>CM053606.1:121746758-121782312 GCA_028646535.1 Procyon lotor | reverse complement strand
TTGGTTAGGTTTATTCCCAGGTATCTTATGGTTCTTGGTGCTATAGTAAATGGAATCGATTCTCTAATATCCCTTTCCATATTTTCATTGTTAGTGTATAGGAAAGCAACTGATTTCTGTGCATTGATTTTGTATCCTGCCACATTACTGAATTGCTGTATGAGTTCTAGTAGTTTGGGGGTGGAGTCTTTTGGGTTTTCCATATAAAATATCATGTCTTCTGAGAAGAGAGTTTGACTTCTTCATTGACAATTTGAATACCTTTTATTTCTTTTTGTTGTGTGATTACTGTCACTAGGACTTCTAGCACTATGTTGAACAAGACTGGTGAGAGTGGGCATCTTTGTCGTGTTCCTGATCTCAAAGGGAAAGCTGTCAGCTTTTCCCCGTTGAGAATGATATTTGCTGTGGGCTTTTCATAGATAGACTTTATGATGCTGAGGAATGTTCCTTCTATCCCTATACTTTGAAGAGTTTTAATCAGGAACGGATGCTGAATTTTGTCAAATGCTTTTTCTGCATCAAGAGGACCATATGGTTCTTCTCTCTTCTCTTACTGATTTGTTCTATCACATTGATTTGCGAATGCTAAACCACCCTACAGTCACATTATTTCTTCCTAGTCCCTCCCCCTCAGCCCTAAGTAACCAACAGTTACTCTATCTCTATAAATTTGCCTATTCTGGATGTTTCACAGAAATGGATTCACATAACATGTGGTCTTTTGTGACTGGCTTCTGTCACTCAGCATGCTTTCAAGGTTCATCCATGTTGTAGCATGTATCAATACTGCATTCCTTTTACTGACAAATAATATTCCCACTGTATGGGTATACTTTTTATTGGTTAATCAGCTAATAGAGATGTGGGTTGTTTCTACTTATTGTCTATTGTGTATAATACTGCTCAACACTTGTGCACAAGTTTTTATGTGGACATATGTTTTCATTTCTCTTGGCATACACCTAGGAGTAGAACTGCTGGGCCATATAACTCCGTGGAATAATGCCAGACTGTTTTCCAAAGTGGCGGTACCATTTTATATTCCCACCAGCAGGGCATAAGGGTGCCAATTTCTCCACATTCTTGCCAACAACTAGAATTTAATACTGAACTGCACGTAACATCAAAAGAAAGGTAAGTATTTTCAAATTTAACATATCTACGAACCTCTCTGCCAGGTAGTATTTTATACTACTGAAAATTATATAAACTCTGGCGATTTTAAAAAAAATGCTTTACCAGGAAAGTTGGTTTCCAAAAAAGGGAAGTATTTGCATTTTCAAATAAAAACAGTAATTTCAAAATCTCATTTGAGAATTTAAACATAACCCTTCATAAAGTGAATTTTATATCAAATTTACCTGACTGGAGGAAGACCTGTTTAATTTAGGCTAAACAATTACTTTTAAATAATTTTTCAACTCCTAATTCAAATGAGTAGTACAAATTTTCAAGGCAAAGTACTGACTACCAAGTAGTAATAACAACTTACCAAGATCACCTCTATAGTCTATTACCTATGAATACTGTGAGTCTGAGAAAGGAGAATGCCCTGCCCCTTCTATGCCATACCTGTATCGCATGTTAAAGATATGAACATAAGCTAATGTAGGCTTCTATTCTATGGTGAAAGAACAGTAACATAGTAACGTGAATAAATCACTGAAACATGAAGTGTTAAATGCTGCAGCAGAAGTAGAGTATTTGAAATTACCCAGTAGAGTCTTCGATTAATTTTTCTTCTTTTTAGAAAGAGAAAGAGGGCAGGGGTGGGAAAGTGGGAGACGGTGAAAGAGAAAAAAATCTTAAGCAGACTCCAGGCCCAGCATGGAGCATGACGTGGGGCCTGATCCATCTCACAACCCTGAGATCATGACCTGAGCTGAAATTAAGAATTAGATGCATAACTGACTGAGCTACCCAGATGCCCTAGGGTCTTCAATTAATATATGAAGAATAGAAAGAGAGACCAAGGGGCGCCTGGGTGGCTCAGTGGGTTAAATAAAGCCTCTGCCTTCGGCTCGGGTCATGATCAAAGGGTCCTGGGATAGAGCCCCGCATCGGGCTCTCTGCTCAGCAGAGAGCCTACTTCCCTCTCTCCCTCTGCCTGATCTCTCTCTTCTCTGTCAAATAAATAAATCAAATCTTCAAAAAAAAAAAAAAAAAAAAGACTCAAAGGAAAATACTATATTTAAGAACTAGCAACATAAATCAATCAGAATATTCAATGTTATGCCTGAAGTGCTATATTCAGGGTCTTGGCAAAACTCACTTCCATCCTTCTCTGTTTGAAACCACTCTAAGTTCAACACCAATATAGTGACACAGAAGGCACAGACAAAAGTCTAACAAAAAAGTCCCCCAACAAAGATTCTTCACTTCAAATTAGTTATTTCCTCAAAGTATGCAGGTCTTTCAACACACTAGAAGAAGGGGGAGGCAGTACTGCATGGTGCTAAAATCATAGGGTATCTTTTAAACAAATAGGGGCTGGAACAATGACATCCAAATGCAAAAAAATTAATAGAAGCACAATCCTAACATCCTTCACAATAATTAACTCAAAATGCACCACAGACCAAAATGTAAAACAAAACTACAAAACTCAGAGATGAGAAAACCTAGCTGACCTTTTTATAGTGATGCTTTTTAAAATACATCAAAGGCACAATCCATGAAAAAAACAACTGATAAATTGTACTTTATTAATAGTAAAAACTTTTGCTCTGCAAAAGACAATGTCAAGAGGATAAACACGAAGACATACCAAAGACTGGGAGAAAATACATCCAAAAGACACATTTGATAAAGAACTATTATCCAAAATATAAACAGAACTCTTAAAACTCAACAGAAAGAAAAGGACTTGATTTTTTTTTTTTAAAGACTTTATTTTTTGAGAGAGAGAGAGAGAGAGAGAAAACATGAGCAGGGAGAGGAAGAGGGAGAGGCAGACTCCCCACTAAGCAAGGAGCCTGACACAGGGCTCGATCTTAGGACCCCGCGATCATGACCAGAGCCAAAGGCAGATGCTTAACTGACTGAGCCACCCAAGCACCCTAAAAATAACCTGAGTTTTAAAAAAATGGGCCAAAGACTTTAACAGACACCTCACCAAAAAAAATACTGACAGCAAAGAAGCATATGAAAAGCTGTTCAATATCATATATTACCAGAAAAAAAAAAACACAACAAATGGAAACAACCATGAAATACCACTACCCACCTATTAGAATGGCCAAAATCTGGAACACTAGTAACACGAAATGCTGGGATGTGGAGAAGCAGGCGCTCTCATTCTTTGCTGGTGGGAATGCAAAATGGTGGCCACTTTGAGAGATAGTTTACCAGCTTCTTACAAACTAAACACAGGCTTACCATATGATCCAGGAATTGGACTCCTTGGTATTTACCCAACTGAAAACTTATGTCTACACAAAATACTGCCCATGGATATTTATAGCAGTTTTATTTATAACTGCCAAAACTTGAAAATAACCAAGATGTTCTTTCAGTAGGTGAAATGAATAAACTGTATGTAGTGCACCCAGACAATGGAATATCATGCAGCACTATAAAGAAGTAAGCTATCAAGCCATGGAAAAACCTAGAGAAAACTTAAGCGCATATTACTAAATGAAAAACCAGGTTCATCAGTTGTAAGGAATGCACCACTCTGGTGCATGATGCTAATAATGGGGGAAGCCACACTTGTATGGGGGCAGGGGTATTTGGGAAATCTCTGTACCTTCCTCTCAATTTTGCTGTAATCTAAATCTACTCTAAAAAAATAAAGGGGCGCCTGGGTGGCTCAGTCATTAAGCGTCTGCCTTCGGCTCAGGTCATGATCCCAGGGTTCTGGGATCGAGCCCCGCATCGGGCTCCCTGCTTGGCAGAAGCCTGCTTCCCCCGCTACCATTCCCTCTGCTTGTGTTCCCTCTCTCGCTGTGTTTCTCTCTGTCAAATAAATGAAATCTTTAAATAAATAAATAAATAAAGCCTTTAAAAAAAATTAACTGGATTTGACATATCTGGGTTCGTATTTTAACTCTGCCACTTACTAGATATCTGACCTTAAGTAAATCAATTAATCTTTCTGACCCTCAATTTTCTCATTTGAAAAATAGGAGAACAATAGTATCCGATTCTTAGGATTGGTGAGTAAAGGCATGCAAAGTACTATTATCATCACTGAATGCCTGGCATTCACCAATGGTAACTATTATTCTATTATTATTAGTTACTATATAGTATTAACTCTTCTGAGTTAATTGCAGATACATTCAAAATATATCCACTGTATACCTTATATTGGCAGTCTTCAATAGCACTAGGTGTTAGCAAGGTAAAGTGATTTTTAAAAGACACAATTTTCAATTTAACAAAAAAATGTATAATTTGATGGCAAAAAAATGTATACATAAGTAACTAAATGCTATAATTTTAAGTAACGATAACCTTATTAATTCAAATAAGAATCCTAATTAGTGAAGAAAATAGGATAAGCTTCATTTTCCCCATTTAATAAGTTGCCTTTGGTGTTATACACTACATGTCGTCTATATATACCTCTATAAATACCAAAAATATATCAGAAAAAGAGAGTCCTGTATGTGTATATGTGTG
Source organism: Procyon lotor (assembly GCA_028646535.1). Lineage (NCBI taxonomy): Eukaryota > Metazoa > Chordata > Mammalia > Carnivora > Procyonidae > Procyon > Procyon lotor. The sequence continues at coordinate 121,777,683 of CM053606.1, read as the reverse complement.
TGTAAAGAGAGAGAATTTAAGAATCCCACTCACAGTAACACCTCCCCTCAAAAAACCCTAGTAATAATCTTATAAATGTATAGGATCTACATGAAGATAACTATAAAACTTCACTGATGTTCATAAAAGACTTGAAGGGAATGACATGATATATTCCTGGATTTGGAAGTTTTACACTGAAATATTTCAATTATCTCTAATTTAACACATTATTTTTAAATGACCTAAATGAAAACACTAATATTGGTTTTGAAGGAGTTTTTTGGGGAGCACGCCAACAGAGGAAAAGGGAAGGAGACTCTAAAATTCAAATGAAAGGTAAAGAAAATTCAAGAATAGTGAAGATGTATTTTAAATTACCAAGTAATGAGAGATTTTTCCCAATATATTTTTTAAAGTACTATACAATGGAAAAAAATAAAGTACTATAAAACAAAAGTTATTAAAATAGTCTGACTATGATGTAAGGACAGAAATGAAGAGAACAGAATAAGATGCTTATATATGACAATGGTGGCATTTCACATCAATGGGAAAAGACAGATTATTCCATAAATGAAGCATTTGAAAAGAATAAAGTTAAATTTGTAATTTATAACATTCGTACAAAAATATGAAGATACATATGATCACAATTTAATTTAAAAAATGATAGTAAGGTACTAGAAGATACAATGCCTAAAAAATTATAAGTATGAATATAAGAGCCCATTAATTTTTCAATCTCGAGTCTGTTTTAACATGCCTTGCACTTTGTTTCTGACCATTTCCTGCAGAAAGCCTGAAATCTCAACTACTGTAGATGGTACTCTTCTTTGTGCTATGTTTTTGTGCATGCTTTGCTCCGGTATAACACCATATTACAGTAAGTAGCTTTCTCTTTGATTTTCTTCTGTTACAGTTTTCCTGCTTTGCATGACCAATGTTCATATTCTTACTTATGATTGCCAATCAGGTATGGGTTAAAAACAGAAATAGGAATAAAAATAAATCAGCTAATAGAGTATCTCAGTTTACAGAGACCATAACCTGCCAGGCTGCAATAGCAGAAGGGCCCTAGTCATGGTACTGATTATTTTAAAAGAAATATCAATACAAAGAAAGAAAGGAAGGAAGAAGGAAGAAAGAAAGACAGATAGACCAACAGAGGTCACTGTTCTCTAATAAAAGGAGCAACAAGCTTAGGAATCCAAAAATCTTGGTTGCTTTCCTATTACTAACAAAAGGCACCTATTCTAATTCTCACTCTTAACTGGTAAAACACAGTAAATATTTATTCCAAAAGATATTGTTAAATCAGTAAAATTGTGGATTTTAAGGTGCTTTGTATTTTAAAAAATTGGATCAACAAAATGAAAGACAGGTAAAGACAAGGAGAAGAGAAGGGAAAAAAGCAAGGCACTAAAACCTGGTACCATCTAGCATAGGCCCCAGTTCAGTTTCCCAAAAACATCACTGTATTTCAAAGGAGAACAGTAACTGATACTCAGAAGGATATACTGGCACTACCTTGGCTACTTGTACTTCTCAGGTCCACACCTATTTTCCAACTGGTTCTCTAGACTTCTGGTGATTCTACCAGAAGTGAGCTACCTGCTAGCTGTTCAGTAAGTTTCTTTTTGGCTCAAATCAGTCAGATCAGGTTTTTGTTATTTCAACTAAGAACTCACAGAAAGGTCAAGACCAGGAAGAAAGTTACACATCAGATACGGTGGCCACATGTGCTGCACAAATAACACTGAAAACCAAAAATGTGGCTCTAAGTCTCTTATATTGAGCAAAAGAAGAAATACCAGGAATCATATAAGCAGTTCTTAAGTTGCGTATACACCAGAATCATCCAGGGAATTACTTCAAAATACACATCCCTATGGTTTACTGAAGACAAAATACAATATCCCTTAAACCTGGCTCAACCTCACTCATAATAAGAGAAAAGATATTTACAATGACACTATTTTAAATACCACTTCTTACCTAACTGTCAACAATCCAAAGCTTGATTAACATATTTTGATGAGGCTATGGGGAAAAAGGCGCTCTCTTCGATAGCTGGGAACAGAAGACAATACAGATCCTATAGAGAGGAATATGGCAATAACTGGCAATATTACATGTGTTTACTCCCCAACTTAACAATCTCATTCTTGGATTCTACCCTAACTAAACATGACCAAAAACAAGAATTGGCATTTGCATAAAGCTATTTATTGTAGTACTATTTGTAGCAACAAAAGAGTAGAACCATGATGTACATCAACAGGAAGACTTGTTGAATTAGCTTTGGTGTATCTATTCAACAGAGTATTTACTGTGCAGCAACAAAAAGGTATATACGCTACTACAGAGTAAACCTCAGGATATTACTACTGTCTCATGAAGAAAAGTCAGGTGCAGAAAAGTATCTAAGAAGTGGCAGGTTGGGAGGAGATATATGAATATGTATACTGTACACATCTGTTTATATTTTCAAAAAGCAATGGGAAAATAAACCAAAACTAATAGAAATGTTTACATACATTTTTAGGTAATGGAGAAAGGTGGAAGGGATGACACGGAATTACCAGACCTCTTCAAATGTACCTTGATTTAACAGTTTTAACTCAAGAGCTATATAAATGCTTTCTTTACATGCAATTAAATAAAACTAAATAAAAAAAAATGAAAGCAATAAACCTAACTGATTATCCAGTTGGTGGCAAAACCAAATGGAAAACTACTTTAAGTTACTTTCAAATGTGCGATTCTGACTATACATCCTGGAGGGTTGGGGAAGGGGGGTGGCGGGACTCACAAAGAAATCTTAAACTGTAATGAGTGGGCCTGTTGTTTTCAGTAATTTTAACATTGCCAAACTGTGTGTGTGTGTGTGTGTGTGTGTGTGTGTGTGTGTGTGTGTGTGGATAACACAGATATAATTATGTTACTGTTATTTGGAATTAAGATTTCTAGGCTAAGAGAAAAGTGATAGAAATACAAAGTCAAGTAAAGTAAAAGTATCTTTTTTTCTCCTTTTAGTGGAACATGGTATTTAGAGACTACAGCTATTCTGAATTTGAAATACCAACATGAACTCAGGATTTGTTTTTTGCTTTCTAAGACAATAAACATTTCCTAGCTCTGGTCATTGAAAACTAGAAACAACCGACCTCACAGCAATAAGTACCATAGGAATTACAGTATCTCTCTTCTTACTCTGGCTTCATTCAATCCCACCCCTCCTGAGACAAATATAATTTCTAATGTTTTTAAGCACAGAGCTGCATACACAACCCTTCTTTTTTTACATCTACATGGTTGTATACTATGTACACTACTCTACACCTCTCACTTAACAATGCTATCTTAGAACTTGGCTCCTTTGGGCACATATACTTATTTCACTGTCTAACTAGGATTCCATTGCCAGTCTTTTGCTATTACAAACTTTCTCCCTTCCTTCCCCCACCCCTCCAATATATACATTCACCTCCGGGTATTTTTTTATCTTACAGATATTTATATTGTTTATATATAATGAATGAATTATGTGAAGTCTCCTAACCAAGATTCTCCCATCTTCTGCAAATGTTCCTTCTCCCTCTAATGCTTTCTGCTGCCAATCTAATTTGAGATGAATTCTGACTCCTCCAAGAGTTAAAACTGTTAAGCTCTTTGAGTTCTTCTCTTCTCCTGTTTTCCTTTGACTGTAGGCCATCTCAGATTCCAAGCAGACTAAAGACACCTTCCTCTAAATTCTCACTGCATCCAGTTAGTAGTCACTCTGTATGGTAATTCTCCACACAAAACAAACCTGTCTCAACACTATACAGTAAATTCCTGGAGAACTAGGGCCTTGTGTTTTCATACGTATAATTCCACTTAAATATTTGTTGATGACTGGATACGTGAATAGATGCAAAAGGCCTTCAGCCTTCTCCATTCTAATAACCATTTAAGGACCAGTTCAAAGATGCTTATTCTAACACCCAAATTCTCCCACCACGAAGGAGAATATATCTTCTCTTCATCCAGCACAGGTACAATAAATATTTACTGAATAAGTAAAAAACTTTTAGAAGTTTCTATCTTTAAGGCCTGTTGCAACAAATATATCACAGTATGAATCTAAAAGAAACGATTAACTGTAGAATAAGTTTACTGAATTAGGTATTTAAAAAGTTTCATCAGGGAATCACTATTTTAAGTTATTATGAAAATAACTTACCAGTTACCTGTAACTGTAACCTTCCACCGTGGTTATTACTAGTATCAGATCGTGGTGAAGCAGTGGCCATGTCCCAATATTCAGCTTATACCTATTAAAAAGTTAATTTATTCATGTGTTAGACAAGAGTGTAACTTTCAGTATGACTTAAAACTGCTTGAGTCAATTAAGAAACCAAATCTAATATATTTTCAACTCATCAAATGACATATTCACAGCTGTCCTCCATTTAAAATTATAACTATAAATATATATGTTTAATACTATAAACATTATAGAAGAATATGGCCAATAAATAATATCTGGGTCATTTTGAACAAAATACATGATGATGCTAAGAATCTTGCATTACATATTTATTTATTTTATTATGATCAGTTAGCAATTGTATAGTACATCATTAGTTTTTGACATAGTATTAAATAATTCATTGGTTGCATATAACACCCAGGGCTCATCACAACACGTGCCCTCCTTAATACTCACCATCCAGCTACCCCAACCCCACAACTGTTTTCTATGTATTGACTTATAAAGAAACATATATTTTTTATATTTATTTAGCTGCTAGCTTACTTATCTGAACCACCTAAGTAAATTGCCCCTTCATCTTTTAATATTTCAATGTGTATTTCCTAATAAAAATACTCTTTTAAATAGCAACAGAACAATGATCAAATTCAGGAATTTAACTAGTACATTACTATTCTCTATTATATAGCCCACATTCTGTAATTTCATCAACTATTCCAAACAAGGTATTTTATCATAACTTTTTCACCACAGTACTTAATTCAGATTTATATACTCACTAGTTGTCATGTCCCCAGTAAATTTTGCACGTTGTTTTTTTACAGATAATTTTTTTCATGCTCTGCTTCATTCCTCCACTTCAATTTTTACTTTTTAAATAAAATATAAAGCTGAGCTACTTTGGCTTTCTTCTGCATGAGAAGTATTTTAAGGCTAAAACTTCTATCCACCCTTAACCTACTAAAGGATGAAGTGGAACATTCTGATCAAGACAGACATACAGGGGCGCCTGGGTGGCTCAGTCTTTGAGCGGCTGCCTTCGGCTCATGGGTCATGATCCCAGTGTTCTGGGATTGAGCCCTCCATCAGGCTCCCTGCTCGGCGGGAAGCCTGCTTCTCCCTCTCCCACCCCCTTGCTTCTGTTCCCTCTCTCACTGTATCTCTCTCTCTGTCAAATAAATAAATAAAAGCTTCAAAAAAAAAAAGACTGAGACATACTAATGAATGTAACATTTATCTTGTTTTCCCTGTTTGTAGTACTTTCTATGCTCCATTTAGATCCTTCCCCCAAACTCAGGAATCTAATACTCTAAAATCATTATACTCTCTTATTTATAGTTGCATATATTATGTGCCTGTATATATATATGCATACATGTGTATAAAAAGATAAGATAAACAGTTGCATACTATTTGATTAACTAATTCTAGTTAATACACATTCACAGATTGTGAGATCTCATTCAGGCCAATGCTGTCATTCTGCAGGTTGGAAAACCAGCTCAAGGATTACGTCACCTGCAGGTTCATCAGCTGTCATGTGCATATGAGAAAACCAATAGGAAGAGAAGCTTGAGATGATCAATGGACGATGAAGAAAATCAATGGAAATTGAAGGTTTTCAATTTCAAGCAGGTGGTATACAAGATATTTTGAAAGGTCCTCCTGCTTCAGTGTAAAAGATCCTGGATAAATTAAAACCAATGTAGTTTCTGAATATTGCTATGTTCTCAAGAAATATAAGAAATTATCAAGTTTACACCCATCCCATATAATAGTAGCAAAAAAAAAAAGTCTTTTAATTGAGTTAAAAAAAAAAAAAGAGTAGTAGTAAGCAAAAAAAAAAATTTTTTTTTTTGCCCGGGTTGTGCATGCTGATAGTAGCACTGGGACCAAGAGATCATTGGGCCTGCTGCAAGGTAAGGGAGCTGAGACTCTCACAAGAATCGAAAGCCCAAATCAGCTGTAACCTATAACACAGAAGAAGCATATACATATGCTCGCAGGAAAGCACCCCAATTTAAGCCACTGGGGTTACCCAAAATAAAGAGCAACCAATTATGAGCCTATAGTTAAAAAAAATCAAACTTATAAGAAAACAAGCCACCACAACTGAGCAGAAACAAAAAATAATAGTTTCTGACCCTACAAGAATTTTTACATACTATGATTATTAAGTATAAACTTTAAAAAATTTAGTTTTAGCAATAAAAGATAAAACATGGTCAAGCAAAAAGAAAAATGGCAATGCATATTTGAAAAAGAGCCAGAATTTAACTCTTCTTTTTTAAAGATTTTATTTATTTATTTGAGAGAGAGCATGTGCAGGGGGAGGGGTAGAGGGAGAAGCAGGCTCCTTCCATACCCCGCCCCCCCACCCCAATCAGGAAGCCTAATGTAGGATTTGATCCCAGGACCCTGGGATCATGACCTGAGCTGAAGGCAGACGCTTAACCAACTGAGCCACCCAGGCACCCCTGTTTTAACTCTTTATTTTTGAAATAGTTTCATATTTACAGAAAAGTTGTGATGATGATAGAGTTCTCTTGTCCCCCAACTTCCCCCACTATTAACATCTCACATTAGTATGCCACATTTGTCATAATTAATGAGTCAATATCAATATATGATTATTAACTAAATTCCAGTTTTTTCAAATTAGACAGAACTTGAGAGAATCAACAGATTTGAGTATGAATCTGAAAAAGTCATTTATTAAGTAGTACTGAAATAAAGAGATGGAAAAAAGCAAAGAGAAGCTAAAAGACATGAAACTAATCAGACATATATTTCTACTCTTATTGCTGGGAATGAAAAAAGAAGAGGTCACACTAGGAGAGAAAATGACTTAATTTTCTAGAAACAATGAAAGACACTTATCCACAATTCTATGAAACAGAGCATATATATGTGTACATATGTATGTGTGTGTATATACATATGTATGTATGTATGTATATAAGATGAATAAACAAATAAATAAATAAAAAGGTGGGATAAACAAAGACATTCACAGATGGCCACAGAGCAGTAAAACTGCAGACACCAAAAAAGGTCCAGGATAAAAAGCAGCAGCCAGAGGATAGAGACTGAACACCAAATAAGAGACTAGTGTGACAGCGAATTCTCAACAGCAACAATGGAGGCACAGAAGGTAGAGAACAAGCTTATCTACCAAAACTGAGACAAAAATTATTCAACCATCAAAATTCTCTTTGGGGAATATGGAAGGCATTAAGACATTGCCAGAAAAACCAACAGTTTATCAACAGTAGATCTTTGCTTTAAGAAAATCTAAAGAACATGTTTCATAAAAGAATAAAATTACCACAAAAGGATGCTCTAAGAGGCAAGAAGAGAAAGATGAGTGAAGAAACTGGTAAGCATACAAGTAAATCTAAATAAATATTTTCTGAATAAAATAGGAACATCTTATTACGGTATTTAAAGAAAACCAGTATAAACCATGAATATATGCAACAAGGGAAGAGAAGCGTATAGGAGAGGGGCAGGGGAGAAAAGGATAGGAGTTAACTGTGTAAATCCTTGCATTGTGCAGCAGGATTATAATCTGGTTTAATTTTAGACTATACTGCATCCCCAGCAGAATTTAAAGGGTATCCATAAAATTATAGAAATAATTTCAAAGCTAATAGAGTAGAAAAGAATTTAAAAAAACCAACAACTCAATCCATCCAAAAAATCTAGAAAAGGGAAAAAAGCATAAATAACCAAAACTATCAGAAAGCACAAAGTAACAGAGTCCAAACATTGAAATAAGTACAACAAATACATAAAGATAAATTCAAAAGATAAGAGATACCTACCAAGTAAAGATACTAATAGGATGAAAACAAAATATGGATAAGAATATACTAGACAAATATAAACAAAAAGAAATTTGGGGTCAGTGATAATAGCAGACAAACAGCATTATTAAGGAGAACAAAGAAAATGATACAACATGCAAATAAGTAAGTAGACCTAAAACTATAAATTTGCATGTTTAAAAGAAAATGCTCCCCAATATAGTGGCCTCAGCAAAAAAGATGGGGAAGACTATCTCCCTAGGAGACTTCCTGGCTGAGAATGGCAGCACTGGTGGGGGAAGCATGTCTGTCCTCAAATCAGCAAGCCGAACTGATCTGGAAGATGTTTCAACCACGTGGCACAGTAATGATGACAACATGTATAAGGCACCTCCAAATGACCACTGCTCCACAGGCTGCCTGGTAACCTAGTATCAACCAGAGCCACCTTCCCAAATTGCTGCTTCTCTAGGGAACACAACTTGTGATGTGACAGAAGTCTACATTAAAGAATTCTTTAAAGGATTAAATATCAGCGCAGTACATTTACCACTTGAACCCAGCAAGCCAGAGAGGTTGAAAGATTTTGACCACATGGAGTTTGAGAAACTGCCTTCCTTGCTTGGTGCCCTGGGCCTCAATGAAGAGTCTCTGGCTAACAAAATTCCAATGGACATCCTTGACCAAGCTCAAGATAAAAAGACGGGATGCTCATTCTTTTGACGGAGGAAGGAATCGGGATTCTCACAAAACACCCAAACAGACAGCCTAGATGACAATCTACCAAAAGAGGTGATGATAGCTTTGAAGGCAAACATCATAATCATTATGAAGGCCAGGATTGCTATGATTACTAACTGATTACTAACAGAGACTATGATTGAGGCTATGATTCCAGGATGAAACAGCAGAAGTATATGTGGTAGTGGGTACAATAGGGATGATGACTACAGAGGAAGTGGGACCACCAGGAAGACCAATATGATAGACATGATGTTCAGTTGAAAAGCTCCAAAGATGATTATTCTGGGGATGATTACAGATGCGATGTCAGGTCATCCCAAAGAACCAAACTGAATCTAAAACTTCAGAGTACTCCTAAGGAAGATGACTCCTTGGCTGGCACCTCCCAGTCTAGTCAAGCAGCTTCTATGTTTGGAGCAGCAAGGCCTATTAACCAAGCTATAAGAGAACAAGTAGAAAAGCAGCTCCAGAAGGAACAGGAGAAATCGCAGCATCAGCTAGATGAACCAGAACTAGAATGAGAGCCCTAGAAGAGACACTCAAACTAGCAAAGTGAAAAAAACTCGGGAACAAGAATAGTCAAGGACAGGAAGTTTCTCATCTCAAACTGGGACCTCAGCTGCATCAGAAGTCAGAGCAGGATGCACAAAGGAGAGAAAGTAAGAAATCTGGAAAATGAAATACTCCTAACAGCAGAAGACTGCCATTCTCCAACTTCTCCTCTTCCCAAACCTGATCAGCTGCTAAAGGTAATGCTGTCTGTTCCACTAAAAGTGGATGCTTGGGTGAAGTGAAGTGTTAATTCTTAAGCTTGATTTCAGAGCTCAAACAGAACAGCAATCTCCTACAAGGGATCAGGGGAAAGTAGCTTCAGCTCAACCATCTCAGGAAGGATCAACCTGGAAAGATAAAAATAAACTAGATAGGGTGAGGATCCAAAAAGGTAGAAGCAGGAAGTACAGCACAGCCCACAATATGAAAGGAACAAGGACAAATGAAAGGAGTCCAAAAGGCAACATGGCAAAAAGAATAAAAATTCCAAATATGAGGGCACCCAGGTAGCTCAATCAGTTAAGTGTCTTGATCTCATGGTCATGAGTTTGAGCTCCGCCCTTGTTGGCCTCGACAGCAGGCTTGGAGCCTACTTTAAAAAAAAAGTCCAAATCTGCACCTGAGCCAAAGACAACTGAAGAATCCAGAATATAAGTTCAGTTATAAGTATGCCACTCTCCAAGCTGATGAATTAGGTTACAATGAGGAAGAAGATTATAAAGAATAGACCTCCACGTCCTGTACTTTTTTCCTACTCTCTAGCTACCCTGAAACATTCCTCAGCAAATCAAATATCTATCCAAACAAGACAAACTAGAAGCAAACTCACCATTTCTTGAAGGGAAAAAAGCCTCAAAGGATTTTTATAACTACAGAAAGAAATTTACAAACTGGCATTGCTGTGAGTGATTTCACACACTCCAATTTTTCATAGGTCAATAGACCAAAAAATAAAAATAAAAACAAAATGATGAAAAAGCAGGACTTAACAAACATATACAGAACCTTATATCCAACTATAGAAAATAAACATTCTTCTCAAGCATAAATGAAGCATATAGAAAACAAATACATACTGGGACATAATGAAAATCTCACTGAATTTCAAAGAGTATATGTAATGTTCCTAGGCGCTGACCAAATACAATTAAGTAAAACAAACAAACAAACAAAAAAACACCACAATAATAGGGGACACAATAAATAGGCTCAGGTATTTAAAGGCCTGCCTTTGGCTTAGGTCATGATCCCAGGGTTCTGGGATCAAACCCTGTATTGGGCTCCCTGCTTGCTGGCTCTCTCTGAAATAAATAAAATCTGAAAAAAAAAAAAAAAAAAAAAGGATTAACAAAGTTAGAATTCTTAGGAAACACTAAAACAAAATAAATGCCTGGCAAGACTGATGAAGGGTAAATAAGACAAAACAAAACAGGGAGCCCCAAAAGAGACCAAAGTATGTAAGGACATCCTCGTGTGACAGATGTAACAATGCAGATCTGAAGGGAAAAAGGGACAACTAAATAGTATTGAAATTATCTATATGGAAAAATTAAATTGGATCCTCACATCATACACAAAATCAATTCAAGATGGATTAGTGTACATATAAAAGACAAACTTCAAACTTTTTAGAAGAATTCTGAGCAGAAAACTACTGTTTTTGTGCCCTGCCAGAAAAGAATTTCTTAAACAAGTATACCAACCAAAAAAGAAAAGTGTGAATATTTTGAGTGGAAACCAAGAACTTCTGTTTATCATAAAATATAATAAGGCAAATTAAAAAGATAAGCTATAAACTGGAAGATATCTACAAAACACAAAGCTGATTAAGATTAGTATTTAAACTACATGAGAAATTCTATAAAAAGCAGGATAAAAACAACACAAGTAGTCAAATGGGCAAAACCTTGAACAGGAATTTTATAGAACAAGGAAACCTATAAGGCCAATTAGTATATGAAAAGATGCAGAATCACAGTATTCATAAGTGAAATACAAGTTAAGACCACATGAGACATTTTAAACTTACTAGAAAAACAAATAAACTCAATAGAATGATAAAAACTAGAAATGTTGACAGTACCAAAAAAGGCCAAAAAAAAAAAAAAAAAAAGGTAAAGAAAGTGGTGGGTCCTATAGACTGCTATTAGATGTTTAAATTGTTAAATCCTCCCAGCAGGTGTTAAAATTGGTACAGTTGCTAGAAAACAATTTGGCATTATCTCATAAAGTTGCAAATTGCATGTCCTTCAATGAGCAATTCTAGGTAGACAGTACAGAAATTTTTGTACTTGTGTGTCAAATACAAGCTTATTTAAAAATAACAAAAAAAAGAAAAAGAAAAAGAAAAATACTCAAATGTCCACTGGTAGAAAATGGTTAAATGAATTAGGCTAACTTACACAGTGGAACACTATACAGCAGTGAGAATGAATGAACTATAGCTACAGGCAACATGAATGGGCTTAGAAACAATAGTGAATGAAAAAGAAACAAAAACAAATGGGAGTTCTGAGTATTAACATCTTCATCTCACTTAGTCCCACGTCTAAGATTTTACATTCTACACTGAAGTCATCAAAAAATGTTTTCAACTCCTAAACACAAAGAAGAACGAAATGAACTCTTTTGGCAGTTATCATGACCTCATCTTTTCCTACGCATTTCCTCTGAAAATACCACAATTCCATGATTGAGAAAGAAATTCAGAAGCATGGAGATATTGTGGATCTTGAGTCTCAAATGCTTATACAATCAACAAACAACCGAATAAAAACCCACTGAAGAAATGCTGAGGTCCAAAGGGCAATCAAATGACATACTGTCACTCTTCCAAGGAGTACACTGTGAATCTAATCGAAACATTTCTGCACAAACTAAGACAACTGGTGTATGGAAGTACTTCTGCTACATTTCTACCCTCTGGATAAAGCACTTTATTTTTGTACATGGCGCAGCAATAACCACACAGTCCAAAAATAAGTCACCACCACTATTGTGTTACAAATTAGGATATGCACACTGAAATTTTTCTATGTATTCTTTTATGATACTTGAACGTTTCCTTTGGAATATATAAAGATTTGCAAAATAGGTCTTCCTCTATAATAAAATACCATTTGTGCAAAGTTTATAAAGGCTATAAACAATTATTAAACTCAAAATAAAAAAACACCTTTGTGGTATTATAATTTAAAAAAGAAATAAAAAAATTCAGAATAGCAGTTACTTCAGGGTTGGTGAAAAACAGGAACATGCAGTTACAGAGGTGCTCACAGGTAGCTCTTCAACTATATTGGTACAGACCTAGTTAGTTCTTAACTGGTTGGTTCCCAAATGTTTGTTTTTATTATTAACTTCCATACACATTATCTGGCATGTTCAAATTACAGAATTTTTAAAAATTTCAAGAATGCACGTAAGGCAAGGAAGTAGATAATATGCAGGTCACTAATTCATCAAGTGTGATGGTAAGGGAGTATGTCTATAGCCTGTGTAGGAAAAGAGGGAAAGGACATAGCTTTCACACAGATGGTGATTAGTCTTCCAAGAAAAAGATGATTCTTCCTCTGAACAACGGATGAGGGCTCTAAGGAAAGGTAAAGATATTAATTCATTTGGAGGTATATTAAAAGAAAATTGAGGAACTTTATTAGTCAATTAGAAAGGTTAACTGCTGAGAATACAGAAGATAAAAAAGCACAGGATTTGTTATTTTGAGTACATGTTTCTGATAATCAGTAACTGCAAATTTAAACTGCAAAATACAACAGAGATGGTTCAAAAATGGTAACTTTTTGCCCTAAAAGGGAGGAACAAAGCAAATAAAATAATCAAATTGAACATACAATTAGTTCCCATACTCCATTTAATAACACGAAGTTGTGTAACACTTAAAATACAATGTACTGCTATATATATTCATTAATCTGGCATTACAAAACTCTTTATGAGTAGGGAGGCACCATTTCCTCATCTTACAAATGAGGAAATAGTGCCTTAAAAGTGTTATAAGTCTATAGTCATATTTTTTATGACAATGTAGGTCTAGAGAGGTATAATTAACTATCAATATATGGAGTTTGAGTGCTAAATAATAGTCTTAGTTAAAAAAGAAGTTGCTCATCACTTACTATGAACCAGGAACTGTGCTAGACACTGGGGATATAAAGATGAGTAAGACACGATTCCTTCTTTCAAGGAGCTCATAGTCTAGTGAGGAGACAAACCTGTAAACAAACAAATAGCTTTCAGAGTTATGTTACTAAAACAGACGTAAAATGTAAAGTAGTACATCTGGGGCACACAAGAAAAAGTGGATAATCCAAATTACAGGATTCAGGAAAGGTTTCACAGAAGATAACCAATCTTTGAATGAACTGTGTCTTCAAACATAATTCTTTAAGAGAAAACTATAGAAAGCATGGAGCATTCAAGGAGCCATTGGAATGACGAGAAAATGTAAAGTAAGGATAGTATCAAGTGATAAGGCTAACAGAGCAATCTAAATTAGTAAAGTATCAAGTGATAAGGCTAACAGAGCAATCTAAATTATAGAGGATCCTATGGAATAGTTTATATGGCATTCAAAATATATCAAGCATAGTAGTATAAAATGTATCATAAAAGTAACTGATAGATACCAATGGTTTTAAATAATGAGAATCACATTTGAGAACAGTAACTCTGGCAGCAGTGGGGTTAGATTTAAAATATTGAGCTTATCTGAACCAGAGCAGGTAGTATGAGGGAAAAAGCTCAGAAAATATATAAGATCTTTGACTAGATGGTTTGGGGATAGTTGAGTAACAGTTAGAAAGGATTCTGAGCAACTAAAATTTACCACTTCAATACCTGGGTGAAGGTGCCATAACCAGGACAAGGAGCAGAAGAGGAGCAAATTGTGGGAGACAATACAGTAAAGTTTAAGAGCCAACTCCTCAGTCACACTATTTTGATTTCATCTCCTATTCTACCACTTAACAGCTGTGGGACCAACTATGGCAAAAGGAAAAAAACAAAGTCGGAGTTTTAACAAACTTTTGAGCAAACTGGTTATTCATCCAAATGAATTTAGGTAATAAACTATGCCCAGAGGATACGGCCAGTTATATGTAAGCTGATTTTTGTCCAGCTCAAGCCTTTAAAAATGCCACAGAATTGTCTAAGAGTTACTATTCAACTGCAAAGAACAGGGAGTCCTGAATATAGATAATTTACTATGTTTCCAGTTCTCCAAGTTTATAGGCCTATATCTTAATTGCCTGCTTACTTCAGCCTTTTTTTTTTTTTTTTAGATTTTATTTATTTATTTGTCAGAGAGACAGTGCACATACAAGCAGGGGGAGCAGGAGGTGGAGGGAAAGCAGGCTCCCCGCAGAGCAAAGAGCTGGATGACCTGAGCCCAAGGCAGACACTTAACCAACTGAGCCACCTAGGTGTCCCAAGATGGCTTTCGTAAGTAAAAACACTTTGCTTCTAGAAGCAATAATAAGAAAAAAGAACAACAAATCAGATCCATTTTGCATGCTATGCATGGTATCAAGGCTTGGAAAAGCCAGAAAACTGTCACATATCTATCTGCCTGGATCAATTTCACACTTAACTGACCACCTACTCTGTAAAGTGGACATAGTAAGGACACAAAAATGGTGGAAGTCAAAAATTTCAACTTCAATACTTAGTCTAGTTTTGAAGACAATATCAGTACATAGTAAAATTTTAGTAACAAGACAGGATGATACAGAATCAGGTGCTAGAGATGTTCCATCTAATGAATGTGGAACTTGGAAGGTTAGAAAGCCTACATTTAAGCAAAGCTATTGTTATCAACTGCACAAAATTTAAAACTCAATGAAAATGGCCAATTTACAGATGAAAAAAAGCAGCTTTCCTGCCCTAAAATATCCAAGATTTAGCAACTCTAAAGCAGAAATTAGGTAATTCCTGAAAGTACAGACTACAAATTAAGGAATTTAATTTGAATAATACAGGAATGTTACTTCTATATAAAGATCATTTATAAAAAGATATTGTTGGTCATTTCAACTCATTCATACAAGGGGACAGTAAATGAGAGGGTGACTGACTTATACAGATTTGCCAGGACCACCCACGTTTCAGTTCTGCTCCCAGACAAACCTCTCACTTCAGGGCACACCAGGGTATTTGGTAACCTTAGTAAACAGTATAATGGCTCTAACTGTAGGCAGTTTTTTTGATGTATCTCAAAGAGATTTTTCTGTGGAATGGTGTTACAATAATAATAAAGCATAATCCTGTTTATAACATTTTGTATTTCTGGATGACCTAAATATTCAGAAAGGAAAAATCAACTTTATAAGGACTACAACTAATCGGCAGGCTTCAACATCACACCACTGGGTCTGTATGTTGGAGGAAGGGAAAAGGAAGGAGCAAGAAGTTTTCTCAATACCTAGTGCCTTTTAGCTCTCCAAATAATCACCACTGTGGTCTCCTAAGGATCCGAAGGCATTTCCAACTTACTGAATAGCTTCTTAATACTCAGGCCCACTGTTCTTCTCCAATGTGGAACTTGGAAGGTTAGAAAGCCTACATCATCTTTACTCTTATCTCTGCATGTATGCCAACAACTCCATGACCTTGTATCCCGCGGGCCAATGTCATTCCACTGACCATCAGGGCTGCCCCCAAAGCTCTACCACCACACACTCTAGTTACAATCTGTCCACTTAACTCAGGGTTTCCAGTCTCTCCAGCTCTTTGTCCTACCAGCACCTAGTACCAATATGTCACTACTCTGTTTTCATAGCACTTTGCAGCTTCAAAATTTCACAAACATTTCTGTTTGTAACAGAAGCTAGCTGATTTCTTAAAAAGTTTACTTGTCCACAGTGATCTAAGTATCACTGATTAATCCTCTTAAATGCAAAACACAGGAACATCACCCTCCTGACCTGATAATTTACAAGTGCCATTGGGTTAAAAAAAAAAAAAAGGAGACAAACCATAAGAGACTCCTAAACTCACGAAACAAACTAAGGGTGACGGGGAGGTAAAGTGGGTAGGGGATAGGGTGGCTGGGTTATGGACATTGGGGAGGGTATGTGCTATGGTGAGTGCTATGAAATGTGTAAGCCTGATGATTCACAGACATGTACCCTGGGGTACATAATACATTATATGTTAATAAAAAATTAATTTTAATTAAGATTAAATTAATTAATGTTTAATTTAATTAATTTTAATTAAATTAAAATTTGAATTTAATTAAGTAAATGTTAATTTATGAATAAAATAAAATAAAAATATTTGTTTTATATAAATAAAAATACAGTAAAAAAAAAAATCAACACTTTTAAACTCTGTCATTCCAGTTTCTTACAAAGCACTTGCAGTATCTACCAGACAAAGGACAAATAAAGATGGGCATCCACAGGTACTCTGTAACTTCTGACTATGGTATGGGTATCTATCTTAATCTAAATATACCTACCTAATCACAGGTCTAATAAACTCATCTTTCCTTCATCCTTCTGTACTTTCAGTCAATTGTAAGGTTCCTCTTAGTGAACTATATTATGGTACTTCACAGAAGGAACGCAGGAAGTTTTTTTTTTATAATGAAAAAAATGTATTTATCATCAAAATGCCAAATTTCCTAAATCACTATCTCCAACTCTTATTGTTTATCTCCACTCAATTTCAGATTTTCAACAAGAGGAGGTAAATACATTAATTTTTCCCAAATCTTTTGGTGCTGTTTTCACTCATCCTCCAATTTTTACCTCTATTTTTCAGCAAAACAAATCTAGACCTCTGGGATGCCTGGGTGGCTCAGTATGTTAAGCAGTTGTCTTTGGCTCAGGTCATGATCCCAGGGTCTTCGGATTGAGTCCCACATCGGGCTCCTTCCTCTGCCTGCCATTCATTCCCCTTGCTAGTGTGTGTGCTCTTTCTCTGAATAGAATTCTCTGAAGAATTTTATTCTGAAAGAATAAAATCTTTAAAAATTAAAAAACAAACAATAACAAAAAACCCCACAAAAAACAAATCTAGACCTCTTTCCTTAACTTTTTTCTTCCAGATATCTCACATCTCCCCTTTTATAAATTCACTCTCCCTATTTTTAAATCTCACTTTCTTGTGTATAGTGAGTTTATATTCAACTGTGTCTTTTAAGTGTTATTCCTTGCAATTACACAGAAAATTTGCTTTACCATAAAATGATCTGAAAGTTTTCCTTTCATTAACGTTATCTGCTACCAATTTAAGCTAACAAGCAAAAATAAATAAAAATCTTACACTGAAATATCATACACATCACAATTTTAATTTCCTGATAAGCACTAAATCTTGATCCATCTGTAGATTCCCTACTGCCAATTTTAACCATTTCCAAACTATGTGAACTCTCTGCTCTCAAAATTCCTCTATGACCAATCTAAACATTGGTTATATAGTTAATATAAACTTCTTTCCCTTCTTCAAATCAACATTCATACTGTTACTATATATCCTTCCTGACAGTCAAAAGCCTTGCTGAATCCAACCTATGCCTCCTCAAATTACCATGGCACACACCCTAATGAACTGCTGCCCATTAAATTCCTGCAATTTACTTCCTCATTGCTCTTCACATAAAAATTACTCTATTAAAATCATGTCCAATCTAGTCAAGCTACTTAACTTAATTCTCATTCTAGTTAGTTCTAATCAAGTTACTTCTTGATTCTGGTTACTTCAAATTCCATCTACTTTCTTGCTTCAAATCAGCCTTGCATCACACCCAGCAAGACCCCAGTCACAGTACAAACGTGATCACAGTAACTTAACTTGCTTTTATTAAGGTGCTTGGCCTCAACTGATGAGAAATACTTACAAAATAGTTACCTATCCAAAGCAAAACCAACCACCCATCCTTTCAGGCAAAATGTGTTTCATATAAACTTCCAGCCAGCACAACTTCTAGGGTCTCTTGGCCTATACAGAATGCAAATTCCCTCTAAAAAAGGTAATAAATAATTAATAATAGAATCTGGACAGTAGACTAGAGGCTCAACTAATAACAATGACACACCGAAATAAAGGCCTGTCCAGAGGATCAAATAGCAAAGATATTTATATTCTGAACTGACAGAAGTGCTGGTTTTGCTCTTTTCCAAGTCTGAGGTTAACAATTTTTTTAAAAAAAATTACACTTAATGCAAGGGTGCCTGGGTGGCTCGGTCGGTTAAGCATCTGCCTTTGGCTCAGATCATGATCCCAGGGTCCTGGGATTGAGCCCCACATCAGGCTACCTGCTCAGCAGGGGAGTCTGCTTATCCCTCTCCCTCTGCTCCTGTTCGTGTTCTCTCTCTCTCTACCCCCCAACTCTCTCAATAAATAAATCTTTTTTTAAAAAAGTTCACTTACTGCAAACTTAATTGACTCTGAACATCTAGCAACATCTCAAGTTATAAGAAACAAAACCAAGCCCTGTCAACAACTAAACTGTCCAATTATTTCTAATGAGGTGGGGAAAGTAATGAACTATTGAAAATAAGAAGCTATCATTTACCAAAGTCTAGTTTGAATTTGGATTTGAATTTCTATTCCCACGTTTACTAAGAGGCAGAGTGATGGTGATTAAGAGTGTAAATTCTGCAGTCAGACTGCCTCGATGCAAATCCTGGCTCCACTTTACTACATTCAACTTTTGGCAAGCTTCTTTGCCTCACAGTGTCTCGGCTTTATCTATCTATCTATCTATCTATCTATCTATCTATCTATCTATCTATCTATCTAAAGATTTTATTTATTTATTGCCAGAGAGAGACAGATATCTACCTATCTACCTATCTATTTGTAAGATTTTATTTATTTATTTTCAGAGAGAAAGAGGTCATAAGTGGGCAGAGAGGCAGGCAGAGAGTGAGAGGGGGAAGCAGGATCCCCGTTAAGCAGAGAGCCCGATGGGGGTATGGACCCCAGGACCCTGAGATCATGACCTGAGCCGAAGGCAGAGGCTTTAACCCACTGAGCCACTCAGGTGCCTCATACCTCAGTTTTCTTAATCTATAAAATGAACTCATACCTACCTTATGAGTTAATAAATTAATACTGACAAAGTGCTAAGAAAAGTATTTAGCACACAATAAACTACATATCGGGCATTTCTTTTAGCAATTTTTCTGAATTAAGTCATTCAGCATATATATACCAGACATGTTTTCAGGTAATGTGTTAAATAGTAGGAATACAAAAATGATCTGAGATATGCTCTTGGCCCTCAGTAAGTTTATAATTTAGCAGGGGAAGTAGACAAGGAAATTAGCAGCTTTAAGCTCATTGACAGGATTGTGCAGAGGACTACAGAAGTACAAAAGAGGAGCATCTAAATCAGATTTGGTGGGAAGAAGTGAAGAAATGTCAGAAAAGGCTTCTGAGAGATGGTAACAGAAAGGTAAAAAGAGAAAACTGTCCACTGGACAATATGGATGTTAGCAGGCCTTTTTTAAGGGCAATTTTAATAGAGTGGTAGGACCAAAAGCCAATGGCTTAAGAAACCTCTATTTAAATATTTGACTGTAAAGCAAAAAAAAAAAAAAAAAAAAAAAAGATAGATATAGACTTACGGGGGGGGTATTCATAGCTTTGTTTTTGATGGAAGATGGAAGAGACATGAACATATTTCCAAACAGGAAGAAGCTGAAGTCATAGAAGAAATAATGATTACTAAGACAAGAGCTCTGAGAAGGCAGGGTTAGTTGAGATTTAACAGAGGTATAGACATAAATAGCCCACACTGAGGCTAGACAGAGAAAAGAAATGTGTGAGAATGCAGATTATCCCTGCAAGTGTCTGAGAAGAAAGTTAAGAAGGAGGTTTTACCTATCAGCTTCCTCACTGAAGGAGGCAATCTTTGAGACCCTGGGAATACAATGGTCAATAAAAATAGACATTACCTGTTTTAACAGGAATATGGCTGGGTAAGGAATTCGAGGCAAAAGAACAGAGACTTGGGTACAGGGGAGTAGCAGTAACAATCTCCACAGACATGTGAATTTTTTTCCATTTCATTTTTAATAGTTCATGTTTAGAAGCAATGACACTAGTCCTTTGTCAGGCTCCTTGCTCAGCAGGGAGCGTCCTTCTCCCTCTGCCTAATGCTCCCCCTGCTTATGCTTGTACACTCTCTCTGACAAATAAATAAAATCGAAGCAATGACTGTAATTGTTAAGAGTCATTTAGAGCTCAGGTTCCAGAACAGAAAAGGGCATACTCTAGCTGCAATCAAACTACCCCTGATTATTTAAATGCATGATGTATACATGTCCTTTCTGCCACCTTCTTTCATTAAAATTCAGCTAAAGAAAATGAGATAACTGGTATTTTCCAGAAAGGTTCTTTACTCAAAACTCACTAATGACACATATTTCTAATCCACTACCAGTTTTCCCCAACCTGGCTGCATGTCAGAATCACCTGGGGAACTCTGCTGGGGGCTTGAGGTGATTCTCACAGAAACATTTGGGTACTCTCAACCCTGCTCTACATAATTTCTAATCACGATTCAGCTCAAGTGTCATCTCTCCAATTTTTTACTAGTTAGCTGCTATATGTTTCATAGCACTGTAACCATGTTTATTTCTTTATCTCCCTTATTACACAGTACTTATTACAACTCATCTTTCTAATTCCAGCCCCTAGCGTGGTGTTCAGCTCTTAGTAAGCACTCAATAAATGTATGTTCAATGAAGATTCACAATTAAAAAAACATTAACCTTGTAGAATTGGTTAGGGTGGTTAGATTAAAAAAAATACCCACATAGCACAGAACTAAAACTTTAAAATACTATAAAGAAAAATCCGGTAAGAGCTTATAAACCACCTATACCCTCTCTCATCTTTGCCCTGCTAATTCTGGGCTTGTCCAAGTCCATATTCACCTTACCAATGTGATTTCATTGCCATAGGCCACAATAACGGCACAATACAAAATTATCCAATACAAAAGTAAAGCATAAATGTCACCTAAAATGCTCATTTGATTTATTAAATACTATTAAATACTTAAAACATCCAAAAGTATATAAACAAGAGAAAGCTCAAGTTTCAGGTTTAAACTTGAAAACATCCAGCCCTAACTATTCAAAATAATTGTTAATGCCCAATTATATACCAATTGGACCCTAAAAGTCTGGGGAGAAGATGGCTCCTTAGAACACAGTACAAATTTTCCCATAGAAATGTTATAAATGGTGGTAAGATAACAAGACCAAGCCACAGAAGCCTACCAGACCCATAATAGCCGAACCACTTGTACAAGGAAACCTACTGCTCCACAGAGATGTTTCTTCCACAAACACTTATTTGTATGCATATACACCGTTACTGCAAAAATCAAAGCAAAATTCCAAAATAAATTTCTGACACTGAGAAAAAGTACCGAAAGCATTTTGCATGGTGCCTGGCACACAGTAAATACTCAAAAAATTATTGCTATTTTTATCTAGAATCCTTGATTTCTACCTTTTGTGTTCCTCAAAATAGCTTTATTTTTCTCACTCCATCTGCATTCTAGATTGCAAATTTCAAGAGTGCCGCACAAATCTTCACCATTGTATCTACCTTGCCTACCAAAAAGCCTGCAACAAAAAAGTGTTTAATACTTGCTTGCTAATAAAGGTTAATTAGTATCAACTGAATCTCAAAAAACTACTGAATAACCCCAGGCTTAAAACGAAATAGCCTTATTTAGTTTTATAGTTTGGGTGCTCTTTTAAATGAACTACTGTACTTCTCGAATTGATTTTTTTCCCCTTTAATATTATCAAAATGAAAAAAAATGTAAAAATTCATATTGAAAATATTCCTTTAAGAGTAACTAGCTTAGAAAACACTGCTGAAGGCAATAGTCTCACTAAATGGCACAGTAAGACAGGGCATCTAAATTTCTCTGGGCTTTGGTAATCCTATTAAATGATAGAGCACAGATCATATTGAGATTTTCTAGCTTACTAGAAAGCTTTCTAGCTTGTCTAAAAACACTGCATATTTCATGAAAACATAAGAGTAGTAGTCATCCGTAATCTTTGCACCAATCCAACTTACAAATGTTGTCATTTTTAAAATAGTATTATTTTCCTCCAATAAGCTTTTTTTTTTTTTTTACAAAGTTGCAATCCAAGTATACAAATCATTTGTTTTCTACTCTCCACCCCCATTTACAGTTAAGAACTGCCTATTACAGACTTGACTAAACCGTTGGCCAACATCAGAGAAAACTTTTAATTGTAAAGTGTTAAAAGTGTTGCTACTTTTCTAGAAGGCCACAAGATGGGGATACTGCTCCATAAAGTGCACTTTTAAAAAATATATAATTAAATACATTATACCAACTTTCCCCAAAATGAAATTAACAGTTTTCCTTAACTGGAAATAAAATATATAAAAAAAGTTTGACTTTGTTTACTAGAAAACATTAGTGAGAACAAAAACATGAAATTTAGCAGCAATTATTCTAAGTAAGCTAAAGAATTATGGTCCTTAAAAACAAAACAAAAAACACAGGACTTTGGCACTATTACTATATCTTTTATCACATCAATCCTTCCTTCTCTCCTTGTCCATCCTCTTCCTCCTCAGGTCATAATAAAAAAGTGAAACATATTTTGCTTGTGCATTGACTAACTTTAATTTTCATAATTATTCTTAGTTTCAGGAGATGATTCTTATTTTCTGTTTTAAAAAAATTGACCCTAAAACTTATTTACATCAACAAAGGAAAACTATACCAAAATGATATTAGTAATGAGAATGAGACAGTTTCTTTTCTAATTTGCTATAATTTCTCAGTTTCTCATAATATGCAATGTTATGTTTACAACAGCAAAATACCAAAACTTTTCAAACAAAACATTTTTGTATCTGATAATTTTTTCCCCATGCCCTGGTGGGTATCAGCAGAAAACACGTTTCCCACTCCTGCACTGCTTTACTCAATGAACAAAATAAAATTCAAGTAACACAGAGCATCTTAAAACTTAAGTTCCAAACTTACACAATCAATGTACAGTAATAAAAAAGCTGTGTGAACACTTTCTAAACAGAAGTCTAAGATGATAGAGTATAACTACCTGGGGCCATCTGCACTACATGAGGTGTCTCAGTGAGGCAGAAATATAGCCAGTCTTAAACCTGGAATCTGAATCAGGTCTCTGATTCCAAAACTAGTAAGAATACCATGACCATCTATCGGACTTCTATTATTTATTAGTCACATTACCAAAAAACTCATCTCTAATATTTTCAATTACCCTTCAGGGTAAATTTATCCCTACTGACAAATGAAAAAAATTAGGTTTTAGGAATTTAAATAAATTGCTGAGGACCATAAAACCAGTGAAAGTCAGGATTTTGAACCCAGATCTCCTGGGCTCAAAGCTAATGATATTTTTACTATGTTTTACTATAAAAACACAATATAAAAAACCAAAATGCTAAGCTAAACCTATACCTTAAGCTGAGCATTTTATTGTATCAACCTGATAGTACTATTCTCTTGTGTTATCACTTAATGATTAAGCAACTTCATAGTAGGGTGGTTTGTGGGGTTTTTAAGCTAGTAATTAAAAATGCTTTTCCTAAAAATTGAGAAAGAACAAGTAATCGAAAAAAGATAATGTATAAAACATAACATGCTAACAAAGAGGTAAGCTGTTGGGATCATGATTCATAAATTCTGGGAAAAACATCCAGGGCATATAACATTCTTACTTTTGCAAAGATCAAACTTAATGTAATTACATTATGTACAATCTCATTTCAAATGACAAAAACATTTCCATAAATAATTGGTTGTTTGTTTCAAAGTATGGTATTTTAATAGCATAATACTTGCTTTCCAGACTTCTTTCCTTTGAATCCAGTAATTTTTTAACATTTGGTATTCTTCAAATACACAGTATCTGCTACCTTTCATGGAAGGTTAGAGTCGAAGCTGAGAGGCAATTAAAAGACTCACTCAGGGACACAAAGCTTCTCAATGTTAGGCCAAACCTGATGAGACTAGTGCTTCTGCACTGTACTCACTAGGATATTACGGCGGAAAGTTAAGTTCATGCCAAAACATTTCCTGATTGTTTCTTAATACACGAAAGATTCTAATTTACTAGCACTTAAGTAGCCATGGAAATTTGCAAATTCTTCAATTCCAAAGTGCCAATTTCTAGTGTGAGAAGAGCATGCTGGTGTCAAGTAATATAGAAAACATCTTTTAGAGTCAGACAGACCTAGGTCCAAACTTCAACTCTACTACTTGTTTTTATTTAACCTCTCTGAGTCTCAGTTTTCTTTTCTGTAAAACGAGGATACAAAAATGAGTTTTGAGAAAGGGAAAGGAAGTGTTAATAGTAACTCTAGGAAACTAGAATTGTTTCTAGAATCTGGAATATAGAAGGTGTGCAATGAGTATTCATTCATTTCCTAACACTGTCCCATCACAGTGAATGTGAAACTCCACTATTTTTCTACCATCCTTCCACAATTGCAGAGGACAGTAGAATAAGAAAGAAAGTAGGTTAAGAAAGGCATTTCAGTCACATGGGCATGCTGCAAAATGCTATGTAGCAAACCCTCCATATCTGCAGTAAGGATCAGATCAAAGTAACATTTAAGCACTTGAGAATATAGTACTTCTAAATGTTTTGTTATAAATACACAAATGCAGGTTTTTAAAGCTACTCAAGTAACTGATACACAATGTTAGTTTACTATTTACAAATATTCTAAGAACTTAAGCAGGCTGCTAAATACAAACTTTCACCAGATAACCTCATTCTTAAGAGAAAAATATCAGAATCCAAAATACCCAGAAACATTCTTATTTTCCAAAATAAGAAAATCAACTAAACAGCTAAAACTTTACTCCCAGAATAATGTAATTCTTCTCAAGTTTAAAATACGGTAAAAATACAGGACCAGTCATTTATCCTCACATCCAAAACTCCAAAAGCTATAAAAACGTAAAGTTACTTCATAACTCATTTGGTGGCAAAAAACTAAACTGACCTGGACCATTTAAAAGCAAAATCTGACTGATGTGTAGCTTTTTATTGCCTTATTTATCCATACTTTAACATCTTCCAAAGACAATACAGGGCGCTGCCATAGATTTCATTGGGGTTTTTACCCAAC
This sequence comes from Procyon lotor, assembly GCA_028646535.1. NCBI lineage: Eukaryota > Metazoa > Chordata > Mammalia > Carnivora > Procyonidae > Procyon > Procyon lotor. The sequence goes on along the minus strand of CM053606.1, from coordinate 121,752,177 downwards.
ATAATATATGGAGTGCTTTACCTTTCTAAAATAAAAAATAAAATAAAATAAAATCTGAAACCCATCTGACATCAACAAGTATTATGAACACATCCCAGTGAATATTCACTTAATTCTAAGTGCCAGGTTTAGGTCACAAAATAAATCAACTAGGTATTAGTACTACTACTTTACATATGAATACCTAGTTTACACATGATTAAACTAGGGCTTAATCCAAGGTTAATTTGACCAAGATCACTTAGCCAAAAAAGTGTGAGAACTCAAATCTAGGTATGTCTTACTTTAAGGCCTAAAGCAATTAAAAAGCCAACACTTTAGAGGAAAATTAAATCGCAAAGAAAGTTTTAAGTTACAATTACCAAAACTTTTAACTTAGAACAATGAAATTCCTGAGTATAATGTGTACTTTCCATCCTAGGTATTCAAATCTAAACACTGACACCATATTTCAAAGCTCATAGGATAAAGATTAGTTCATTGTTTTTCTCTCCAAAGCACCAGCCACCAAGTCAGTGAAAACAAATAGAAAAGCAATATGCTCCTCAAACAAATGCCAAATAATCCTTTCCACTCAAATATAGAAAGAATCATGGATCTGGCAGGTTTGTTTTTTTTTTTTTTTTACCATTTTTACTAAAATGTACTAAACACAATACAAATATGATTGATATAAACATACGTCAAGTTTTTCCAGGAACAGCCCAAATGTAAAGATCTGCTATTCCACTCTCAGATATGGTCACAGGACTGAGAAAGGTTTAAGAGACATAGACCCAGGCTGTCAGCATCACTATTCTAAGCAAAAGTTAGAGAAAATAGCATCAACTTTTTTTCTTGATTGATCGATTTAAAATTTAAATCTTTTCTCACAATGTTTTTCACAAGTCAGTGCCCTTAAACTAAGCAATGGCTTTTCCCCACAAGAGTCAGATTATGGCCCCCATCCAACCTACTTTCTACTCAAAGAACCAAATTCTAAAGTAGATACACTTCAATCAGAATCTCTGTTTTGAATAGGTTATTTAGCTAAGTGAAAAAACATCAGATTATCTGATAATCACAGTATCTAATCTAACTATTTCAGTAGACATTTTTTTTTAAGAAGAGTATTTTTACTCAAAAGAATTTTTTCTTTTTTAGAAGCATAGGGAAATTTTCTTGAACAAGGAAGCCTGATGGATGTCTCCTGCCTACTCCTTATATAATCACCCTGTATCAGGTTTCTATAGTTTGTTTGGATCAAGTCCTTGGCAATTATCTTAAGCCTCTTTAAACATCTGAAAAGTTCAGATGTTAAGCTCCTTTTGTTTACACTGTACATGTGTGTTTACAGAACACTGTAGCTTAAAAAATGTACTTGGAGAACACTAGAACCCTAAATTACTGATTCTGTTTCCACCAGCAGTTCTGAAACTAATATGTATAAAATCATCTGAGGTATTTGTTAAAAATGAGACTCCTGAGCTATACCATAGTTCTCGAATATTCAGGCGTCTTGCTTTTTAACAAATATCCCAGATGACTGTGATACAGAGGCTGCACACTAACAAACTGTTCTATACTGTAATTCATCTAATGATGGTGTTAAGAATTTCTAGTTCCTAAACTGCACAGCCAAACCATTACCAGCTGATAGACTGCCAGCCATGTTGAGTCAGTATCCTTCTCAGATTCATTCGTAACGTTTTAGCACCTATTTTTTAAGTTAAGAGGTGAAATTAGACATGCAGCTCTGATCATGCCAAAGCTAGGCTACAACTATCTTTGAGTTGAAATGAGTGGCTCACAGAAAAAGTGGGTTACTTGTTTGAAACTTATTAATAATAATGAAAAGGATGAAGATGATTTAAGAGCTGCTTACGTCCCAGGGACCAGCCTTCCTGTTTACAAACATTATTTCAATTAATCCTTACAAAAATTCAGTAAGAAAAATATTCTCTACATTTTACAGAAGAAACTTAAGCAACTGTATGAAGCAGCATGGACAGAAGTCAGCTCTGCCTGATTTTAAAGCTACAGCCCTTAACACATGCCAGGATGCCTTTAATTCTAGAACATTTAGAGCACAGAGATCTAGTTTATTGCTTCTATGGTAAAGTATGTCCTGATTTATCCAGAACATGTTCATTTAACTAGTTCTCTTCCCCAAAACTAACTAAGCACAAAAAGTAGTACAACTTGGTAAGCAAGGGCTAATTTAGGACCGGAGTATCCTACTTCAAGTCAGAAATCAACAGTTTGCTTCCACTCATTCTATTTAATCATAATTATGATTATCATAGACATAGATTTTGATAAACAGCTATCAAAAGAACTTGTTTTCCTTAGTTAAATAAAAGAAGCTACCACACCTACAATTCTGTTAATGCTAGCACATTTTAAAACTACCCTGCAACTACCACATAACTTTAGCCAGGAAAGAGTCATAAAGAAACACCTTAAGGTAATTCTATCTGTCCTCTTCTTTGTGCCCTAGCCTTTCCTATTTATATAAATCCTGTTTCTCAGTACATTGAATTGCCAAACTCCTTCCCACAACAGCCAATATACTATTTCCAGAAATTTACAAAGACATTTGTACTAGAATGCAGAGGTTAATTTCTCAGTATATATAAAATGCTTCAAATCTACCTAAATTCTTTAAATGAAATATATTGACCTATTATTCTACTCAGAAGCTATAATGTAATAATAATGTAACATTCATCATCTTCATTCCAGTTAGCCTTAACATTACACAATAGATAACTTGAAGAAAAAAAAAAACACCACTACTGAGACTAAGATAAACTGATAAAGATAAGTGATGAAGATAAAGTGAGTGAAACCCAGCTAAGCAATCAATGAATCTACCTGTTCCTGGTAAGGAAGGGCATTACTTTATGCCTTACATTCCCCCAAGGACAGAGAAGTTATATCCCATTCTCCACAAGGAAAGAGTACTCTTGCCACTATGACTCTTCTCCCAGGAAGAGTGGCTCATCCTAATCTTTTTCTAAGACACTGCAAACAAAAAATAGTATTTGTGAGGCACCAGGTTGCTCAAGACTTGTCAAGGCCAGAGTGACTGACCAAGGAACTCTGCTACCCTAAGTCCCTAAGCCTCTGCCCACCGATAGCCCACTCTGCAGAGTGCTGACTGAGATATTTGTCTCATCCAATTTGTGAGACTTGGCTAAATCACTGCTTCAGAGCAGCCTGGGGTCTGGGTCCTGCACTTTTTTAGACCCCAATGTCCTCGAATAGAGCAGGTGAATCCTGCCCCATTATGGTAGTATACAAGGCTAAACCCCAGAGGTACAAAATTTTCTTTTCTACCCAACGCGACAGTGCCAGCTACTTCCATCTATATAATAAGCCAAATGTGCTATTATTTGCACTTCAGACTCCAATCCACTTTTCCTCTGACAAGCCTAAACTCAACGTACCAAAAGTACTAGGCAGCTTAAATCTCAGCTTCATAAATAGTTTTCCAGGTGCCCAATTTTGGTGTAATACAGCTGTTTGGCTTAATCTTCAGATTCACCTACTTGTCTAGTCCATTTTCCTTGAATCTGGAATGGACCTATGAACTGCTTTCACCAACAGAATGTGGCAAAAATGATGCTGTACCCTAAGAAGGCCTAGTTGCTTTTTCTTTGCACTGCTGAGTCCTAAGCCACTATGTAAGGCCAGCAACACTGCTAGGAAGGCCACTTAAGAGGCAGGGCCCTGAAACTATAAGAAATATGGAAAAAGAGAAAGAAAAAGAAAAATATGGAAAAAGAGAAAAGAGAGATGACCAGCTCCCAGCTGAATTGAAGCTGAACGTAACCTTTAGAGCGAGACCACCAGCAAAACGCAAACTGCTCAAGTGAGTCCAGCCTAGGAGGGCAAAACTATAAGCAAATAAGATAGTTGTTTTAAGTCACTTAGTCTTAGGGTTGTTAAACAGCAATAAATGACCAAAACAATGTTTACCTAGTTCCTTGTGTTTTTGCATAATTTGTTCAAAACTCAGAGAAAAGGAGAGATGTAGTAATTATAACCCCAAACATTCATACAAACTCAGAAGGTAAAAAGGCTTATGCCCTTTTAATGACCTTTTTAGTGACCCTACCAAACTGAGTTTCAAGAGGACAGGCTTCATGTTTGTCCTCTCAGCACTGTACCCCAGCACCCAGCACAATACCTGGCATGTAATAGGCACAGCAGGCAGTGTTATGAACAAACAGGTTTAAGGAATATCAAGACAAATGTTAGTCCTCCTTATAACTCAGGAGTTATCTGGCATATGGTTTTACATAATATGTTCCAAAAGTTGTTTAATTATGTGTATCTGAAGTGTATACTAAGAGCTTCTAATGGTAAGTCATTTTTTTTTTTTTAAAGATTTTATTTATTTGACAGAGAGAAACACAGCGAGAGAGGGAATACAAGCAGAGGGCATGGTAGCGGGAGAAGCAGGTTCCCCGCTGAGCAGAGAGCCGGATGTGGGGCTCCATCCCAGGACACTGGGATCATGACCTGAGCTGAAGGCAGACGCTTAACGACTGAGCCACCTAGGCGCCCCTGGTAAGTCATTTTTTTAATGATAAAGCTATATTTATGTAACAGTAAAAATCATGAAATATTATGATATATACTTTCGGAAATCACGTCCTGCTTTATATGCTCCAAAAACATAAATTTCCATAGAGTAGACTTTTATAAGCAGATTTTCGGAAGGAAATTAAAACCTACATTTCACCAATATACTTTTTCAGAGGAAATCAACTTCTACTCTTTCCTTGACAGGAGGATAACTATTTTGTGACAAATACAAATTTCAAAATTATCTACCAACAGCCACTGTAAAAAGAAGAATTAGACAAGTTCAGATCTATACAGTACAAAGGTTTAATACAGATTCCAAACAGGTAAATTCAAACTCCTCATATATAGCCTTCAGTTAAATTCCCATTGTAGATGAAGTATTAGCAAAAAAAAAAAAGAAAAAAAAAAGAAAGAAAAAAAAATTACTGACCTAGGAACAAAAATATGGGTTTTAGTTCTAGTTCTAATTTTAGCCACTTACTAGTCATATACTTGGAATTTTTTTTTCAACTTCTTTGAGCTGAGCATCAATGCATTCATCTAAAAAGCAATGATTATCTCCTGACACACCTACTGCTCAGCTGTCATGAGAATCAAATGATAAAGTCTATACAGCCATTATGGAAAAATGTCAAATGCCATACAAATATAAGATATGATACTCTTCCTAATGTCAGCAAAGAGTAGAAAAATCATCTGTATATGTGCTTTTGATAGACATTTTTCTTCCATTAAATATTAGCAACTAGTTCCTTCAACACTACTATACAGGCCAATTTATTGGTTTTCCACTACTTGTTATTACATCATATTTTTATAGAAAGAGTAAAAAAGACCCCAG
>CM053606.1:121676914-121746258 GCA_028646535.1 Procyon lotor | reverse complement strand
AAAAATTTTTAAGGTTTCTTATTTCACTTTCCCCCCTTCCCCTAAACCCAAACTAAGATACAAAGGAAATAAATATAGTTATTGCTATATATATTCTCCATACACCCAATTCATGTCTCCTCTCACCAGCTCTCCTGCACATGGAAAACAATGAGGGTACAGAAAGTCCAACGAAAACCAAAGACCCAGGAATCACAAAATGTTAAAAACTGAAAGGAACCTTCAGGATCATTCAGTCTTACTGATGAGGTCACTTAAAGTCAGGAACTGTAACTGATGGTAAATCATACATCTTATAAAAAAGAACACAATCATTGTCAATCAGCTCTTGATTCCCCTTTGCCCACTTGCTAACTGAAATACTTAGGGCAAATCATTTAACTTCTTGGGCTAGTTTGTTATATAATAGCAAATAATGTACCACAGTCAAAATTCTTTGTAAACTGTACACACCACAACACAAATGTAAATATATATTATATTTAATATACGGTATGTCTCTACAGTAGGGGTCATTAACAAATGGAAGAATTTGAAGATTCTATTTTTTTAAAAAGCCCCCAGTAATTCTGAGACTTGCTCCTAGCCCGCCCCACTGGCTCACCGGTTCAAGAGCAAGCTTCAGGTGGGTTCATGGATTTTTCCTAAAATTATATCCAGAAAGTACAGGTGCATATGGAAATTTTCCAGGCCAGATTTTTTTTAATTTCACCAAGTATTCATAAGCACCAAAAGGTTTAAGAACTACTGCTGTAAAGTAACCTACATCTGCCAAAGATAAAGCTTCCATTGGTATTGCTCAAATGGTACCATTATTTTCCCAACCTGGATCAGAATATCAGTTATTTTTATTTTCTTCATTTTCTTTGTCATCATCAAATTCTCTCCATTCAACTTCCTACCTCCTTTCCATTCCTAGCATTACAGCCATAGTTCAGACCCTCATTACTTTCGACCACAGCAATCAAGATGTCTTTCTGCCTCCATATTTCTACTTCATCACACTACACATTGCTGCCAAATTAATCCTCTGAAAACAAAAGTTTAATAATTTGCAACTCAAAAATTATCTGTAAAACCCCAATACCTATTAAATCCAAGGTCATCAACCTGGCATTAAAAGCAATCATAAACTGGTTCAAACTTTTACTTCAAGTTTTATCACTCTATGTTAGTACAAATACTTTTTGTTTCATCTGAATATAATACTTGCCTCGCTCCAAATGTATAAACTCTACGCTGTAAATCTCTTATTCTCTTATCTCTGCTTGCATTACCTTTCTCAGCTTATTAAAAGTCATAGGCATCCTTCAAAACAAAGATTTCAGAAGCCAGAAGTTCTATGAATCCCTTCTTACCTCACCTTGCCAAATAAGATGTGAGCTCTACCCCTTCTGAATTTGAATTCTATATGAAACTTAACTGTATATTAAAAGATAAATGAGGGACGCCTTGGTGGCTCAGTGGGTTAAAGCCTCCGCCTTCAGCTCAGGTCAAGATCTCAGGGTTCTGGGACATAGCCCTGCATCAGGCTCTCTGCTAGGCAGGGAGCCTGCTTCCCCCCCTCTCTCCGCCTGCCTCTCTGACTACTTGTGATCTCACTCTCTTTGTCAAATAAATAAATAAAATCTTAAAAAAAAAAAAAAAAAGATAAATGAGGCATTTGTGTATAGTCCTATCTGCCTAACTCTTCTGGGAAGGCAGAAACTGCTATAATCCTTAATATTCCCCCAAATACCTCACACAGTCATGTAGTAGATGCTTAATAATTGTGCGAAGAAGTAAAAGAGATTTTGGTCTTCGTGGGATAAACAGCAAAGATTACGATCTCTTTGAAGGTAGAGAATTTATTTGCAACAACCTCTACCATGCCAGGCTTCCAAAAAACATAACCCTTACTCACTGCTTTTTAAATCCCGGTATTGGATGTTTTACAAACAGTTTTGCATTTTAAGGGAAGAACTATTTGAAACCTTAATAAGCTACATACCAAATAACTAGTCTACATACTTTATACTTCTCAATTTGAATAGCTCCCAACACTTGGCTATTAAGTTTTCAGTTTAAAAAAAAATACTATTTATGAAAAGTGATAATTTGCAGTCACAGCTAATTATCTGCTTTATGGCCAAAAACAAGTACATGAATAAAAGAATGCCTTTATTTTTTTCAAAAGGTGCATTTTGCTTGTATAGTACACAGAGCCTTAGACAGGTAAAGTGGATTTATACATATGAATTCTTGCACAAACCTGCATACAGTGTACACCAGGCACTTGGGTAAAAACACCAAAGGGGGCAAAAAGCTAACTTTGGACATTATTCCTTCCCACTATTACCAGGAGCTTTTTAAAGCAGCAACTCAAATCTTTTTGCACATTAACCTACACAAAAAGATAAAAACTTACCAAGCAGAAAAAAAGCCACATCAAGCCCCTGGAAAATATTTTAACCTGGAAGAGTAAGAATGTCAAAATAATAGATACTCGTCTTTCTTAAGAAAGGTTTCATGTAATTACAGGAGCATAGGACGCTCAACTCCAAACGATGGAGTAAAGAAAGGACTGATCATTTAAAGGCTGTAAAAACAATGGGCAAACTACAAAATTAAAACATTTTCTTTTTAAAGATGGAAGAAGATCCAAGTCACAGATGAGATAAGGACTAGTAAAAACTGCAAGGTCACTGGAACCTACCAGGTCACAAAGGTGGAGGTGGGGGTTGTGTGGGGGGGGGGGGACTGCAGAGTCAGTGAAGAATCGGGAGTGACAAAAACACGTCAGAAAAACACGTTCTAAGGCTGGGAGTCCTTGGTTTGGGACGGCGAAATTGCGGTGAAAGTCAGGGCACGGGCATTAAGTCCATACAGTGGTGTTTTTTGGAGAGGTGTTAGAGAAAGGAAGAGAAGGCAGACGGAACGCTAAGAGAAGGCTAAGGAAGCTTGAGAACCGCGGCTGCAGAGTCACGGAAACACTTCGCTCCAGTATCATTAGCTCGGGCCTGTGTCAGGGCCAACTCGGGGCAAGACCCGTGACCCCACCCCTGAAAACTCCCGGCCCCTGGGCTGGAGAAGGTAGCCAGGGCGGCGCAGACCGTCCCCGACGGTCCCTCAGAGGGTCCCGCACCGGGGCGGACAGTGCCGGGCTACCGGCACCGCCGTGAAGGCTCTGGGCCCGCGCCCCCGCCCCACCCGCGCCCCCAGCCTCCCGCCGCGGCGTTCTTACCCAGCGCAAAGCTGTCGGCTCCCGGCGGTCGGGCAGCCACAGCAGCGGCGCCTCCTCCAGCGGCGGGCGTCCTCACCCTTCCGCGCCCAAGATCGCCATCTCGCAGCAGGCGCGGCGGCGGCGTCGGCAGCAGCCACCCAGGCGTCGGCCCCGGCAGCCCAGGCCGCCCGCAGCCACTTGGAACCCGCTTGCCGCGCTCGGCGACACCCGACCCTCCCCCCACCCCCACCCCGGCCACGCGCCACCCCCAGCCGACCCCACACCTCCCTCCTCAGCAGCGCGCCGCGTGCTCCCGTCGCCGGCGCCGCGCCGCGAGCGCGCGCCTCCCCGCCGGCCTCACACGGCGCGCTGTGCCGCCGCCGCCACCTAAAACCAACTCCGGACCCGGAATCCGGCTTCCCGCGAGCATGCGCAGCGAGGGCGCCCCGATGATGCTTTTGGAAAACTCCACTCCTCCGGGTCTTCGGAGCGGTCGAGGAGAGGTGGAGGGCCAGCCAATGGGATAGGGGGGCGGGGCCCAAACCTGTGGAAGGGGCGGGGCCGCGGCTGAGATTTGGAGAGAGCCTTTTCTAAATCGGTGGTGGGTGTTGCGGACTTAACTTTCTGTTCCGAGTCGAACCAGTGAATGACCAGACCTCAAGTAAAGTCCTCGGGCCACTGGCATTATTTCCTTGAATGCTTTACAGCAAAAGTAGGCTGTGAATAAATACTCCTGACCTGACTATCTTAGTACCCATTGCAAGAGTAAATACTGCATTTGACAGATGGCCATACCAGAAGACTTCCATTTTATTTCTATTAGTAATCAAAACGTTCACTCCCTCTACTCCTATATGAGTACAATGATAAAACTAATACTAAACAAGTACATGTGTCAGTGCGACCAAGTCACATGACAATGCCATTAAAAAGGGTCTATTATCCTCATTTATACAAACGAGCCAACTACTCTCTAGAAGTATTGTTGGTTCTGTGTGTTGCTTTTAGAAGAAAGGCCACACTGCAAGTAGAAATCAGTGGTGACCACATCACTCACCAGATGACCTAGTCTTCTACTTCGGAAATGATGAAGGCCATCAAGCACGGCTTTCTACAACTTTAGCCCAATCACCTCACCCAAGCCCCACAATTACCTACATTCACCCCCAAGCTTATCAGTTTCTTCTCTCTCAAAAACTGGGTGTCCCTGCTCCTCTCCAAAGGAACCTCTTTACTGTCCACTCCCTCCTGTACCCCCCTCAGCATGATCATGTTTTAATTCTTTTCTGTCTTAAAATTTTCCTTGACTTTAAAACCTTTCTAATTCTTTTTCCATCCTAATTAAGCTCTTGAAAGAATTGTGTACCAAGAACAGCATCAACACCCATGAATAATTGTAAGATTAAATAAATAACTTTTTAAAAAATTTTATTTATTTTAGAGGGAGAATGACCATGACTGAGAAAAAAAAGCATGAGCAGCAGGGGGGGTTGGGGGGGGTAGTGGAAGAAGGAGACGGAGAAGCACACTCCCCACCCAGCAGGGAGCTGGATGCTGGGCTCCATCCTGGGACTCAGCAATCATGACCTGAGTCAAAGGCAGACCTTAACCTGAGGCACCCAGGTACCCCTAAATAAATAACTCTTGATTGAGTGAATGTACGTTCTCTTCCTCTCCATTCCATCAGTTTCTACATTCTGAATTCAGACCAGGGTTCGGATGCATACTATATCCACTATGATTATTCTAAAATACACATCTGAGCGTGTCGCCTAACTGTTTAAAATCTTTCACTGGCTCTTCAGAGCTTCCAAGATAAGGATTAACATGATCTTCAAGGCCACTTTACTCTTGCATGCTTAATCTCTCCATCTTTCAGAACTGTCTTCAGAGTTCCCTGATTGTGTTCACTGATCTCTGTTTTAATGAGTACTGTTTCCTCTAGCATTCTCCTCACTGTTTTGTTTGCCCAATCCCTTTAAAAATGAATTCAAGAACATGCCTACTCTCAGATATAACACACACTTACCCAGCAGAGGTCTGCCCGCCATCTCCAGAATGCCCACAGGCCTCCTTCCACTTCCTGCTCACTTTTAACTCCCCTGAGTCCTCAGTTTCCCCTCAGTTCAGTTCCATTAAGCAGGTTATAATAGTCACCTAGGCTCCTAAATTGACAGTTAATATTGAGCCAACTTTTCATTATTAAATATTTCTTTGGTTTCAAATGAATGCTGTTATAAGTATCTTTTTATAAATCATTGAGTCCTTACATATTATCTTAAGTTTAAATCCTTAAAAGTAATTAGAGTGCAAACAATTTTAGCCCTTTTGAAACATATTGGCAAGTTGCCTTCCAGAAAGAACATAGGCTTAGGTTTCACATTGCCTGGGATCAAAATGCAACTCTGCCACCCAGGAAGGCCACATGCAGACTTTCATGGGTCCCAGATGCCTTTACCTTTATGGGCCTCTTTCTCCATAAAATAATTTTAAAAATTATATTTATAACTGCACTGATATAAAAACAAACATATTAATATTATACATGAAAACATTTTCTTCAGCCATTCCCTTCTGATTTTAAAAGAAATTAAAACATTTTTATGGGCCCTAAAAGTACGGTAAGCCTGAGGCACTATGCCTACTGACAGTTAGATAAGTCAGTTTTGCTGCTACCTACAAACCATGAGATTTTGCCAAATTCCTTAATCTGACAGTGCCTCAACCAGAAAATTTGTATAGTGCTTACTACATGATGTTGCAGCGAAAAGCAAATGAATTGCTACAAATAAAGTATCTAGAATAATGTGGCACATAATAAACTACTTTTGTTATGTTGTTATTATCGATTTTCCTACAGCACTATTTGAGAGTATATGATTGTCCTTCTTTACTGTGCCCAGGTCATCATGGTGTATTTTCATATGTGCAAATATGGTATCCTACTGTTAGTCCATTGTTCGTTTTCTTACTGAGGTATTCACAAAAAAGGCAACTTATATAGAGTATATTGATCCCAGCTGAAATGATTGGCCTTTTCCATTTTTGTTTTCTTCTGTTATTTCATGCTTCACAAGTTCTTTCCCATCCTAAAAGCATATCATTATTTATCTTTATTTTTTTCTGTTTGGTGATTTCACCTTTTTCATTAGATATTTTAATCCTTTCAGATTCATTTTGGAATGAAGATCTATTTTTTTTTCTTTTTCTAAGTAGTCTGTGATCTTCCCCAGCTTATTTGTTAAAGAATCCTTCTCCAGCTATGATGATTTTATTTTTCTTTTTTTTAACTATGATGATTTTAAAATGTGCCCACAAATTTATTCATATTCCTTCCTTTAAAAAGTAGAGACTAATTCCCTTCCAAGTGAACGTGAGTTGTATGTAGTGACTTGCTTCTAATACATACAATACAGCAGAAGTGACAGACTGTCACTTCCAAGAGAAGGTCTTAAAAAGGTATTGTGGTTCCTCCCTATTCTCTCTCAGATCACTTGCTCTGGGGAAGGCAGAGGACTTGTCAGGTAACTTTATCAGGATATGTCAGGTAACTTTATCAGATGCCCACATGGTAAGGAACAGAATATCCTGCCAAATAACAGCAAGGATCTGAGCCTCCTGCCAATCTCCATGTGATTGAGCCATCTTGGAAGCAGTTTCTCCAGCCCTAGTCAGGCATTTAGATGAAGCAGACACTTTGATTTCAACCCCATTAAAAGTTGAACCACATCCCCCAATGAAGTCACTCTCAAATATCTGCCCCATAGTAACTGTGAGATAACAAATGTTTATTGTTTTGAGCCACCAAATTGGGGGATAATTTGTTACACAGCAATAGATAACAAATACATTAACCCAGTGGTTTTCAACTGGGGACAATTTTGCATCCCAGGGGACATTTGGTAATGTAAGATATTTTTGATTGTCACAACTGATAGGGAGGTAGGAGGAGAGATTTCCATTGCCATCTTGTGGGTAGAAACCAAAAAGTGCTAAATTTTTTTCAGTGCACAAGACAGTGCACAAACACACACACACACACACACACACACACACACACACCCCTGCAGTAATGAAGAATTATCAGACTCAAATGGCAATATAGTGCCAAAGGTGAGAAACCTCGCAGTAACTTGTTTTCCCTGCACCTTAAAATTTTCCTCTACCTTAAAATTTCCCTCTTGTACATGTGCTTATGAAAGAGGTGGGTTTGCTTCACATCCTTTGTTCATTTGGGTGCTGCTTTACCTTGATTTTTCTCCAGTCCTAGGTTCTCTGCTTTCTGTCACTGGATAATAATTTTACTTTTTCAAAGATTTTATATAAATGGAATGGAATAATTTACTATGTACTTTTTTGTGTCTGGCTTCTTTAGTTAAGCATATTTTAGAGATTTGTTTATATTGTTGTGTATAGCAATGTTCCTTCTTTACTGTTCACTACTATTCTATTGTATGGATTTGCCAAATTTTTTAAATGTTTGTTTATTCATGGACATTTTTGTTTGTTTCCCATTTTTGGTTATTATGACTAAAGGTTCTGTGACCATATGGTTAAAAATCTTTGTGTTGACTTATTTTCCTTGGCTAAATAATGCCTAAGAGTTGAATTGCTGGCTCATGCTAAGTATATATTTAACCTTAAAAGAAATTGCCAACCTGCTTTTCAAAGTGGTTGTACCATTTTACATCCTTACCAGTAGTGTATGTTCCAGTTGTTCCATTTCCTCTCTAACATCTGGTAATGTTAGTCCTTTCTGACCTTAGCCATTGTAGCGGATATGTATTGGTCATTGTGTCATTGGGTTTTCTCTCGTATTTCTCTGATAACTAATGATGTTGAGCATCTTTTCATTTACTTATGGATCATTTGTATATTTTCTCTTGTGAAGTGTCTGTTCAAATCCTTTCCCCATTTCAAATTGTTTTTGTCTATTCTACATATAATTCTATGTACCGATCCTTCATGAGATATGTACGTGTAAAATCTTTTCTCCCAGATTGTGGCTTGCTATGGTGATCAAACTACATATATAAGCATATATAAACTATATGTCGGGGCACCTGAGTGGTCAGTGAATTAAAGCCTTTGCCTTCGGCTCAAGTGATGATCTCAGGGTCTGAGATCAAGCCCCACATTGGGCTCTCTGCTCACCAGGGAGCCTGCTTCCCCTCTCTCTCTGCCTGCCTCTCTGCCTACTTGTGATCTCTCTCTCTGTCAACTAAATAAATAAAATCTTTAAACAAACAAAAAACCAAATAAACAAATAAATAAATAAACTACATGTCTGTTCAAGATGAACCTCATTGATCCTGGCCTCCTGGTATCAATACTCTTGTAGGGCCCCCTCCCCTCCTTGGTGCAATGGTATGTACCTTCTGAGGCTAGGTCATAAAAGAGATTGCAGCGTCAATCTTGCCCTCCTGGAGTGCTTGTCCTAAAGAAAGCCAGTATTTTGAAACACCCACACCCAGAGGAACTAAGGCTTGTTGATAAACAGCTAAGAGCAACTTGCCTTCTCATGTCACAACTGCAATGTCATGTGACCCTACAAGCCACAAATGGCCAGCCACACAAGTCATAGATTCTTGATCCACCAACACTATGAGAGGTAAGTTTATTTCTGTTTCTAGCCACTATGTTTTGAATTTTTTTACACAGAAACAGATAAATTTGCATTTTCATTTTGTTAACAATGTCTTTTGAAGAACAGAAGTTTTTGATTTACCAATTGTTTGTTTTATGGCTTATGTTTTCTATGACATATTTAAGAAATTTTACCCACTCCAGTATAATGAAGATTTTTTAATCTTTCTTCTTGAATGTTATACTTTTAGCTTTTCTCTCTGGGTCTATAATACATTTAGGATCAATTTTTGCATAAAGTGTGAGGAAAGAGTCAATATTAATTCTTTTCCTAGTAGATACACAGTTGTTTCAACACCATTTATTAAAAAGACAGTTCTTTCCTCGTTGAACTACTTTGACAATTTTAGTAAAAATTCAATATATTTCAGAACTCTCTATTCCATTTCATTTAACTATATGTCTATCTTTACACAAATAGCACACTGTATTGATTAACTGTAATTTTTAGGACATCCTGAAAATCAGGAAGTATAAATAATCCAAATTTGTCCTTTTTTCTCACAATAATTTTGATTCTTCCAGGTTCTTTGCATGAATGTTAGGATTAACTCATTAATTTTTTTAAACATACCTTGAGGGGTTTGCTTGGGATTGTGAATATGTAGATCAATTTAGGAAGAATTGACCTCTTAACAGTATTTAGTCTTCCAATTCCCAAGCATAGATTTCATTTTATTTAGATGGCCTGTAAATTCTCTTAGCAATATTTTGTATTTTTTATAGTACTGGTATTGCATATACTTACCTTTAGGTATTTCATGCTTTTGATGCTATTATAACTGTTATTTTTTTTTAAGAGTTTGTTTATTTATTTGACAGAGAGAGAGATCACAAGTAGGCAGAGAGGCAGGCAGAGAGAGAGGGGGAAGCAGGCTCCCCGCTAAGCAGCGAGCCCGATGTGGGGCTCGATCTCAGGACTCCGAGATCATGACCTGAGCTGAAGGCAGAGGCTTTAACCCACTGAGCCACCCAGGCACCCCATAACTATTATTTTTAATTTCATTTTCTAATGTTTCATTCACAGTATATTTAAATTGATTTTGAATATTGGCCTTGAACTCTGAGACTTTACTAATGAATTTGTTAGTTGTACTAATACTTTATGGATTTCTTGAGAGTTTCTACATACACAGTCATGTCTTTGCAAATAGTTTTATTTTTTCCTTTTCATTCTGTATGCTTTTATTTCCTTTTCTTGTTTTATTGCACTGACTAGCACATCCAGCAGAATGCTGAACAAAAATGGTGAGAAGGACATCCTCGCTGTTGTCCTGACTTTAAGGAAACCATTCAGTGTTTTACCAGTATGTATGAAGTTATCCATAGATTTTTTTGTATATGCCCTTCCCAGGTTGAGGAAATTCCCTTCTTTGCCTGTTTTCTTAGAGTTCTTATGATGAATAAGTGTTAAATTTTACCATATGCTTCAGGAGGGAGCATCTGTTGAGATGAACTTTTGATGGATTCATCTTGGTATGAACCCATCTTGATGTGATGGGTTGAATTGATTGATTTTTCAAATGTTAAAACAACCTTACATTCTTGAAATAAACCACCTTGACCATGGTATATTAGACATTTTATTTATTGCTAGGTTCTATTTGCTAAACTTTAAAAGATTTTGAGGAACTTAAGTTCATTAAGGATATTGGTATAGTTTTTTGGTTATGTCTTTGTCTAGGTTTGTTATCAGGGTAAGGCTGGCCTAATAAGCTTGGAAACATAGACTTCTTATCTACTTTTGAAAGAAATTGTGTAAGATATTTATTATTTATTTCTTAAATGTGTGAAAGATTTTACCAGTGAAGCTATCTGGGGCAGGAGTTTTCTTTTTGTGAGAATTTTAATTATGATTTTAATTTGTTTGTAAATAAAACACATTTCAAATTTTCAATTCTTCTTGTATTGGTCTTGGTAATTTGTGTCTTTCAAGATATTTTTCCATTTCATTTAAGTTGTCAGACTTACTGGCCTAAAATCTTTCATAATATTCCCTTATTATTCTTTAACATTGGTAGGATGGTAATGATGTCTTATCTTTTGTTCCTAATATTAGTACTTTGTGTCTTCTTTTTTACTTTATCAGTTTAGATAAGGTTCTTTCAGTTTGACCGATCTCTTCAAAGCAAAAGTTTTGGTTTCACTAATTCATCCATTTTTTGTTTCATTTATTTTAACTTTCATCTTTATTATTGCCACATTTAGACTTATTTGGGGTTTATTTGCTCTTTCTTTTAAAGTGTACATTTTTCCTTGGAAACTTATTTTTTTAATTTTTATTTATTTTTTTGGTAATCTCTACCCTCAACATAATGCTCAAACTCATGACCCTGATATCACGTGCTGCATGTTCTTCTGACTAAGCCAACCAGGCACCATGGGACCTTACTTCTTTTCTAGCATAAGCATTTAGAGCATAAATTTCTTTCTGCACATCGTTTTAGCTTACTCCACCAAATTTTGATATATTTTATTTTTGTTTGTCCTAAATATTTTTTGATATTTTGTGGTATTCCTTCTTTGATCCATGAAGTATTAGGAGGTATGTTGTATAATTTTCAAATATTTGGGAACTTACCAGATATCTTTTTGTCATTGTTTTCTAATTTAATTCCATGATGGTCAGAGAACATGCTCTATTATTTCTATATTTTTAAATTATTGATACTTTTTTTATCCCCGAGCTTCTCAGTGAATTTTTCATTTGCAGGTGAATAGTATTTTTTCTGCTGTTGTTGGGGAGAATGAAAATTGTTCCATAGATGATTATTAGGTCAAGTTGAATGATATTTTTCAAGCCTTCTATAGCTTCGTGAACTTCATCTACTTGCTACTATCAATCACTAAGAGGAATATTGAAGTCTCTCCCTGTAATAGTGGATGTACCATTTTTGCCTTTGTGTTCTATTAGTTATTCGTGCATTTTAAAAGTCTATGGTTAGGTGTATATATATTTAGGATTCTTCTATCTTCTTTATCACTACAAAATTTCCCTCATAATCTGTTAGTCTTACATGTTTTGAATTAATAATAATATTAAATTAATAATAATATTAATTTATCCACTTCAGGTTTCTCATGATTAGTGTTTGAACAATATCTTTTTCCATATTTTACCTTATTGTATCTGTATCTGTATATTTCAAAGTAGTTTTGCTGTAGATAGCATTGGTTAAATCTTGATTTTTTTATCCAATCAGGGTAATCTCTGCCTTTTAATTGAGGTGTTTAGACCATTTAAATGTAATGATTATTGATACAATTAGTTTTACATTTATTTATCTTTTAGAACTTCTTTTACTTTTGTATCATCTCTTCCTGTTTCTTTTTCTTTTTTTTTTTTCTGCATTGCAATGGATTAGATGAATTTTTTTTTTTTTAAGATTTATTTATTCATTTTAGAGAGAGAGACAAGAGCAGAAGGGGCAGATGGAAAGGGAGAGAGAATCCCAAGCAGACTCTGTGCCAAGCACAGAGCCCCACGGGAACTTGATACCATGACCATGAGATCACGATCCCAGCTGAAACCAAAAGTCAGACACTTAACCAACTGCCCTACCCAGGTGCCCCTAGAAGAGTATTTTTTAATATTCCATTTTATCTGCACTACTGACTTATTAGCTATAGCGCTTAGTAGTTTTTTGCTGTTTGTTTTAAGGCTTATAGAATGCATATTTAACTTATACAATCTGACTCCAGATAATATTATACCACTTCATATTTAATGTAAGAACTTTATGGCAATGTACTTCAACTTTTCCCTTCTTTTCCTTTGTGCTATTGTTGTTGTAAGTTTAAGTGCTACAGGTTGTATCCTCTATAGTGCATTATTAGCATTTTTACTTTAAAAGAATCACTTATTAAATAAAGAAGTTTTATATTTATGCACATATATATATTTCCAATGATATTCATTTCTTTGTCTGGATCTAGATTACAAGTTGATTTTA
Organism: Procyon lotor; assembly: GCA_028646535.1. Classification (NCBI taxonomy): domain Eukaryota; kingdom Metazoa; phylum Chordata; class Mammalia; order Carnivora; family Procyonidae; genus Procyon; species Procyon lotor. Next base: position 121,733,457 of record CM053606.1, on the reverse strand, counting down.
ATTTCCTTTAGCCTGAAGGTCTTCCTTTTATATTTCTGGTAGTAAAGTTTTAGTGATAATAATTATCTCAGATTTTATTTGTCCAAAAAAGTTTTATTTCACTTTCATTTTTTAAGGAATTCTTTTGCTAGGTAAAGAATTCTACTTTGATTATTTTTTTCCTTCAGTTCTTTAAAGATATTGTACTTTGTCCTCTGACCTGCAGCTTCTGATGAAAAGTCTGAAATAATTTAACATTCTTGCTTCTCTGTAATAATACACCTTTTTGTTGTTAGAGGTTTATTGCTTCTTTTTTGTTGTTATTGTTTCCTTCAAATTTTTTTTTTATCAGTGGTTTTGAGCAATCTGATTAGTTCATACCTTTATGTGATTTATCCTCCATGAGATTCATTGAGCTTCTTGGATTTGTGGGTTTTTATGTTTTATTATATTTAGAAAAGTTTGGACTGTTATTTTTTCTAATACTGTTTTCCTACTTCCTATTGATCTCTCTTCCTTCTGGGACTCCAGTACATATATTGTAATTAAACATACATAACATTTATTACATCATTACTGTTTAGTTTTTCCCCCCATAGGTCACTGAAGTTCTGTTTATGTTGTTGATATTTTAATTTGTTTTTAGAGACTTTTTTTTCTGTTTGCACTTCAGTTTGGATGGTTTCTATTGCTCTGGCTTGAATTTTACTTATCTTTTCTTTTTTAGTACCTAAACTACTGTTAAGACCATCTAGTATATTTCTTATTTCAGATGTTATATTTTTCAACCTTAGAAAGTATATTTGGTATTTAAAAAAAAAATCTTCCCTGTCTTTATTGTATTTATTTTTCCTTTAAATTCTTGACCATGTTTATAATAACTCTTTTGTCATTCTTGTCTGCTAATTCCATCATTTATATTATTTCACAGGTTTTTTTCTATTGACAGATTATTCTTCTGGTGTGAGAAACATGTTTGTGCTTCTTTGCATGTCTAGTAATTTTTTGCTGCCTGCTGGTCCATGTCAGTGTGTGCTTTGTTGAGTGCTGGTTTGTTTTTTGAGAATGCTAAATTTCAAAATGTGTCATACTGGATAAGTTACTTCATAATCAATTAGATTCTTCTGAGTCTTGTTTTTAAGCCTTTTTTGGTGAGCTGATTTAGAGTAGACTGTACTCCATGTATTCAATAAGGCTCATAGAATCTGGCTGGCCAGATTCAAACACCTCTAAGCTGTTTATGAACTTTGAGAATTATTCACTTTACAGCTCCCTGGTCCATTTTTTTGTCCAGCCTTGAAGAGTTTCACCTTATGGATGTGTTAATTGTATTCAATAGCAGTCTCAAGTCACCATGCAGGATTTAATATCTTTCCTTCATGTTGCTTTCTCCTCTCCAGTTCTCTACTCCACAAAGTCCAGTAATCTTCCCAAACTATATTTTCTTTCTCTTCAACTCAGGGGGTTAATTTTACCTCAATATCCACTTAATCTTCCCCTACTATTACTCCTGAAGCAGTACAATTCCCAAGCATAAGTCTTCCAGTCTAGAGTAATGTTCTGGGGCCCCAGAAGTTCCATCCATGTTAGTTTTTGGTCCTCTAAGTCTAGTAGAATTGTCTCAGAAGATGGGATGAACTTGGTAATCAGTCTACTGTGGCCATGAAAACTCCAATACCTTCAGTTTTGGTGGATATTTAACTATTGTGATTTACACAATCTTAACTCATTTTATAATCCAGGACATGGATATGGATATGGCCGGTCTCATACATACATTTCCATGCATGCATGCATATACATCCAAACACAAGTATGCACACATGTACTCATCAAGGACAAAATTTATTATCAGAGGCTATAAATACATAACTAAGACATTAATTTAGTAATAGTGACTAACAGTTTTTGAGAATTTATTATGAGCCAAGAACTGTAAAAAAAACCAAACAGTTTATATGCATTTTCATTTTTCTCTTATAAAGTACGAACCTTAGAGAATTTGAGTAATTTGTACAAAGTCTTTCATCCAGTAACAGATGAAATCAAACTTGAGTACAGGCAGCCTAACTCTAGAGGAGGGGTTGGTAAACTGTAGCCTGCAAACAGACACCAATTTCTGTAAGTAAATTCTATACCAAGACTGACATATACTCATTCTCTTTTGTATTGTCTGTGGCTACTGTTGAGTTACAATAGCAGAGTTAAGTAGTTGCAACATAGACTGTATTGTATACAAAGCCTAAAATATTTATTAACTAGCCCATGGCAGGATAAGTTTGCTGACTTTTGTTCTAAAACAGAAATTAGGGATGCCTGGGTGCTCAGTCAGTTAAGTGTCTGCCTTTGGCTCAGGTCGTGATCCAGGGTCCTGGGATTGAGTTCTGCATCAGTCTCCTTGCTCAGGGAGCCTGCTTCTCCCTCTGCCTACCTCTCCTCCTGATTGTGCTCTCTCTTTCTGACAAATAAATAAATAAAACCTTAAAAAAAACACGCACAAATTAAATACTCCATCATTTCAATGCCATCTCCCTTGCTACTTTGAAGTAGTTTTTCATGTCATTTTGCTGACCATGTACATTCTCTTCATTCATTTTCTTTGAGTTCAAAATATATTTTTCAGCATAACAAAAATAGTGCATCACAAAGATGTATGCCCCTCACATAAAAAAATGGCTATCTCCATCCTCTAGAATGAAAAGTTTTTAAGAGCTGATGTTTTGTTTACTATGTTCACTGCTGTATCCTCAGTGCCTAAGACAGAGCTTAGCATAGAGTAGGTCCTAAGCAGAGTAGGGGATTTTCATGCAGCAATATAAACAATTTAAAATTGATCTTAAGAATCACAAAATTCTACTATTGACACTAATATTACACTATATGTTAACTAACTGGAATTTAAATAAAAACTTAAAAAAGAAAAGTCAAATAAAGAAGTAATAATAAAAAGAAAAGTCAAATAAATAACATTGATCTTAAAAGCTCCCTGTTGTCAAAAAGCCTTCAGCCTATCTACAGCCAGGAATTTCTCACAGGCCACGTCTCTCCACAAGCATGTGATTTTTCCTATGTTTACTCTCTTTTCTTTCTTTTTTTTTTTTGTTTACTCTCTTTTCATACAAGTGTTTCATTTTTAATTTTTTGGGCAGAGTAGTTTGTCTTTTTTTTTGGTTACTTTATCTTCTTTCAGCCTATGCCCCTAGGCTCTTACCTTTCACCCTTGTGCAATATATTAAGATATCTTTCTCAACGAAAGGATTTCTTTCCCAAGAGAAATTCTAGTATGAAATGTTAAAATTAGTTTTTTTCCATTCCATTAAACAATAATCTATTTCTGGGCCATCTATTCTCCTCCTTTTATCTGTCTTTCTATTTTTGCAACCATTAATATCACACTTCTAATTACTATAGCTATAGCATATAGTTTACTACCAATGAGCAGGCTTAATATACCAAATGCTTAACAACAGGTAAAGCACAAACATGAACCACATGAACTAAGCAATCACAACAGAGGACTGACACAGATCACAGAGTATAACCATAAGTGTATGTACAGGCTACCTGTAATTGAAATGTTCTTCATTACTCTTCATTTTCAAAATTTCTAGTTTTTTTCCTCACATGATTGTTATTATCAGTTATATTCATCATTTTGTCTAATTAAAAAAAAACTCATCAGGATTGCAGTTGGGATTGCACTAAACAACAAAAACATTCTCCTGATCTCTGAGAAAGGCAGAGAAGCTGAAGGTTGAATCAATTGCCAATGACCAACGATTTAATCAATCATGTCTATACAAGGAAGCCTCCATAAAAATCCAAAGAATAAGGATTGGAGAGCTTCTGGGTTGGTGAACACATGAAGATTTGGGGAGAGTAGTACATCCGAAGAGGGCATGGAAGCTCCACACCCCTTTCCATATGCCTTGCCCTATGCATCTCTTCCGTCTGGCAACTCCTGAGTTATATTCTTTTATAATAAACTGGTAAAGTGTTTTTCAAAGTTCTGTGAGCCATTCCAGCATTTTAATCAAACCCAAAGACAGAATCCTGGGAACCTCCAATCTCTAGCCAAAAGGTTAGAAAAACAGATGACAACCTGGACTTGGGACTGGTAGCTGTGGAGGAGCAGGGAGCCGTCTTATCGAGCTCACCTCGTAAACTATGGCATCTGGTGTTATCTCCAGGTAGATAATCTCAGAATTGAATTAAATTGTCAGATACCCTATCGATGTGCCCTGAGAATTGGAGAATTGCTTGGCGTTGAAAATAAAACACACACTAGGATTATATTAATAGCTTTCCTTATCGTGATGTATCTTTGCATTCCTGGATTTGTCTTTTCTTATTTGTTGTTTTTTTATATTAAACAGTCTGTCGAAAGCACTTGGCACTTAGGCCACCCTCTTCTGAGAGGCCGCAGAGTGAATGGAATAATTACAGCCTTAACTGAGGGATTCATTTTTGCCTGATAACACTAACACCAGGCAATGCTGAGCAGAACAATAATGGGTTCTGGAGCCAAAGATACTCATTTAAAAATTAGCTTGTAGCTTAGGACATGGGCTGGAATAAAGGTTTTGCCAACACCCTCCTGAAAAGTGATGGAAGAATTAGACACTCTGCAAGAGATACAGGTAACCGGATGACAGGGAAACAGACGGTCTTCATAGAAAGACACAGTAATCAGAAGTCAAGAGGTAAAAGCAAAAACAGGTAGAGGGAAGTGATAGTGAGACAGACAGTCATTACAGAAGCAGAGGTAAGTTTAGCTCTATGGGAGAGAATCTAGAATAGAAAGCAGCACGTACTTGCTGCTGAGGGACAACAGGGTAAACAGGAATCCCCACTGGATGACTATAGTTACAGAGACACTGAGCACCAGTGGATCTTGAATGGCATTACAGTTTTTCAGGAGGCCTAATCATATGACTGTTGAGAGACTGTTTTTTCATATGTCCCTATGTATCCACGGAAGTTACCTACATAAGGCTTTTTTGCTGCCAGAAAAACCTAACTAATGCATTGTTTCCTTAAAGTATTGCGAGGTCTAATTTTCTAGTTTAAACAATTTTTTTCAGTATTCATTCGGAAGCTTTGGCTGTAATATTTCATTTGCAGGTGCTTACGTGCACATACACACTCTCTTTGTAGGTTAAATATTTTTCTGTTACACTCGATTTCCTTCTTTAGTGGACCCCTTGCATTATCTGTCTTAACAGTTCTACTTTGCTGGATTTCACAAAATCAGTTGTAGTTTATAATTGCTATTATTGCATAGTTTTCCTTTACCCTTATATTTGATAAGAATATGTCAATGGAGAATATAGCTTTATGAAACAGAATGCCAAATTCCAAATAAAATTCAAAACTTTAAAACACTGTAGTTGGGGCACCCTGCTTCCCCTTCTGTGCCCTCCTGCCTCGTGTGCACGCTCTCTCTTTCTTTCTCTCTCTCAAATAAATAAATAAAATCTTTTAAAATAATAATAATACACTGTAAGTATATTTCTTAGGGAACTCTACTTTCTGAAATATCCAGAATTCATTATATGGAAATGTCATGCAATTTTTCTTGCACAGGTTTCTAAGTTTAGTATCATGGTAGGTTCAGGAATCCAGGTGCCCATCGATTGGTTGTATTAATGACCCCACTTAATGATTTATTTGAATCCACAATGTTTTTCCTATAACTTTAAAGTTCCATCTCACCCAGACTCTATGCTTGGGCACATGACTTGTTTCGACCAATAGGATGTTAGCCAACATGACACAAACAGAAGCTTTATAGAAAGGTGCATGTGCTTTTTTGTCACCTTTTTGCGCGATTGGCCCTGCTCACTCTTCCCCTCTGCCATGCTATCAGAACATGTCCAGCTGGTTTGCAGGAAGGATATGGCCGACATGTGGAACTGGGCTAAGTTGTTTCAGACATCTGAGCTCGGGCCATCCTGGTTCAGCCAGTTGCCAGCCAGCCCTCAGATACATGAGGAAATCCAGATGAGATCAGAAGAAGCTTCCAGCTAAACCTATTCAATATCAACAACCTGTGTGAACTAAATAAGTGTTTATTATTTTAAGACACTGGGTTTGGGTGGTTTGTTATGAAACATTATTGTGGCAACAGATAATAGAGAGAATCAGTGAAGGGACCCCACTATGTATCTGAGGTACCAAATCGGAAAAGTATTCACAGATGGTATTTTCATAGATTCATAATTCTTTTTGTATTCTTCTGACTCTGGAAAAATTCATTTATTACCCCAGAAGTGGTAATGGTACAGAGAATGTTCCCCTGTAGCACTTTAGCAGCATTTTAGACACAAGACTTGCCAAAAAAGAAGTGTGATTTTGCTTATTATGCAGTCTTTTGGTACTTGAAGTATTAAGAAGATAAGTGGATTTTATGTGATCAGAATGGTAACAATATGTTACATTCTCTGCCTCTAATTCTCATGTGGATTTAAGTTAACTTGTTGGTGAGAAGAAATGAGAATGTAATCAGATTTGGGAATGCTTGTAGCTATGATTTTTCCTGATGATTAGCAGATCGTAGACTGTCTTTTAGAGAAAGCTTGGAAATACATGCTGTCAGGTGAAGTCTTAATCGTTAATAGACAGATGATAGTTTCTAAATAGAAAATAAGAGTTTCAGCTCCAGTTAACAAACATTTATTGATCATGTATTCTGTACTAGGCATTATAAATACAAAATCGGTGAAAACTAGCCTCTGCCCTAGAGGCACTTAGAGCTCAGAAAAGAGACAGACAAATAAATCGTGATAGAGAAACAAATGCTATTGTAAGTACAATGGTGGGTCACACACAGAAAGGTGGTTGAGGGGTATCGGAGGGTGGGTAGGGGCTGTGTTTGTCCAAAAATTTTAAAGGATAAGTCGATTTGGAGAAGTAAAAGAGGGCCTTAAGTAGGAAAGGCTTCCAGCAAGGAGCAAAGCATGAATAATGATCTGGACTATGGAAAAGCATCAGTTATACAGGAAAACACAGAACATAATGTGGGACCTGAAGTTACACATATGGAACATATGGAAATATATGTATATGCTAAAATACAAAGACTTGTTAGGTATTTGCTTGTGTTATCAAATATACAATTGTTTTTGGTAATAGAGGGTTTTTTTTTATTTTACATATTGGAAAAATAATCTTTATGCCTCTTACTTAGTACCTTCTGCATATCTGTAAATTACATGTGGACAAAGAAAAGTTTGTCTTACTCTCCTGCATCCTAGCACCCAGTACAGTGCCTGAAATTTCATATGAATTCAGTACGTATTTGTTGAGCAAATTACTGAATTCTTGAACCTCTCAGCCGTTCCCAAAATCCAACAGAAACATCTTTTTAATTTACTCATAGCATAATTTTCTTGAATAATTTGTCTCAAATTGTCTTCAATAAAAGTTTAATCTTCTGTTTTATAATTCTCCCTATTTTTGGATTTTAAAATATATGTTGTCAGTATTGTTTTTCTCCCCATACATTCATCTATGTATTCATCCAAGATACACTTATTGAATACTTGATTATGTGCCAGCATTGTGCTGCACCCATGGGTGGAGTAGTAACAAGTCAGACCTGGTGTGAGCCTCAGTGGGACTTCTTTTCCAGTGAGAAAAACAGACCAATATTGAATTAATAATTTACAAGCACATTGGATGTTATGTATAAAATTGAATAGTTTTATGAGAGTGTGAAACAGCTTCTTTGGCCTCTATTCAATATGGATTATTACATGATGATTATATAACATGTTTACTTTATCATATTTTTAGTTTGTGTTCTCTACTTTCTGTTTTGCTATGCCACAATTATAATTAACATGTGGTACGTAGAAAATACACTATAAACCTTACTTGATGGAATTAATGAGTGAAAGAATAAATGAATTTTATTAGAGCCCCGATCCATAGTTTATTAGTTTAATTTATGTGTAAAATTAGGTTGTTAGTCAAATCTATTTGGTTATCTGATTTTAGTCAACAAAGATCATTGGAAGTTCATGTAAGTTATGTGGCAGATGTGGGGAATTCGAAGAATAATAATAAGTTTCCTTCCCTTACAGAAATTGTAATTCAGGCAAACAAGACAATAGCATATGAGAAGCTAAACATCTTCTTAGATCTTCTTAGCTAAACAAGCTAAACATGTACAAGAAAACATACATATCATATATCTTCTAGACAAAGGACCATGCTAGGTAATGTGAAGAACAAAAGAAAAGAGTATACCATGACTTCTGGTTACTTATAATTTAGCTGAGGAGACAAGACAAATATATTTACTATGAAAATAATACCAAACAGTAAATGATACATTCTGATGCCTAAGATAATAAGTCTCGGGACTTCAGCAGATGGAAATCTTTCAAAACGTTAGCATGTTTTCTTACTCAACCAAACATTAGAACAGTTACTTCAAAGTGAAGTATATATATTTCAGGGGAGCACCAGGCCATCCATTGTACTTTGGAAGAAAATGTTAAAATTTCTACTTATTTAAAAGTAATTTTAAAAGAAACTAGTCCTTATTAACATTTAAGAAAAAAGATTGACAATAGGCCATCACAGTTTTTAGCCTGTGAATGTCTGGCGTTAGGATTTAACCTGGTATCTCATGGAAGCAAAGGAGTGGGAATTGCATTTCCCAGAACAAAGGGGCACCTCCTCGCATTTCTTCATCATGAGATAATCTGAGTTGTTTCAAACTCTACCTAAACTAACCTTCACGAAATGGACAAATGACGTAAAAAATCCTGCAAAGGAGCAGTAGATAAAATTAATAATACAAGCACAATTGGACTAAAAAGAAAATCTTAGCTGCGACACTTTTCTTTGTGAACATGTTTTTTTGGCAATTACAGTATTAAACAAGATTTATTCAGATAAGTCACCTGCCCTCAGATTCGAAGTTATGATGAAACTATTTGAAATATGGATTTTTTGTGTTGTTATTGTTAATGAAGATCCTCATGTCATATACTGTGCCTTGAGATAGCTCATGATTAGCAAGACATTAAAAAACTAAGCATCCAAAACATAAGGACAACCTTTTGAAATTTTTTCAGAAGTTTTCAAAGTCAAGAATTACTCAATCTGGCATTTAGCGAAACTTCACTAAACTCAATAACAAATAAGTTTACTTATTAAAAAAGACCACTTGGGCTTTCCACACCACACAGGGAGGGGACCATATAGCATTGTCTTAAATTATTTTTTTTTTAAAGATTTCATTTATTTATTTGACAGAGAGAGATCACAGGTAGGCAGAGAGGCAGGCAGAGAGGCAGGCAGAGAGAGAGGGGAAAGCAGGCTCCCCGCTGAGCAGAGAGCCCAATTCGGGCTAGATCCCAGGACCCTGAGATCATAACCTGAGCCGAAGGCAGAGGCCTCAACCCACTGAGCCACCCAAGTGCCCCAGCATTGTCTTAAATTAAAGGGAATCTTTCACAATATCCGGAGCCCTTGATGTCCTGCAAATGAAGGAGGAGGATGTCCTCAAATTCTTTGCATCAGAAACCCCACTCAACTGGCACCAACCTTAATATCCAAATGGAACAGTGCATCTACAAAAGGAAATGTGATGCCATCTCTAACATAAATCTGAAGAGAACCTGGGAGAAGCTCCTGCTGGCAGCTTGCACCACTGTTGCCGTTGAAAACCTGGCCCTTGTCAATGTCCTGTCATCCAGGGATACTGGCCGGTGGGCTGAGCTGAAGAGTGCTGCTGCTTCCAGGGCCACTGCTCTTGCTGGCCACTTCACTCCTGTAGACTTCACTGCCCAGATCCAGGCAGCCTCCGGGAGCTGAGACTTCCAGTGGTTACTGATAACAGGGCTGCCCACCAGCCTCTCACAGAGGTATCTTACGTTACCCTGCCTATCGCTGCTCTGTGTAACACAGACTCTCCTCTGCACTGTGTAGACATTGCCATCCCTCGCAACAACAAAGGAGCCCAGTCAGTGGGTCTGATGTGGTGGATGCTAGCCTGGAAGTTCTGTGCATGTGTGGCACCATTTTCCATGAACAATCCTGGGAAGTTATGCTTGATCTCTAGTTCCACAGAGATCTTGAAGAGATTGAAAAGGAAGAGCAGGCTGCTGCTGGCAAGACTATGACCCAGGAGGAATTTCAAGGTGAATGGACTGCTCCAGCTCTTGAGCTCACTGCTACTCCACCTGAAGTCCGAGACTGATAGGAAGGCATGCAGTCACCCTCCGCGCTGATTCAGCAGTTCCCTACTGAAAACTGGAGCGCTCAGCGGGCCTCTGAAGACTGGCTCACAGCTCCCACTGCTCAGGCCACTGAAAGGGTAGGAACCACCACTCAGTGGTCTTAAGCTGCTCTTCCACAAAGGCAAACAATGTGGGAATAAGGCTGATGGAAAATAAATAATTTCTAAAAAAAAAAAAAAAAAAAAGACCACGTGGAAAACTGTTTTTCCTCCCAGAGTGAATAAGACTGGAATAATTCACGAAGCAATAGGCCACAGACTAACATCCATTTTCTTTTGTCACCAATGTTGGAAGATACATAGAAAACACTGTCACAGCTGAAGACTTTGAGAAACAGATAAGGCAAATTATGTAGTATTAGAATTAATGTCATGATAGAATTGGGTGGATATATGGCATTTCTATTCTGCCTCAGATTCTATTGGCTAGATTGTATTTCAAAAAGAAAATTCATAATTGATCACAATTTTGTGCCTCTAAAAGAAGAATTTACCATACACCTGAAGCTAATATTATACTGTATGCTAACCAACTGGAATTGAAAGAAAAACTTTAAAGAAAAAGAAGAATTTACTGAAAAAGGTAAATTCTCAGCCATAAGAAAATCCTTACTGAATTTCTTTTAAAAATGTTTTATGGGAAATACAAATCGTGATGGAGCTGATGCTTTGCCTGCAACTGAAAATTCAAAAATAATTTAGGTAATGTTTTTATATGTGAACTCTCGTAGCTGCATCATTGATAGGCAAACTTTTCTTTCATCAGAGAAACTGAAGCCAGAAATGCATCAACATCAGTTCTTAATTTCATAAAACCATGAGCCTTTAGAATATTGTCAAATATTTATGTGACTTAGTGAAATAGGGAATAACAATGATAATATTTGTGACCATAGAGAATTTTATTGGTTATTTGATTGAAAAATACTTAAATCTGCTGTTGAATTTAAAGACAAATTAAGCTTTTTATTTACAAAAAGTTGTTTAAAATTTGCTGACCTCTTCCCTGATGACAAAAGATTTATCAATAAAGTGCTACTTAACAAATATTTAAAAATAAACATGCCTATTCTTTAGGTATTATTAAAGAAAAGCAAACTTTTTTTCCTAGTAAATGAGAAAGTAAACAATTTGGGGGGAAATGGTATTATGAAAAAGATATTTGAAAAACAAGTGTTTGAAAATATTTTTATTAATATGGGATATTGTGGCTGAAAAACGATGCACGTATGTCACCTCTAAGGATGCTTATAGTTGCAAACTTTATAACCTTTTAAATTATGAGGTATAATTGACATACAATATGATATTAATTTCAGGTGTATAACAGTGATTAGACATTTGTAAACATTGCCAGGCACCTGGGTGGCTTCGTTGGTTAAGTAGCTGTGTTAGGTGGCTCAGGTCACAATGGAATCTGGAATCATCTCCCTGCTCGGCGGGGAGTCTGCTTCTCCCTCTGCCCCTCCCCCCTACTTGTGTGCTCTCTCTCCCTCTCTCTCTCTCAAATAAATAAAATCTTTAAAAAATTTTTTAGACATTTGTATACCTTACAAAATGGTCACCACAATAAGTCCAGTTACCATGCATCATACAAAGTTAATACAAAATTATTAATTATATTCCCCATGCTGTACATTATATTCCTATAACTTATGTATTTTACAACTGGAAGTTTATATTTCTTAATCACCTCCACCAATTCTCCCCTTGAACACCCTTCCTTCTGGCAACTACCAATCTGTTTTCTGTAACCATGAGTTTGGGTTTTCTTTTGTTTTATTTGCTTGTTTCATTTTTTAGATTCTGCATGTAAGTGAAATCATGTGGTATTTGTTTTTATACGCCTGATTTATTTTGCTTAGCATAGTACCTTCTAGGTCCATCCATGTTGTCACAAATATAATCTTTGAAATAGAATTTTCTACCCTATCTAAATATCTTCCAAATGAAGTGTTCTGAATCCTTTTACTTTTTTTAAAAAAACACAATGCCTACATCAAGTTGACTTCATGGAGAACTAAATTTCCTATTTGAATTTCAACAAAGAGTTTTATATAATTAGTGTCTGGGCATAAAAAATGAGCATTGTAATTTAATAACTAAAGATTAAGATATACTTTGTCCATTTGGAGTATTCTTTTCATCCATGATAGCCATTAAAATTAAGCATTGCATCAACTGAATCTAGACTCTAAGCCCTCAAAATATTCTATCATTAAATATTATGGCAAGATTAAAATAAGATGATCTTACAAAGTAAGAGCAAAAACCTTTTTACGTTATTGATAAACATAATAAAATATCACTTTAGTTTAAAAATATTTGCTTTATTATCCATCTAATCTTTCTTTTTTTCCCTTATGGTTGTGAGTGTACATAAAATATCAATTTAAAATACATACATTCAATTTGTAAATAAATGTGTATAAATGCATACACAAATCTACTCTCTATCATTTAGTAGAGGTGTAGGTTCAAATAATTTTCTACTGATCAAGATATACGATCAAGGGGTGCCTGGGTGGCTCAGTGGGTAAAAGCCTCTGCCTTCGGCTCAGGTCATGATCTCAGGGTCCTGGGATCGAGCGACGCATCGGGCTCTCTGCTCAGCAGGGAGCCTGCTTCCCCCGCTCTCTCCGCCTGCCTCTCTGCCTATTTGTGATCTCTCTCTCTCTGTCAAATAAATAAATAAAATCTTAAAAAAAATATATATGATCAAAAAATTTGGAAGTCACTGGATTGGTAAAAGGGATGTAAAAGGCCTTCTAGAGATAGTTAATCTGATGGAGTAACATGATATAATTGGGGGGAAGAAAACAGAAGCAATATAAAAAATTCTAATATAATAAAATAGAAAAAAGTGGGGATAATTTAGTGTAGAGATTAATGGTTTTACACTTTTCAAAATCCTCTTGTAACAATACTATGTTCATTTCAGTTCAACATTTGTTGGGCACCTAGTGTGCTCTGCTTGGCCCTGGCAATGAAAAGATGAATTAGGTGGGATGTCTTGCCCAGAGCTGCCCACTGTCTACTGGAAAAAACAGAGGTGTGTGCCCATATGAAGTAGTGGAATCATGTGAATTAACAGGTAATTTCCTTAAAGTATTGTAAGTAGTATATAAGGGGGTTCTATGAATAATATAAGATGATATCTAGTGAAGTCTGGTGGGATAGGGCTAAAGAAGGCTTCCTAGTGGTAGGTGGTACCTAAACTAAGCTTTCTTGGGATTACATTAGAGACAAGTATAATTGATTCAAAATGAGGAATTTGAATAGATTAACAAGTATTCATGATGTTGTTTCATTTTGTTTAATGAGGCAGAAAAATCTGTAAGGCAATTTATAAAGATTTCTGTTTTTATAAACCATTTAAGTTTTGATTGCTAGAGGTATAAACTTCAGTTATCTGGAACATTCTTCAGACTACATTTGTGCCAAATCAATAATATACTTTCTTTTACTCTTTCTCATTAAGTCAACAATTCTTGAATATGGACTCTGTTTCAGGCACTGAATGAGGTGCCCAGGAATATGCAGTCAAATAAGACAGTGTTTCTGTCTTTAAGGTACTTAAAGTAGCATTGCAGACATTGTGTTGTAAAGCAATACATGTAAGTTAGCATGAGAACTGCTGAAATAAAAATTGAAACGATGTGCATGTTGCACTTGATCAAAGGAGAGACTGATGATCTTTGCCTGAAAGAGAAGAAAGTGGGCCATGTCAGAAAAAGCTTTCCATGGGGCATCTGGGTGGCTCAGTGGGTTAAGGCCTCTGCCTTCAGCTCAGGTCATGATCTCAGGGTCCTGGGATTGAGCCCCACATTGGGCTCTCTGCTCAGCAAGGAGCCTGCTTCCCTCTCTCCCTCTTCCTGCCCCTCTACCAGCCTCTCTGCCTACTTGTGATCTCCTTTTCTCCCTCTGGCAAATAAATAAATAATAAAATGTTTTAAAAAAAAGAAAGAAAGAAGAAGAAAAGGCTTTCCAGATGAAATGATGGTTACTTTAGGTCTTGAAGAACGAGTGAGACTTTGCCAAGATGGTGGAAGGAAAGACATTCTAGGGAAAAGAACCATCACATGTAAGTGCAAGCAAGCCTGCCACCCTTTTCTAGTCCCTTATAATTATTTTCTATTCAAGATCATTACTTAATAACTTCTTGCTTAGCTAGACTAATTCTGTTAGATCAAGATTTACAAGATGTCTATCTTCAGCATGTCTACAATCTGATTTGCCTTTGGAAAGTGGAAATATTTAGAACTACATTCTCACTAACAATGGACATTTTCAGCATTCATATAGGTTGGAGACACAAGATTCTTTATGGATGGTCATTGGCCTGGAAAGTATGGCCTCATTGGTAGTTGTGGGTGATGACTATACTTTATAGCGTTACTGGACCTATTGGCTAATCATTGCCAACAGGCCTTCCATCTAAGAAAAGCACTCCCTTGACCACACCCATGGTTGCCATGTTTGTAGCACAGGTCTTAAGATCCTTATCTCTAGGGTCTCACCAGAGCTAACTAGACAGATAACTCAGAGAAAAACAACCCAAAGCACAGTTGGGCCAAAGATGTTATGCTTTGAGCATTTAGTGGTAGAGTCTTGAACACAATATCTGAACTCTGGGCCTGCTAGTTGGCAGAGAGAAACTAACCATCAGTACCAAAAAATGTCAACCATCTGAGAAGTACACCTACGGGCACAGGTAGAATTAGCACAGGTAGCATGGGAATAATTCCCAAAGATTTATTAGGTCACGGCAGTGATCATTATACCAAAGAAAAATTAGATACCCTGAAATGCCTATGTAGCTTCTGACTCCAAGGATACTTGCCTAGAGTGCTGAGAAAAACTTCCAAATAGACCAGGTAAAAGGGAGTTTATTTGAATGCTATGTGGGAATCTCCCATAATCTGACTGTAGATAGTACTACTAGTTATAGGCCTCATTACTGCTGGAAAAAACAACTTCAGACAAGCCACCTTTTTAAACTTTTTTCTCTCAGGAAGCACCATTTCTCTTCTGTGACTTTCTTTTTTTTTTTTTTTAAAGATTTTATTTATTTATTTGAGAGAGAGAAAGTGAGAGGATGAGAGGAGCGAAGGTCAGAGAGAAGCAGACTCCCCGTGGAGCTGGGAGCCCGATGTGGGACTCGATCCCGGGACTCCAGGATCATGACCTGGGCCGAAGGCAGCTGCTTAACCAACTGAGCCACCCAGGTGCCCCTCTTCTGTGACTTTCTATCCATACCAATGTTTCATTCTCCTTTAGGCAGCCAGGTTTATTTCAAAAGGCTCATAGTTTCTGTTCCTGAGTAACTGCAGTTTAACACGAGCCTCTGCCCTACCCTGGAGCCATTTTGGCACAGACTCGATGCCATTGCTCCACTTGAAAGAGCAGAGCAAGGCTAACTCCATTTTGTGCTACACCCGCCATCTCGTGTATAACCCCTATGTGACCTGCTCCTGAGAAAGGTCACAGAATGTCAGAACGTTGCCTAGCCGGCCCTTGAGCCAGTTTGAGTTAGCCCATAGGAATGCGGAACCCCTAACTGCCACAGGATGTAAACCCCGCCTCTTGCGCGCCAATTCTGACCAGAGTGATAGGCTAGTTCAAACAGCTACTATAGGGCAAATTGCAATTCAATTGGCCACCTGCATGTGGCCTAACATGACTATGCAACTTTCTGTGTGTGTTACAAGCTCATTGGCCATTGGCCCCTATAAAACTGCAGCGCTTTTTGAAACTCGCTCTCTTTCTCTACATCATGCATTTGCGTCGGTAAGTGTGGGAGACTGAGCTCGAGCTAGCTCGAATAAAGGCTCTTTTGCTTTTGCATCGGACTCCGCTCCCTGGTGGTCTTCGGGGATTTCAAAATCTGGGCATAACACACTTACCACTACTGTTTTCAAAGTCAGACTTTTCTGCCACTTAGTTTGAATTCTTGTGCCCCGAGGTATGCCTCTGAGATGGTTGACATTTTCGATATTGACGGGTAGGGTTTTTCTCTGCCAATCAGCAATCTTGGTTTGGGTATCTTATTCAGGAGGCTTTACTACCAAGTATTTAAAGCATAAGGTCTTAACTCCGGTTGGCAAAATATCCTAGATAGTATAGATTTCAAAAGCCTTGCTGGAGCATTTGTGAGAATAGGTAGGTTGGCAAAAGTCCTGGGTGCTGGCACAGGGAAAGCAAAGACCAGTTTTTACCAGGATGGCATCATTGCACAGCATGTCAGTAGCGTGTTTCATCCAAGTTGCAACTAGATGGAATTAGGCCCCAGATAGGATTAGGCAAAGTTGCCTTGTTGCTGAAAGAAAGCAGGATAGTCTAGGTAGGGCAGTAGAGAAAGGAGGTGAGGCTTAAGGTTAAGTGGAATTTGATATCAACAACATTAAGGCAGTCAAGAAAACTAAGCTGGCTGTAAATCAGGGCATGCTTGGAGGGAGCAGTTATTTTAGTCAAGGGCATCTGCTGAAAGAGGCCTATAATTTCAGAGCAGCTCAGAGCTATTGGACAGCAGTTGCTTCTGGATCATGAAAAGCCTTTTGTAGCCAGCGCAGGTCTAGGAGCCTTCAGGGTTTTTGTCCAATAGGGATGAATACACTGTCTTCCGCACAGACTTGGGTTTTGAGTGGTCGGTGATCCCCACGGGATCTCTGATGGGTCACACCCAATGGAGCCAATCTGACACTTTGGAGAGGATGTTATTCTACTGATTGTCAAGGTCACTCCCTATTACATCACCTAATTTAGTTTCTTGACTTGGGCGCTTATCACCATCTGAATATCCTATTTATGTGCTTGTTGTCCTGTCTCTCCCTAGGAAAATGTAAATTCCTTTAGAGCAGAGACATTAATCTGTTTTTTCCCCCATTCTTTTTCCCCCCAAGGTGTGTTCTTAGCACCTTGAACAATGTTTGGCTCTTGGTATGTTCTCAGTAAATATTTGTTGAGTAAATAAGCAAAAGTCCATGAACTTGGTGATATGGTCATGGGCTAAGGGCCTCGACAACAGTCCAAGCCCTGGACTGTTGTCCTGACAGTCCTTGATTAAACTGTCTGTGTTTTAATCATACTTGGAAGACTTAACGGGATGCCAACAACTGTCACGCACCTCCCACCGAATCCACATCCAAATTCTGTCCTCAACTTTAATTTTGCAAATGTTCTGAGAAGAAAAAATGTGACTGTGCCATTCTGGTAAGAATCCACATCTACTTGTTTCTGTTGAACAAGCCCTCAGCTACAAACATTTTCTGTTTTTCAGCCTGCTTCTGAGATGACTCCGCAGTACCTACTTCCCCCTTCCCCGTTTTCTCTTTCTTCTCCATAAAACAAAGTCCTCAGTTCTTATAGGCCATAAACAATCTTTCTGTTGGGGAAGTGTGAGTGAGCATATTCTCAGGAAATAGCCGAAATGTCTCCATGTACTTTGCTTTTTTGAAAAGCAGTCACATGGCTCAATACGTGTACAGCACATATTTACTAATTAACACACAGCCTCCCACTGAGTCAACCTCCTTCCTCTATTTCCTTTTCCTTTCTTAGAAGATTGTTTGCATGAATACAACTTGGCCCAGCACTTCTCCATATGTAGTGTGACTATTTTCTTTAGCATGAACAGTGCCCTCTTGAAATACATATTTCTTTAGATGGTGTAATCAGAGTGAAAACAGCATTCTGTTAACAAAAGTTAGTTTTGCTGATACCAAGAGATCATCTACTTTATATGATCATGATGTGATCTCTTTCTTTGAAAGCAGGATGCTAGAGTAAATTTTATTAAGTTGCAGAATGAAATAATCAGCTTTAAAATTCAGAAATGAAATTTTCACTAGTAAGTCAATTGACAGGTATTTATTGAACATCTACTATGTAAAATCATCTGAGATGTATAATCAACATACAAAGAAACATGAATGTGACCTGGAGTTGGAAGATCTATCTGGTAAATAAGACACTATGTTACCCATTGGCATCCTAAACTTACTATGTCTAGAACTGAGCCACTCATATCCTTGTTAGAACCTTTTTTAGTGTTCCTTATTTCAATAAGTGGTTCATAATCTAGTAGAAGAAATAGATAAAAGTCAACATTTATGAAACAGTATTAATGCTTTCATGGAGTTAAGCATAAGATATATATGTTTAAGAAGGCACATTAAATGCAACTAAATGCAACGAAACATAGAAGTCAATATTCTTCATCAAGGAAGAATATCCTGTGATCATTTAAAAATAGATTAAAGCATGCATCATTCGTGATTCTTTTTAATATTTTTATTATTTTTTTGACAGAGAGAGAGAGAGAGAGAGAAAGCACACAAGCAGGAGGAGCTGCAGGTGGAGGCAGAGAGAGAAACAGGCTCCCCACTGAGCAGAGAGTCCAGGACCCTGGGATCATGACCTGAGCCATAGGCAAACACTCAGCCGACTGAGCCACCCAGGCACCCCGGTGATTCTTTTAAAATTTTTTTTTTCTTCTCTGCAATTCTGTGTCTGTCTCAAAGGCTAATACAATTATCCCCTCAATAAGATGGGTCATTTTTTTGGTGTTTTTGCCTGAGAATGTGGTACCTTTATGACTGATGTATTTTCCTTACAAAAACTGAATTGAACTGCCACTAAAAAGGGCCAGCTGCCTTTATTATTCACAAAGTTTAAAGTTCCCTCTTCTCCAAAAAATAGATAAATAATACAAAATTAAAAATTAAAATAAAAATGCTGCAGTAATAAATAAATAAATACAAAGAAGTTCTCCCTTCTTTAGCTATGACTACATCAGTAATGACTACTGTGGCAACCAATTTGATTATCATATCCGTTTACTTGCTTTGATAAATTATCTTTACTTTGCAAATCTCCTTTGGACTGCATAATTAGTGATAGGATTGTTAAAATCAAAGAACCAGTTTTGGTTGTAATAGACTTTATAATTTGTTGTTGTTTGAAAAGACAACTTTAGGGGCGCCTGGGTGGCTCAGTGGGTTAAAGCCTCTGCCTTCAGCTCAGGTAATGATCCCAGGACCCTGGGATCGAGACCTATATCGGGCTCTCCGCTCACTGGGGAGCCTGCTTCCTTCTCTCTCTGCCTGTCTCTCTGCATGCTTGTGATCTCTCTCGGTCAAATAAATAAATAAATAAAATCTTAAAAAAAAAAAAAAGAAAAAGAAAAGACAACTTTAGTTCTATGATATTGAAAGAATATATTCAGAACCTCAATATGGACAATTATTTGCAATTCAACCAATTGTAATATGTATTGTGATAATGTAGTCTAGGTCTAATTTTCCAGTGTATTGGTGTGTAGCATATATAAGCCTTATTCAATATAAGGTCTCTGTAATTCAGTGCAAAATATTTTCTCATGAGAAGGGAGATGGTTCCTGGAGCAGTTAGGCAAAGATCATTATGTGTCTCTTGACAAGAAGATTAGTTTTTATTTTTGTGGATTTATTCATGCATACAGGTGAGATTGAGAAAAAAATTAATGAATTCATAATGAAATAGTATTCTCTAGTACGCAATAGTCAGTTTCAGATTAAATGGTAATTAGTAGAACAGATAACTGCTTGTGAAAATTAAGATCTTCCGGTAGACATAAACCCATCTCCTATCATTTTTAGTATTTTTTCTTCATTCTTTTGAGACTGATAAACTTTTGGTATCCAAAGGCCTGGTAGATAGGAATATTTGAAAGGAAAAGAAGAGCATCGATGGGTTCCAAATTATACAAAGATAAATGTGCAAAAATCTAGAGGCCTGAAAAAAGATATTTGGGAAAAGCGATTTTATTAGGTGATGACTCAAAAGTAACTTAATGGTTAATATTTATTGTATACTTATTATATACCAGACCTTCACGAGAATAACTTTACATGGATTATCATGTTTAATCTTTATATAAATACAACCTTTAAAGATGATCTCCTTTCAAAGTGAAGAAAAATAATCTTAGAAATGTGGAGATTTGAATCAACAAATCCTTTGGGCTTTGCCTTCAAAATATTTCCAGTATTGGGGCACTTTTATCACCTTCATCACTGTTGTGTAAACCATCTTCATTTTCCACCTGACCATTGGATAGCTTTCAAACTGGTCTCCCTGTTTCTGTTTTTGCTGTTTTATAATCTGTTCCTCACATTGCATTGAGAAAAATATTTTTAAAATTGATATAAGATCAGCTCACACTTTTGCTCAAAACTCTCCAAAGATTTGCTATCTAAAATAAAATCTAAACTCTTTACCAAAGCCTCCACTCCATGGTTCCATGCTTTAGATATGTAATATGCCCCCATATTACAAAAGCACAAAAATAGATTTCTAAAAGGACACACAGGTAATCTTTGTCACTGAGAGGCCAATTCTCAGCACTGGCACAACACAGCCCCAACCTAAACATACACTTAAAACTTACATATTCAGGCCCCTAGGAAATGTCTGTCCAGATTTTTTACCTATGTCTTCAAAACAAAAGGCAACTTGTATGGTGTGAGTGCTGTGAATATTTGCAGATTGTGCTGTTGCCAACATCTGAGACTGACATACATGACTTCAAAAGGCAGTGGAAGAACTTTAAGACTCATTAACTTCTCAAAGGTTTGCTCTCAGATAGCAGGAATACAATAAATTCATACATAATGAAACACTACCCCCCAGTAGTGCCCTGCATTGTTTTCCTGTTCCAATTTATGGTTCAGGGGGCACCTGGGTGGCTCAGTGGATTAAATCCTCTGCCTTCGGCTCGGGTCATGATCTCAGGGTCCTGGGGGCTCTCTGCTCAGTGGGGAGCCTGCTTCCCCCTCTTTCTCTGCCCGCCTCTCTGCCTGCTTGTGATCTCTGTCTCTCTGTTAAATAAATAAATTAAAAAAAAAAATGTTCAATTTATGGTTCAGAAAAATGACATGTGGGACCCGAGGAACAATAATTGCATGTGGGGGCCTGAGAGATATTTGCAATATTAAATAATTTATATTAATCCTAAATTTGCATATAGAACTAAATATAATTGACAAAGCATGGTATTAGTTCTTTACATTGGCATGAGACATAAAATGTAAAGTTGCAAATAGTTTTTTTCTTTGACAAAAATTTACTAAGATTTCATTAAAACTTTGAAAAATAAAATTCAAATGTTAGCTTTACTTATGTAATATAATTAAAAATTTTATGTTTATTAATCATAATTTTGAATTTTGCCCTTTAATGTTAATGGGTAATTATAAACATTTTAGAAAAAATAGAATGCTTTTGGAAACATGAATGAAAATAATTTTAATTTTTATATTTATTATATTTTGGATAAAATATAAATTCAAATTATGAGTACATGGAATACAATTATGTACTTTTTTTATTCTTTAGGTCTTTAAGAATGAGGACAAGTTAAAAGTATGATAGAAATTTAAAAATGCAAAACTGATCCCCCAAAATAAAAGGAACCTGAAAAGAAAAATGAAATAGGAAAACCAAAAAAAACCAGACTGCTTAAATTTTTAAAAACTGGAAGTACAACCCACATAAAATTTATGAAAACACATTACAAATTATTTAATAAAGAATTAGTTAATGATCAAAACAATAAAAAAATAGGAAAATTATTCTTATCAAATTCACAGCTTATACATGTCATTAATCTGTGTGACTTGACATTCTTTGCTAAATGAAGGTTTAATTACTAATTAAAACAAAGACAATATAGGTGATCCTTCCTTTGTGCTCTTGCTATGGTTTCATAAATGTTCATAAATGCTAATGAAATATTAGTTATTTTTCTTCACTGAACTTATAATGGAATGGCATATTATATGTCTATTTATTTATTTGCTTATGGTATGTTTCCCAGGAGATTTTTAAGTTCAATAAGAGCAAGAAATTTGTTTTCTTCATATTGCCATCTATTCACAATTCCAAAACATGCCTGTCACAAACTTTGGGTTCAAGAAATTTTTGTTTCGTGTAGAATAGTCTTAACTATTAGATATAGTCCATTTCTTGAAGAGGGCTGTGTTATCCTCCAGGAAGATATTGGAGAAAAGGAAAACAAAGTTCAAATCACAATATTAGCTGGTATTACAGCAAACATTTTAGCCTACCCTTCTAATGTTACTATTGAAACTCAGTGATCACTAACTGCTTATTTAGTCTTACCATTAACCTAGTACTATGTGCTTACTTAACATATTAAGTAAGACATGAGACACATTTTTGTTGATTGTATTAGTGTCAAAATACTCGCTCTCCCTACTTACTAGATCTACCTTGACAGGGGAAGCATACTTCCCAGCCCACTGACCTCATGCTTGCTCAAGTGATGTGCTTTGGCCAATAAAATGTGGGTAGCAGTGACTTATGTCAATTCCGAGCAGAATCATTGAATCATCTGATGGCTCCACTCCTTTCACTAATTGGCCTTCCCAAATAAAGGCACCTCTTTCAGCCTATATCCTGGAATGAAAATGACCCTAGGCAGAATTGAAGCCGACCTGCAAAAAGTATGTACCATGAGCAAGAAACAAGCCTTTGTTGTTTAAAGCCAGCGGTGTCCTACAGTTGGCTTGTACTGGCTTGTGGGAAATGATTGTACTCTTCTCCCCATTCCGCATTAAGTAATGCCATTATTAGTAGCTTAAAATTGGCCAAGGAGAGAGATTTTTTGGAAATTGCCAAATACTACAAATAAGACTTTTATTCCTGGAGAGCTTGTTGTTAAATGTTTATCAATACTCCAATATTTAGTCACTAATAGTTGAGATTGTTTGTTACCACTTCACAACTTTGCCTAAGTCGTCTGATACACTGTTCTCAAGCAGTTTATAATCTGTGGTAGATATTAATGGGCTAAAATAGAATAACATTATAATAAGAGCTACCTTAAGGCAAGAACAAGATTTTGTGTATGTCAGGAACTGAATACTCTGAGATTTTATCCTTCTTGCAAGCTCACAGATTAGCCTGCCAATTTCATGGATGTTGGCAGAGGACGTGGGACTCTTGGATCGGAGACAAAGGACTATTACTCACAGCAAAAAATGCAGCATAAGCTTCATGTTTATGTCTGTTTCCCTTGTTCCCAAAGTCACAAAGGAAGTGGAATAGCCCAGGTAAATGCTGTACATGCAATGAGTCTGTGTCACTGCTAAGAAAATTTAAATCTTTTTAAATGCACTGTAAACAAACCTCCCCAACTTTTGCCCCAAGGGAAACATTATCTTTATTATATTTGACAATAAACAAACCTGCCTTCTCTAGAGGAAGACATCATTTCTATCTTCCAAGGCTGTTTGCTAGACAAAATTCTTGAAAGACAAAACAGAACAAAAGTCATCAGTGATTCTGCACACAAGTGCAAAAATATGAGAGACCCCTAGAGAACGGTCTCCCTGAATGGATAGAATCCCTGAATAGCACCTAACTTTGACAGGAAGGTTTTCATGGTCCCCTCATTTAAGCATATTTCTAGAGTCTCTCTTTAAGAGTAACACATGGTATTTTTCTTCCTCTCTTTTCTTTGCTTTTCTGTGTCCTAGAGCTTGGTGAGATTATCAAACTTAACCAGTCATTCACTAAACTTAGTGAAATAAAATTGAGGTGTTAATAATTGATGGTCTTTTTTTTTTTTTATTGAGTGATAGTAAAGTTTATTGAATGATAGGGTACAAAGCTCCTGAAGAGGGAGGAGACCCAACAGGGTTGCCCGGGGATGGTGTTTTTGTTGCTTCTCTGAGTGAGAGTGTAAATAAGACTAAGTAACTCTCGGATCCTTCTGTCAGTCCTACCTGAGGAAAATCCCAGACTTTTCACTCACTAGCCATTAAAACCACGGACAATTTTAAGTAAAATAATGCATGTGTGGTGGAAGAATCCTTGTGTAAAGAGATGGAAGATTCAGCCTAGATTTACAAGGTATTGCTTAACTTTAAGTTTTCAAATGGCTAGTTAAAGTCTATAATAGAGACAAAAAATAACCTCAGAGGCAGAAAACCAGGCTAGAGAAACTGTACCTTCACAGTGGAGGCCTTTGAGCACCACAGGAAGGCATTGAGTTGGGCCTTCCTCATCTCACACCACTAATGGAGAAAAGATGAAATCAAGGGGGAGATTGAAAGTTTATACTGACTGAGATTAAATTCTGAATTTACTTCTTTTAAAATTAGAAGTGCCTGGAATTACTTTGGGCATGTTTATATTTTTCCTCAATTAGTAGACTTAGGTGCTTATAGACTGATTTGTATTCAATTCTAGAAAAATAAATGAGGGCATTTTGATTGGAAAATTTCAAATCGGCTACCCACGTGAGGGTTGGTACATTGCCACATAGAATGTGTTCACTTAACGTTATTTATTGTTACTAATGGTATTATGTGTGTAAATTTACAAAGCTTTGGGAATAGCTGAGAAGTATTTGAAATCTGGCTCAGGTGTACCCTGCCTAGTGCTTTCCTTTAATGTTGCTTCAGATCTCTCACTCCCTTATTTAGTAAATAATTCTCTGTAAAGTGTTAATTGACAGATTTACTCAACCCAGGAATGTTTTCCAGTTGCATGAGATAGCAAAACACAAAAGCCCTTCTGGATACAGAAAGAATGCACATCTAATTATGGGGTGCAGAATCTGAGACTAGCGGTGGAGATATTTTAGGGTGAGAGGAGAGGGCTTGCTTTTATCAAATTATATGCCTACTTTGTTTTTTTTCCCAAGCTACACAGTTTAGTGCTGGATTCTCAAAGCACCATATCAAAGGAGAGGGTAATCGTGAATTTATGTTTCTGCTGGCAGACTTTAAGGAGAATTATTTTGGCCAGGTTTCCAAATTTCCTCTCTACACTACCCTTTCACAGGCCTGAAATTATACCACTTGGTCTCGATCTTGTTCTGCTGTAACAATAGACACAAATATATTACTTGTGTTTTTCATTGTTGATGCTTTCCTGCCTTGAGATTCATCCAATGAAACATATTGATAGTTACACAGGCTCCACAGGAAATCTCAAAAATGATCATTCTACTTTGCTCAGCAAAATGTTTAGCCTGTTTGTCATAGTTCCAAAAAAGGGACACTGCTTTATCAATCTAATTCTTAAATGTTAATATTTGGACCAATATTCTTTAAAAATAACCCGTTATGTCCCTTTGAAAATTAGTCTTAGCCAGCAACTTAATATTAGCTCATTTTTCCCCCCATTAAATCATTTGCTATTTCTCATATCTTTAGGAAAGGATACATAAAAACGTATCTGGATTTTGATAAGTAGCATTTTTTAAAAACTGGTTTTTTTCTATTGTCGAGAATGACTTAATTTCTGCTTGGCTTTGAGTATAATGATCAAGTCTCCATAGATACATTTTAATCTTTGTTTTTCTCCTTTTTCTAGAATTTTTTTTTGTAATTTACTTGAAGTGTTTTCAATTTTATTCCACTTAGTTTGGAAAAAAATCACTTAATATTACTATTAAATTACTTAATGTTACTATAAATTAATTAAATTAAATTAAATTAAATTAAATATTATTATAAAATTACTATTGAGGGCTTCCCTCTCTGAAGAGCCTGGAAATGGATTCACCAAATTCTACATAAAGATAAATCCTTGGTGAAACCATTGGTGTGAAAGTTCTATACACCTTTTTTTTTTTTAAAGAGCGAGATCATATATATACCTAAACATTGTTAAACAGTAAAATTTGACTGAGTACATTTGAAGATCTAATAGATCTAATTTGAAGGTCTAATTTATTCAATGATTCATGAATTGTACAGCAAACCATCTAGCAAATAGAAAGTAACTCCAAGGAGATGTACAAAATGGAAGGCTTTTATAGGCAGAAGGTGGGAAAAGGGAATTTCTGGCACAAAGTGGATTGATTGTTTCAGGCAAGGTTACCTTCTTATTGGGGAGAGCAGTGGTCTACCCAACATATTACCTCACTAGTGCTGACGGGGTAATTCCAGACTGATAAGTTAAAGGTTATATTCCTGGGACAGGCAGAAACTCAATTAAGTTAGGTATTAATTCTTTGTTTGCTGACATGGGGCTTAGAGCAAGTGATTCCATGTTGGGCCTATGGTCCTTTTTTGTTTTAACAAGATAAAGTGCCGGGGCGCCTGGGTGGCTCAGTGGGTTAAAGCCTCTGCCTTTGGCTCAGGTCATGATCTCAGGGTCCTGGGATCGAGCCCCTCATCGGGCTCTCTGCTCAGCGGGGAGCCTGCTTCCCCCTCTCTCTCTCCGCCTGCCTCTCTGCCTCCTTGTGATCTCTCTCTCTGTGTCAAATAAATAAATAAAATCTTAAAAAAAAAAACAAAACAGTATATAGTGCCAAGCATATGGTGGTAACAGGTGTATTTTAAAAAACTGAACAGAATTTATACTTAAAAAGCACTTTCTTTTGTTAAAATGAAAATCAAATGCCTTTATTCACAGGACTGCTTCTTAAGGATGTGCAGGTTACTGGGGGCCGTAATCCAAACAGCTGGCACACACATTTGCTTTGTTGCCCACAAGGGGAGGCTGCATCTGCCCAAAAGGGTGTCTTTTTTTATGGTACAGACCTTCCATTTTCATATCTTGTTAAATTATAACCTGCCTCTCCCACTCATCTGTTCTCTCTGTTCTCTTGCCCATCTCTATTAAATCTATACAACACTCTTAATAAAAGTTACTGAAAATAAAATCTTTTTCTCTTTCCTGAAACCTATTTTGGGCCCTGATTTCAAGTTAAGAGGACAACTTTATTTGCTATGTTGGCTTGTTAAATTTCTAGTCCCACCATCTTAAACCTTAATTTATTTTGCTCTGCATGTATTTCCTGGTCGATGTGTTTATACAATTATAAATAAAATATGTACTTAGAGCTATTTTACCCTTATAGATTACTAACGTTAAACTCAAAATTATTTCATATGATATAAGTTACATAGTTGCTCCTATCAATTCAACATCAGTTTCAGAGTCAGACGTGGAAGGTGTGTACATAACAAACAGGAAGAATCAGAGAGAAAGCATCTCAGAATAAGGAGGATGGTTATAATTCTATAGCATGCCTAGCTTGTATAGTTCCAGTGATGGAGAATCCTCTATTTTCAGAATCACATTTCAAATTGGTGATAAATTGGGGAGGTCTAATGATTTTTTTATTTAAATAGTTGAAGGCAATCATCATCATGCTCCTTAGTCCACGTTTCTCTAGGCTAATCATTCCAAATTTCTCTGTAAAATGTCTACTTTTGATCTATCAACCTGCTCAATTTTCTTTACTTTATACACTTTCTAAATGCATCATGCCCAAGAATGGATGCAGTTCCTTCAGGTATAATCTGACAAAAGAAGTGTACAGCAGGACTGTATCTTTGCTAATTCTAAATATTAAGGGTTTCGACCCTCAGTTCATGTATAGGTTCTTAGATTTCATAAAATTTTAGGAAATCTATAGCCTAATTATTAACTTAATCAAAGTTAGGAAATAAGGCCTCTCATGGAATATCTTCTTTCAGAAAAATAAAGAAACTGGAAAATCATGCCAGAAAAGAGAAGTACAAAATTAGTCTTGGAGGGAGGTAAAGTGAATTTGCAATATGAATTGCCTATTGTATTTTAAAATAAGCCCTCACAGAAAATTTGTTCAGTATATTTGTTGTCTTCAAATTCTGTCTGTACAGATTCTGAACATTCATGTTTGTTCAGGGAGCCATGATTATGTTGAGTGGTGTGAGGTTTGGAGCCAGGGTTTTTAAATACATATTCCCTTGAGGACCAGAGGGAAGAGATTTAATTGCTACACTTTCCAAGATGGGGATAATAGTGTTTCCAGCAATACCCATTTGTTGTCTAGATTACTCCACTGATGTGTGTACCATGCTTTGAAGATAAAATGGAACAGACACTCTGACTCTGGGGTAAAGTACATCTTTAACGACTGGTTTGTCAACATGTAATAAAAAAAAAAGAGGTGATGTTCAATATTGGTTTAAAACTGTCTGGGGAGAACAGAATTGGGTTTTCCAAGTTTTTCAATTAAATTCCTCATTTGTTGTTGTGGATCCCCTGGTGTCACAGATGCTTGCTTCGATAGGCAGAAACTCATTGACACAATAGAGTTTGGATTATAAGCGAAGTAAAAGATTTTAGACTCAGACCTAATAAAGGAGTATTATTAAACATTCTTATCTATTAGCATGATTTGATGGCAGCCAACAGAAATTAACCCCAGTTAACTTAAGCAAAGTCAACTTATTGGAAAGATATGGGATGTTATTCTGAAGAACTAGACTTGACAATGGGCAAGAACTGAGGACACACATTCAATGGGCTTATGGCAGTTGTCTTGTCAGGATGCTATTGACCCAATGGGATGCATTCTCTTCATTTTCAGTCTATGATCCTCTGCTCAAGGTTCTATTTGGTTCAGCTTGTTTATGGAAGAAATATGATCCTAATCACTATCCTCTAGATCAATGGTTCTCAAGTTTTATGTTCTTAAGAACCCTTTACACTCTTACAGATTATTGAGGACTCGAAAAAACTTTTGTTAATATGGTTACATTCATTTATATTTACTATATTATAAGCTAAAAATGAGACATTTTAAAACATTCATTTACTAATTTATTTTAAATATCAGTAATAGGCTTATTACGTTAACATAGATGGCACACTCTTATGAAAAACCATTATTTGTCCCAACAACACACTGGTAATGTTTGGCTTGATGGAAGACAGATGAATTCTCATATCTATTCTCTATTTAATCTTTCGCAGTATACTGTTTCAGTTGAAGTATATGAAGAAAGTTTGGGTTTGCATAAATAGTTAAAAAACAGAGGAGTATCTTTAAAGCCTTTTCCAGTTAATTGTGGAAAAATTATGTAAAGCTGTATAATAGAGACAATAATCTGAAAGCCTGAAGACTAATCTAGTGAAGCAATACCTCTGGGGAGACTTTTGAGGACCAGAAGAAGGCACTGGAATGGGACACTTGCTCCTCATGCCTCTTCTTATGCCATACAAAGCCTCCCCTTTTACCTGTCACCATCTTTCTTACATCATTCCTTTAAAATCAGAAGTACCTGAAATTGGACACGGTCACATGGAGGGTTTTCCAGTCTTATATAGTGAACCCATTGGAGTGGGCCCACTTCTCTAAGCCTCTCAATCCCTTCTTCCATTAAAATGACATAGCAGAACTGGCATCTGTAGTTTGCTTAATACGGGACATCTTTTTTTTTTTTTTCTCTAAGCTCCCAGGAACTATCCCAGTAGCATACTAGAGCACTTACCCATGGCCCTGACCAAGATGTTTAGTTCTACATTATGAAAGAGGGTCCCCATATTGACAAACACCCATATTCAGTTTTATATTCCATCTCTCTTGATGCAACACTCTCCAGATACACTCACTTTCTCAGTTCGTGCTGGAACATATTAGCCAGGTCTTAGAGCCACTTCAGTGTATACTCCCTCTCTACACTCAGCAGCCCCTGCACTTCCCCGGTCTGGTTATACAGAGATTTGACCCTAAAATTTATGTTTCTGTAGCCAGGGAGGTGGAGATAGATCTTGGGGAGGGCAATATGGTTGTCTAAGGCTTCTGCCTTATATGAGTCCTCCACGTAGGCTTCAAGCAAGGAGGTGAAAGCGGATCTATCTTCCAATAGAAGAATGTAGGTCAATTCTGTGGGCCCAAGTGGTTCAGGGAAATTCAGATGTTCAAGGTTCTGAAGTGCATCTATCCAGATATCCCCATTCCAAATTTTGGTTCTACTTCCCCATTAGACCTAGACTTTGTCATAGGAGATTTGCCAGAATGAGAATTTAGCCTTTTCTGTGGCTCTGCCACTCTAGTATCATATCCTGTATA
Source organism: Procyon lotor (assembly GCA_028646535.1). Classification (NCBI taxonomy): domain Eukaryota; kingdom Metazoa; phylum Chordata; class Mammalia; order Carnivora; family Procyonidae; genus Procyon; species Procyon lotor. The sequence goes on along the minus strand of CM053606.1, from coordinate 121,703,356 downwards.
TACCTTTCAATGTTTCAACAGTAGGAAATGAAGTTCTCTTTAAAGACAGCCAAGGAGGGGGGTGCTTGAGAGTTGTAGTCAGTTCAGCGTCCAGCTCTGGGCCTGATCTTGATGCTGTGAGATTGAGCCCCAAGTTGGGCTCCACGCTTAGTGAGGTGTCTGCTTGAGATTTTCTCTCCCTCTCTCTCTCACTCTCTCTTCTAGCCCTCCCCCTTAATTAAATAAATAGATAAATCTTAAAAAAAAAAAAATGACAGCCAAGGAGGTCCTTTGACTTTCATGTTTTGCTTTAAGTTGTTGATTAATAAATCTGAGACTGTTAAGTTTTCTTTTCAGTGAATTGATAACACTTAGCAATTCATTGTAATCTTTTCATCTGTTGTTTCTCTAATGCTTCTCAAATGCCCAAAACATAGCACCAGCTTTCATATTTCCTTACAAGTCTTTACAGTTTGCCAAAGGTGAAACTTAACAATCGCAGAGCTATAGCAAGCCAGGGACTATGAATACTTCATGTTACCCAGGATGTTACCCATGATGTGTTACCCATGATGTGTCCTCATTGCTTTTCAGCAGGGGAGAGGTCCAACTCCAGAATCTCATCCTTAGAGGCTGCTGCTTACGACCATATCCTAGAACACAGAACCCGAGTCTGAGGATCTTACTGATGTGATTTACTGCAGGAATATGCTCAGAATAAGGGGAAGGAAGGTGCGGGATAGGGCAGTGGATAAAAAGCTAAGCAAAATTGTGGTTTCAACTTCAGTCTCCCCTAGGGGAACTCTAGAGCAGAGATTGTGTCATAATGTCTCCTTTTTAAAAATATCTTTCAGGGCACCTGGGTGGCTCAGTGGGTTAAAGCCTCTGCCTTCAGCCCAGGTCATGATCTCAGGGTCCTGGGATTGAGCCCCACATCGGGCTCTTTGCTCAGCAGGGAGTCTGCCTCCCCCCGCTCTCTGCCTCCTTCTCTGCCTACCTGTGATCTCTCTCTGTCAAATAAATAAATAAAATCTTAAAAATATCTTTCTAGGCAAGGTGGTTCTAGTTCGACTGAGTGTAACACTCTGGAGGAGTGTTACAATAACAACTCAGCCATGAGTTGTTATTGTCCAGTAACAAAAATAAAAATGGTTTTTGGCAACAATATTTACCAGTGCTTGGAATTACAGAGAGGAAAAACCTCTCTGGTTTTCTATGCATTACAATTTTTTTGAAAAGTCATCATATTTGAGATCTCCTTTTGCTTCTCCATTTACTTTTTCCCTCCACTCTTCATCACTATTATGAAACCTCTGCAAAAAAACTGACCGAACTCAATGTGTTATTTTATAAATATTCACAGTATTATATTTTTGCACATTGGCCACTTTCACCAAAACATTGGTATCAACCATACAAACACTTCCACTCTGGAAGAACTCCATGAACTTTTATTAGTAACATTAAAGAAAGAAGAAAAATTATTTAATAGACTTTTTCTCTCTCACTCTCTTAACCTACTCCTTTCTTCTTTTTTCTTTCTTCTTTCTCTCTCTTCTCTTTTCTTTTTTCCCCTTCCCTTCACTCTCTTTTTCCTTTTTTTCTTCCTTCTCTCTTTTATTCTTCTATCTTAACCTCTAATTTTTAGTCTTGCTTTTACTTGATTCATTTTATGATGCAATGTGGCTATTTTCCATATATAAATGTTTTTCCCCCAGGTGTTTTCTTTCTGACACCACCTGTCTTTGCACCAGACAGGTATTTCTTTCATGATTTAAGAGCTCTTACCAGTGTACTATGAAACAGATGAAATAATGGGAGAATTTCCAGATTTTCAACTTCTAACCACTCTCTTGGAATATCTCTACTTGACAAAAAATATTTTTTTTGGAATACATGCTAGCTATTGCAATTGTAAATTTTTAGTCCAAGTCAAAAGGAAGGGATAAGAAAAAATAAGGTAATTTTTATCACTTAGAAATTTTTTTCTGTAATTAAGTAATATCATTACCTTATATTTTAATCCCATGGTTTGCTAGTCTGCCATAGCAAAGTACCACAGACTGGGTTGCTGAAACAACAGAAATAAATTTAACCAAGGAGGTAATAGATCTCTGCACTGAAAACTATAAAATATCAATGAAAAAATTTGAAGAGGATACAAATAAATGTAAATCTCTTCCATGCTAATGGATCAAAAGAATTAATATTGTTAAAATGTCCATACATTAAATGCCATCTATATCAAAATTCCAAAGACATGGGGAGCCTGGGTGGCTCAGTCATTAAGTGTCTGCCTTCGACCCAGGTCATGATCCCAAGGTCCTGGGATCAAGCCCCGCATCAGGCTCTCTGCTCGGCAGGAAGCCTGCTTCTCCCGCTACCATTCCCTCTGCTTGTGTTCCCTCTCTCGCTGTGTTTCTCTCTGTCAAATAAATAAAATCTTAAAAAAAAAAAATTCCAAAGACGTTACTGTAGAACAAATAACCCTAAAATTTGTATGCACCTTAAAATTACCATGAAAAGCCAAAGCAATGCTGAGAAAGAAGAATAAAGCTTGAGGTATATTTCTTGATTTTGAATTATACTACAAAGCTGCAGTAACCAAAACGGTGTAGTATTGGCATCAAAAAAGATATACAGATCAATGGAGCAGAAGAGAGAGCTTAGAAATGAACCCATGCATGTACGGTTAATTAAGTCTCAACAAAGAAGTTAAGAATATATAATGAAAAAAGAATAGACTTCAATAAATAGTGTTTGGAAAACTTGATAACCACATGCAGAATGAGGAAATTGGAGTTCAATTTTACATTATACACAAAAATTAATTCAAAAGGTATAATAGACTTGGATATAAGACCTGAAACCATATTTTTTAAAAAAATTTTGTTTCATAAACTTAGAAGAAAACATAGAGGGTCAGCTCCTTGACATTGGTCTAGGCAATGATTTTTTTTGGATTTGACACCAAAAACAAAGAGGAACAAAAACAGAAATAAGCAAGGAGGACTACCTCAGACTACATACATATCTTCTGCACAGAAAAAGAAACCAGCAACAACATGAAAAGACAATCTGGGTAATGGAAGAAAATATTTATAAACCACTAATTCAATAAGGGGGTTAATATTGAAAATATGAAAGGAAATGATACAACTTACAACAAAAACCAAGTAATCTAATTTTATTTTATTTTATTTATTTATTTATTTTTTAAAAAAAGATTTCATTTATTTGACAGAGAGAAACACAGCGAGAGAGGGAACACAAGCAGAGGGGATGGTAGCAGGAGAAGCAGGCTTCCTGCCGAGCAGGGAGCCCGATGCAGGGCTCGATCCCAGGACTCTGGGATCATGACCTGAGCCGAAGGCAGACGCTTAATGACTGAGCCACCCAGGCACCCCAGTAACCCGATTTTAAAAATGGGCAAAGGATTTGAATAGACATACAAATGGCCAACAAGTTATGAAAAGGTGTTCAACATCACTAATCTTCAGAAGAATGTAAATCAAAGCCACAAAGAGATAGTATTACCTCTTACCTGTTAGGATATCTAGTATAAAAAAAGACAATAACAAATGTAAGGATGTGGAGGAAAATGGACCTCTCGTACACTGGTGGGAATGAAAATTGGTGCAACTACACTGGTGCAACCAATGTAAATTGGTGCAGTATGAAGTTTCCTCAAGAAATTAAAACTGCCATATGATCCAGTAATCCCACTTCTGAGTATATATCCAAAGGAAATGAAACCATTTTCTTGAAGAGATATCTGTACTTTCATGTTCATGGTAGCATTTTCACAACAACCAAGGGGACAACCTTAGTGTTGTTCATTAATGGATGATACATAAAGAAAATCTGGTGTGTATATATACAATGGAACATTCTTTAACCTTAAAAAAGAAAGAAATCCTGTCTATGCCTTTCTGAGAGCTCTGATGGGCCTTATCTACAGCTCAGATCCCATTTTTCAGCATCCTTTTTGCCTTCTTGCCATGCCCACAGGGAAAGGGAGATCTGGCTTTCCATCTCCACCATCTTCCGCTTGCCTCTACTGCTGCCCAAGTCTCTGAAGAAAGCCAAGTAATATTTCACTTTGCCATCTGTATTTTGGACACTTTCTCATAATGGAGTTCCTGACTTGAGACAGCACTGCTCGAGGAAAACAAAAAACAAAAAACTTGCAAGCAGCTAGGATGTTCAGGTCTCAGCCCACTTTGCAACAATTCACAGTAAGCTCTGAGGCTTATAACATGGTAAGCATAGTTAATACTGTATTGTATAAGAGAAATTTTCTAAGAGAGAACTTTCATGTTCTCACTAAAAAAAATGTGAAAAAAATTACTATGGATGTTCATGGAAAAGAATGTTCACTTTCATTTGTAGAAGGCTTTATCGAGAAGGTGGCAACTTGAGCTGAGTCTTGAAAAATGATCTTGAAGAGAGTGTTTTAGCCAGAGCAAACAATAGAAATGAGGCTGTGGAGACAGGAAAAAATAAAACAAAACAACAGGATATGTACTGAAATTGGCATTTAACACAAGGAGGCTATAGTATAGGGCATTATAATCTTTGTAATATTAATACAAAGATTAATATAACGCCATGGAAATGACTAAAATTCTGAAGGAAGTGTGCGATGAAGGAGACAAAGGGAAGATGACATAGGCTAGGGAAGGCCTACTCTTAAAATACAGATCCACTCGAGACACTAGACAATTATGTTCAGAGAGAACTAGTCTAGTTCCACAAAGGAAGGTCGAAGAAGTCAGATGCCACAGAGAAATTAAAGAGGCTGAAGTAGGAGGAAGGCATTTGGGATTGCCTTGAGATTGCTAGTGATCTCTCAGAATGAAGGAGAAGGAAGCCACATTGCATGGATTACATGGTAGAAACAGGGAGTTATTTTTGTGACATTTGTGATGAAAGAAAGGCATGATAGGATGGTAATTTGAGGGGAGAGCAGAATGGAGAAAACGTCTGTAATAATAGTAAATCTTTTTGGCTGCAATCAGAGCCAATTTCTTCTTGTTCCATTGCTAGATGGGGCAGGATGGAAGTCAACATCACTTTCCCTAAACACCATTTTAGAAAAGTTATTAACAGGCAAGTTATCCTCTAGTCTGCTCCCCACTACTGCTACTTCAGTAGGAAAGAATCTGTCAGAGCTGCTGTTGGAAAAATGTCAGTGTTCACTGTTGGCATGGGTGGCATTTTTCATTTGAAATAAAATGCTTCCTGTACAAGGATAATGTAAAGGCAGTTTGGATAGAAATTAAAAAAAAAAATGTATTCTACTGTCCCTTAGGTTCAAGCTCTAAGATAGATGATAATGTTTTATTTCCCTTTGTTAACAACAGTTCTAAGTTATTTCTTCTTACAAGTTTGCTCTTGAAAGATTATATGCTGAAGATTAATAGAAATGCATGTGAAAAATCGGTAATTCCTGCTATTCTTGTGGGTATTTAATGTAAAGTCAGTTTGAAAATGAGTCTTTAAGGGGCACCTGGGTGGCTCAGTAGGGTAAGCCTCTGCCTTCAGCTCAGGTCATGATCCCAGGGTCCTATGTAGTCTTTAATTCTACTTCTGGATGTTTATTAATTTATAATCTCTATTGAGTGCTAACTGTATGGAAGACACTTTTCTAGGCACTGGGATCTCCTAAGCGAAAATATAGATCTTTGTTTTCTTCGAACTTACATTTTAGTAGAAAGAAAGAAACAAATAGTGAATATAGCAAATAAGTAAATTATTTAGGATATTTGAATATGCTAAGTATTATTATTCTTTTTAATTTTTTTTTTAAGATTTTATTTATTTATTGGGCAGAGATCACAAGTAGGCAGAGAGGCAGGCCGGGGGGGGGTGCGGTGGGGGGAAGCAGGCTCCCCGCTGAGCAGAGAGCAGGACGTGGGGCTCGATCCCAGGACCCTGAGATCATGACCTGAGCCGAAGGCAGAGGCTTTAACCCACTGAGCCACCCAAGTGCCCCTGCTGAGTATTATTTTTTTAAAAAGCAGGCTGAAGGGAATGAGAAAAAGGACAAAGGTTGGATTACAGTTTCAAGTGTGGGGAGGGGTCACAAGGAGTTTTATAGGGAAGTTGACATTTGAGAAAAATCTTCAGTGAGGTAAGAGATGAAGTCATGAGAGATACCTCAGGGAAGAGTATTCCAGACTTAGAAAACAACCAATGCAGTGTACCTCAGGCTGGAATGTGCCTGGAATTTTGAGGAAAAGCAAGGAGACAAGTGTGTCTGGAATAAAGAGAGTAAGGAGTGAGAAGGCAGTAAGTACTAAAGAAAAAAATCAGAGATGCACAAAGGATTTATGTGTATTGAAGCCCAAAAATGGGTATTATTGAAAAAATTAGGATATCAAGGTGGGATGGAATATTACACAGCCCATGTTTATGGAAAATATTTAATGACCTAATAAAATGCTCATAACTTAATGGTAACTGAGACAAGCTATAGAATATAATATATAAATATAGAGATAGAATAAATTTACTTATGGATATATAATTGCACCAAACTTAAGAGTAATGATCTGTTGTTCATGTTATTATAGGCAATTTGTATTTATACTGTATTTTTAAATTACTTATACACCATTTTCTTATTTTGGAAAAGCTATTTCCAATCAAATTTTTCCCAAATTTAAAAAAAAAAATGCTGGAGCGAATGTTTTCAAACAACGATGACATCCAAGAGCTGGGAATGGCAGCTATAACATCGAGCAAACTAGTCTGTGGTAATTTGTACAGTTGTTCAGCAAGTATTCACCGTCCCGCCTCACACTGTAGGTGGAGTATCCTTCAGCAATCTCAGGATAGTGGGTTTGGCCGTGTGACATGCCTTGACCAATGGAATGTTAGTAGTCATGATGTAAATGGAAGCTTTAAATGTGCTTGGTTCTTAGTTTGGCTTGGTCCTGATATTCCAGTTAGGTGCCTTGAGGGGAGCATGCCTTGGGTAGATCAAACATGTAAAACAAACCTGAACTTGTCTTACAGCCTGAACCCAAGCCAGAAGCAGAACCACCGAGATAAGCCCAGTTTAAACAGATGAAATGCCATTGACCTATAGACCTTTGGGCATGAGTAAGTGCTTGTTTTTGAAAGCCATGGAATTTGGTTTGGTTTGTTATATAGTGTTACTGTAACGATAATTAATACATAGACTGTGTGTTTTTATTGGTCAATTTATCTAAAAATGTAATAAATAAATAGAAGATTGAAAAGAAGATACAAGGCTATTATTCTTTTGGATTTTTATACCTGGCACAGGATCTGAACTGTGACCTTTTTGTTCATACATTACTTCATTAATAGAATTGAATATTAATCTAATACACAAGTAAATTCTGGTAGCAAGGGTAGGGTAAGTTAGGTTACACAATCAAATTGTGTAGAATCATTGTGGTTGTCAAGAGTGACCTGGATATTAATCCTCTTAGCATCAGAATTCAACTTCTCCCTGTGCCCAATCTGTTTCCGTTATTCTCCCACTGATGTTGTTCCTGAGATCACTCAGCTGTGAACCTCCCGCATGCAAATCCCAGGGTCCTGGAATCGAGTCCCACATAGTGCTCCCTCCTGGGAGGAGAGCCTGCTTCTCCCTCTGCCTCTGCCCCGCCCCTTCTCCCTGCTCATGCTCTCTCTCTCTCTGACAAAAAAGTAAAATCTTTTTTTTTTTTTTTAAGATTTTATTTATTTGACAGAGAGAGAGAGAGATCACAAGCAGGCAGAGAGGCAGGCAGAGAGAGAGGGGGGGGGGAAGCAGGCTCCCTGCTGAGCAGAGAGCCCGATGCGGGGCTCGATTCCAGGACCCTGAGATCATGACCTGAGCCGAAGACAGAGGCTTTAATCCACTGAGCCACCCAGGCGCCCAGATAAATAAAATATTTTTTAAAAATTAAAAAAAAAAGAACAACCCTTTACCCATGATATCTTTCTACACACATATATACAGATGGATGCATAGGGAATATGAATTGGTGGAAACAACTTTTTAATGAGATTATGGTCTAAATGAAAATATTAAATTTAAATTTGAGTTCAAGAGAAATGAAATTGCTGGGATATTATATTCTAAAAGATCTGTCTAAGCTTACAAGAGATAATAAAACACATTAAGAAGTTGGAGTCATTCTTAAAAATTACTTATTTCCATTTTAAGCAGTATTGATTGAAGTCCTTGCTATGGGAAATGAGGTCATTACTAACAATAGCTAATACTTATTGAGTGTTTACAATGTGCCAAGCATTATTCTAAATGCCTTAAGTAAAGTAAGTCATATTATCCCTAAAACAAGCCCATGAGGTGGAGGTATCATCCCCTTTTTTTAGTTGAGAAAACTAAGCTAAGGAAAATTCACATGATTGCCCAGGGCCACACTATTAAGAGAGCAGCAAGGCTAGAATTCAGATCTGAGCCCAGAGGCCTGGGTCCTAACTCCTACTTGTCTCCTTTCACATTAGTGCCTGCATCCCACCTGGTCAGTAGAATTTTTTATTTTGCATGGTTAGACTGTATATTACTTCTACTGTTTTACCTGCCATTGCTTTTTGACCACGCTAGTTTAGTATTTATTTCGTAGTTAGGTGGATTCATCCCATCCCTGGTCCCTTTACATGGCTTTTCCATTTCTGAGATCAGCAGTTTGTTTTTGTTTTTGTCTGTGTGTGTGTATTTCTTCTTCTCCTTCTCCTTCTCCTCCTTCTCCTTTTTCTTCTTTCTCCCAGTAAGAGCCCAAGAGTCCTATATTCTTAGAATTCCTTCAAATTTGTATGGTCTGTTTGATGTTCTGACATCTTGGTTGAGTATAATCTCCTTAAGCTGTATGCTTTTTTCTTTTTCCTTTAGAAATTTTATTCATGTATTTCTCCCTTATGTTTTGGCTTGGATCATGCTGTCCCTCAATTTTTTTTTTCCTTTTCTTTTTCAGAGATTTTTGTTTTCTGCCTGAGGCCTGAAGAATTTCTTCTTTTCCTAACTTTCTCTTTCTTTGTTTCTCTTTCTCTATCCCCTTCTTTTTTTCTTCTGTGTTCTTTATTTTTAAAACATAATGATTGTACTAAGCTACAGCTTGATTAGTGTCAATCATATATATTTAATGTGCTGGAGTCATTCTTTATTTGAGGGTTATTTGTTGGTAGTAATTCTTTGGAGGCTTTTGGTCGCATCTGTTAAGTTCTTTAGGTTCAGGATGCCTTCTGTTGAATTGTGGGTGTTTATGCTCCTATCTATTTGTTTATATTTGATTGTTTCAATACCCACCACCCTTTTCTTTTTTTTTTTAATCTAGTGTTTGATTTTATTGGTAACTTGTTCAAATTTTTTGTCTATTTCAGTAATTTAATTTTCATCTCTGTCTATACTGTTTCTAATTTATCTGTAATGATGCTATTTTGGCCCTCAATTAAATTCTTATAATCTCTTGTTTATTCTCCTATTCTTCTCTTATCATTTTGGTTTTTTGTTCTTATTTTATTTATTAACATAATAGACTGTCTTCCCATTTCTTTTCACCCTACTCTTGTTTGGGTAGTATTGTTCAAAAATTATCTTTGCTCTATTATATTTAATTCTTGATTCTCTTTCCACTGTCCCTAAAAGGAGCTGACTTTCTTTTCTGTGATACAATTTAGAGATTTTTTTTTTTTTACAGCACAAGGCATGCTAGGAGAAAGGGATTACTCAGAGGAAATGGTATCCAGTATTTGTAACAATACCTAGGCTGTGCTCTCATATCTCATGTTTTCTTAATGTTCTGTACTGAGCTTATCTATTAGGATAAGCTATCTCTGTAAGAAGTAATTCTCAAACCTTGGAGATTTAATATAATAAAAGTTTATAATAGTTCACTTATGTTCTAGTCCAATGAGGATATTGTGGGGGAAGAGAACCATAGTCATTCAGGGACTAAAATCCTTTTATCTTGTGAGGCTACCATCTTCAACCTGGGACTTTTATGGCCATTATGGAAAGGGAAGAGAAAATAGAGGATCTCATATAGGTCTGGAAGTGGCATTTGTTACTTTTGCCACATTCCATTGGCTGAGTCTCAGTTTCATGGCGCCAAGGTAGTTGCAAAGTGGCTTGGAGATGCAGAAAAAAGGTGTGTTCCAGAGGAACAGTAGATAGATTTGTGGAACACAGGTTCACTCCCTGCTTTGGTAATCATAAAATCATTGTAAAAAGTGAGCACCATCAGGCTGCTGATCCATTCTTCAATCCGGTGTGACTCATTGCGGTTGGCTTCCTCTATTGAACCGGTTTCTCCCATCACTCATTTCTGTGACAAAATAAGACTCACTTAGCTTTACTCCAAAGGTAAGTATTGGAGTATTAGAGAGAATTCTCAGGGATTTGTGGACTCAATAGTTTAGAAAGGCAAAACATAAAACTTCAAGTGCTGTCACGACATGAACGAGGCACAAAGGCCTTACTGTGAATTCTGCTCTTGCCAGACAGAAATGCCTCCCACCTAGTGGGAGAGGTTTCCCACTTGGCCAGTAACTCTGTCAGCTGGACCAGCTGAGGTACATTTCGTCCTCAATCTAATGAATTTTACTTCCATGTTAGTCTGCAAAATTTTTTAAACAAGCCAATCACATCCTCCAGGGAGAAAGCAGAAGGCACTTCACCCACTTGTTCCTACAAAGCCTGACTTCCGTACCTTTTGTTGGCTCACTCTGCTCCTGCGTGTAATCCCCATGTGACCCTACAGGGCATGTAGTGTCATCCTCTCCTGGGGTGTATGTTACATGACTAATGACCTGCTATCATCCTCATTCCTCTAATGTTAGGTGTCATGTGTTTAACCATTTCACACTATTTAGAGTGAAGGATCCCTCTTTTACTAATGAGATGAATAGGAAATGGTCAGAACAGGAAGGTTAGGAGCCATACCACATGGGTTTGCCCAGTTTTGCATCAGCATCTTGTAGTTTTCTTCCCCCTCATCATTTTTGTTAAGAGCATGATATTAGGGCCCCTGGGTGGCTCAGTGGGTTAAGGCCTCTGCCTTCGGCTTAGGGCATGATCTGAGGGCGCTGGGATCGAGGCCCACATTGGGCTCTCTGCTCAGCAGGGAGGCTGCTTCCCCCTCTCTCTCTGCCTGCCTCTCTGCCTGCTTATGATCTCTCTCTTTCTCTGTCAAATAAATAAATAAAATCTTAAAAAAAAAGAAAAAAGAAAAAAATTTTTAAAAAAAGAACATGATATTAGATGGCACCTGTTTCATTGTCTGGTGTAGTTGTCTGGCTTTTTTTTTTTTTGGTCAACTATTCAAATGTTGTGGAGACACAGTTTTGAAACTACTTAGTTTTGTTTCAGAAGTCTTTATAGACAATGGTTTTGCAGAAAAGTGTAGAATGAAAATGTATAGAAGGAAGAGTAGCCAGGAGCAACCAGCATCAATTTCATTATTTGACATGAACAGTAAGTGAGAAAGGAAGAAACTCTAAGTAAGAATGAGACAGTTTGTATACTGCATTAGAAAGAGAACAAAAACACCTCATAAGCCTTTAAAAACTGAACTCAGTGAAGCTATTAAAGTGTCTGAACCATATGATGTCATTTTAATTTCATGCTGAAAATTTTTATATTTTTATGAGAGGACAATATGTCAATGCCATCCAAGACAAACTAGGGCTACTGAGTTCCTTAGAGCACCAGACAGAGCAAACACGCCCCTGGGGAAACTCTGTATCCTAAGATCTAACTCTGTTTCTGAAGAACAGTTATGCAGCTAGTCATGCATAGAAGTTTGAAATGCATTAGTGGATCACTCTTGAATTAACATACTGTATTCCTACTTAATCATATAGCAAGTAGAATAGGTACCTTCTTAAGTGGTGCTCTGAGAACTCCTACTCCAAAATGTCAACCTATCAACTTGTAATTTCCATCTTAGCTTTCTTACCTTAGGGTCTGCAAAACTGTTTGGTCTTCAGTACCTCAAAGGATAAGGAGGATTTCAACAGAAAGAATGAGTGGATAACAATGACTTAATTATGGAGAATTATTGGTTAAAAAGTTCTTGACTTAAACTGGTTAGGGCAAGATGCTCTAATTATAAGCTATGTCAAGTACCTAAAATAATATAATAATAATAATAGTAATAGCTAATATGTGTGAGGCAATTACAAAGTATTAGGTCTATTGTTAAGAATTTAACATAAATTATCATATCTAATACATCAGCAAAAAGTTAGATGCTTTTATTATCTATATTTTGCAGATAAAGAAATTGGGGCTTAGAGAGGTTGAGTAAAGAGCCATGAGCATACAACTAACAAGTTCTATGACTGAGAATATAACCTTAGATTTCTCTTATTTTTTTTTTAAAGATTTTATTTATTTATTTATTTGACAGAGAGAGATCACCAGCAGGCAGAGAGGCAGCCAGAGAGAGAGGGGGAAGCAGGGTCCCTGCCAAGCAGAGAGCCCAATGCGGGGTTTGATCCCAGGACCCTGAGATCATGACCTGAGCTGAAGGCAGAGGCTTTAATCCACTGAGCCATCCAGGTGTCCCCTAACCTTAGATTTCTGACTCTGCTGTCAGAACTCTTAACCCATGCTCTGTGAGTATTATGGGCTGTAGGAAAGAAAGAACATGTGGAACAAAGATTCCTTGGGCTGTCTGCTTCAAAAATGGTTTATCTCAAATTCTAACTTAATTACTAAATTATTCATCCAACAGTTATTTGTTGACCACCAACTTTGGTCTTGGGACTGTGTTAGATATTGTGAATATAAACATGAGTGGAAGAGAATTCCTTCTATCAAGTAGTTCATGGCCCAATGGAATAGTTAAAAAACAAAGAATTGAAAATACAGCATGGTAAGGACCACGTAGGGACAAGCAGAGTGGTAGGTACCCTACAGCTAGCACTAGGGAGGTTTTTATGACTGGCAGTGGGGGCACTACACTATGATTTGTCCTTCTTTAGAAATTCTAAGAGGTACAGTATTATCTCTCCCTTTCTTCTTTGCTATTTTTTGTCCCACTCCTTTATCAAATAGTGAACATAATTAAGTAAAATGACCATGAAAGCCACACAGTGGTTAAGAGTCAAGTTCATGGGGCACCTGGGTGGCTCAGTTGGTTAAGCATCTGCTTTCAGCTCAGGTCATGATCTCAGGGCCCTGGGATGGAGCCCCAAATTGGGCTCCCTGCTCAGCAGGGAGTCTGCTTCTCCTTCTGCCCCTTCCTCCTGCTCCTTCTCTCTCTCTCAAATAAATAATTAAAATTGTAAAAAAAAAAAAAAAAAAGAGTTAAGTTCACATTGATTTGGACACATTTGCCCCAAGTTTCAAGTGTTCGTAGAAAATGAGAATATTAAGCAATCCAATTTTTTTCCCTTAGGAGCAGGAAGAAAATGCATTCCTAAAGATTGTTAGCAAGGGGAAGGTAGGGAGAACTTGGATTTGGATCCTCTTTTAGTTGAAATGTGATCTTCAAGAAACTTTTGATAACTACAGAAAATAGTTTTACTAAATAGCTTCACTGTCTGTCTCCTGTTTCTCAAAGGAAAAAAAAAATCGTCCTTGCAATCACTTCTTGGAATTGTCTTGATTTTTCAGCAATTTAAACTCTAATGTAGTCCTGTATAAAGAATATGACTATAGTTTGAGTGTATATATGTGTAGTGCTGACAATTTTGCATTTTCTTTGGGGGTGGAAAAGGAAAACAATTCAAGCTGAGAAAATTCTTAAATATTCATTTTTAGAAGTTTTATTAAAGAATTTTGTTAAACCATTGTCAAAAAAATACTGTGTGACTTTGGTTTAGTTACTTAACTTCTCAGAACCTCATGTTTTCTCACTTGTACTTCTTACGTTTGCTCTGAATATTAAATGAGATAGTGACATTGTTTTCTAACCATCTTTCTCGTTATTTTCAACATAACCTTCATCACCTATCGGTATATTGTTTATCAGCTTGCTTGCCTTCCCCCCCGCTAATAAATACATTATATCCAGGGAAGCCTGGATAGTATCTACTCTCTTCATTACCATAACCCACGTACGAAGAATAGTATTGGGCACTTAGTAATTGAATAAATAAATGAATAAATGAAGGCAAAGCACTTAGTACAGTGTCTAGCTCATAGTACACATTCAATAAAGAGGAGCTTTCATGATCATCATTATTTCCTGACATACATTTGCTTTTTACAAGTAGTAAAGCTAGCCTGAGTTAAGGAGAATTAGCTAAAGTTTGCCTTATGCGTCCTTGTTATTTCTGCCTGGGCCTCTTTCTTTGTTAGTCTTAGTTTTTGACTGCATTTCAATGTATCAGGTGAAAGGTTTACCTTTCACACTGATATTTAAGAATTAAAAGAAAATGCCTGAACACAGAATGATTCAACACCAGAAGAGTAAGTCCTTAATTGTGTGGTTGAGATTAGCAGCTGCAACAGTGGCACCCAGCAGTGGAGGAATTTGGGGGAGGGGAAGTAAGAAAGCTCAGACCTGGATGAGGGAATTGTTAGTGCAAGCATTTCTTTTTATTCTTCATCCTCACCACACCACCCCTTAAATCACACCAGTAACCTGTTACATTCCGACTGTCACACAGCTGGTTGATGTCTTATAGGTTTATAACCTGAATGCTTTCTAGCATGAGATTTGATTACTTGTGTTGCCTTGAACAAAATCTCTTTTAAGTACATGCTGGCTAGGACAGCAAGTGGTCATAATTCTGACACACACATGGGGTTTGATGACTTACCAATTCTCCTTCCGTTTAACCAAAATTTGGACAAAGATGCTCTCTGAAATAGTCTCCGTTTATTCAGTTTCACTGTACAACCTCAGAGGTAGTTTAACTTGCTTTAGGTCATTAACCCCGTTGTTGTTTTCTATATCATCAGAGAAATATGCAGATACCTTTTAATGGGTTTTCATATCTAAATTGTTCATCTATTTTGTTTTAGATACCAATGATCATGTCTCCATATTATCTATGTATAATATTTTCTCTGTGGGATATGTTTTATTTACTTTCAGTGTTCTTTCAATTATATTTCATTTTGTTTTGATAAAAATCATTGATTTATAATTGCTACCAAAGTCTTCTTTATCTGAAGTAGCTGATGAATTGCTACCAGAGCAGGAAACTATAAAACAACAACAACACAGCTTTGGGAGGATGGTCCATGTTCCCCATAAAGATTAAATGTCTACTAAATCAATAATGGTGAAAATACTAGAATACATTATTTCTGAAATAAGATACTATGTAAATGTGTCTAAATTCATACGTTGTCGACTGTAGGTTCATACTATTTTAAACAATGTGTATCTTTTTAATAGTGATCTGCATGATTGTTTCATTAAATAAAAGAGTCATTCATATTTGGTCCTTTCTTCCTCTATTTTATCTATTGAATTGGTAAATTATGCTTAATTAAGAGGAAATAATTACAATAAAATAAAATGCTCTCTTCAGCTTTCCTGAATGTTCCTACTGATACTATTTTGAAAAGGAGGGTAATGCCATATGCCCAATCAACATTTTTGCTCTATTTTATTCCTGGGAGAAGGCTGATATATTAGGATATTTAATCTCTATTTTGTCCTGTGTGCACTAAAAAAAATTCTCAAGAGCCTTATAAAAACAATGTTATTTTTTGTGTGATTCGGTTTAAAATAACACTCATATCAATTTCCTGTTCAAGTACCATAGTTATATGGCAAAACTTGATTTTTGTAATTTAAAGTTTGTTGTTGTTATCCCCATTTTTGCAGATTCAGTCTCACAGCTTTAAATTCACAATGTCTGGCAGCTATTTAAATAACAAACGAGAATAATCATAGAGCAGGGTTGTCATCTCTTTAATTCTAGATATCAAACTTCCTTTAGTTACTTTAGAAGCCACATAAACAACTGAGTCCCATGTAACATTGTTGTACAAGTAAAATGCATTAGTCCTTTACATGATTCTTTCTGTCAAATCACTTGCTCTGGGGGAGCCGGCTGCCACATTCTGAGGAATCTTCAGAATCTCTATGGAGAAGCCTACATGGTGAGGAACTGAGGTCTTTGGCCAATAGCCAGTGAGGACGAGGCCTTCTGCCAACAGTGACATGAGTGACCTTGGAAGTGAGTCTGCTAGCCCCAGCCAAACTTCCAGATAATTGCAGCCCTACTGACATCTTGATGGCAGCTTCATGAGAGACCCTGACCAACAACCACCCAGCTAACTGGCTTTTGAATTCCTGACCAACAGAAAGTGAGATAATGCGTATTTCTTGTTTTAAACCACTCAGTGTTGGGGTAATAAGTTATGCAGCAATAGATAACTAATGTCGTCTACCACCAAAAAGAGGTGGCTTTGATAGAAATGGTGGTGTGGCATGTTTGAGTAAAAAAGAGCATGAGCTAGTTCATCCCCCTGCCCAAATCTTTTTGGTTAGGAACTAACATCTGAGAGAGGAGCCCAGGGCTAAGGTTTTGGATCTGCAGTAGTGTCTGTGGGGTAGACTAGCCATGCCAAGGCAACAGACTCCATGTTACACCAGCTGAGGACAATATGGAAGACAGCAGAGATAGAGGCAATGCCCAAGGTCAAGTAGCCCAAGCTTTACCCTTATTGCAGTCACACATGAGAGGCCTCAGAACACCCTTCCTCTCCCATAGGCATAAGTCAAATCTCTCAGGAACTTATAAAATCTCAAAAACTTTATACCACGGGGGCACTTGGGTGGCACAGTTGGTTGAGTGTCCAACCCAAGCCAAACTCTTGGGTTTCAGCTCAGGTCATGACCTTGAGGTCATGGGATTGAGCCCCACATCAGGCTCTGTGCTCAGCATGAAGTCTGCTTGAGATTCTCTCACCCTTTCCCTCTACCCCTACCCCTACTCTTTCTCTCTCAAATAAATAAATAAATCTCAAAAACAAAACAAAAAAACTTTACACAGGGGTGTAGGGGGCAAAGGACAAGAGAGAGTTGAGAGTCATAACAGACTGTGTTTTAAACTGAAAGTGATTAAGTTACCTTGAACTGGCAAGAATGTGCTTTCCACCAGAGAAGTAAATTAGGGCTTGACAGTAAAATTAATTTAAAATTAATTTAACTTGTGGAGAAATAAAAGTTATTTACAAACTTTTGCAGTATTTATAGTTACAAATCTTTACACCCACTATTTCACAATTGATAAGGACACCTTTATTCCAGAGCAAGATAAAAGAAATAGATCATTTTATCACAGAAGAGTAAAGCCAATTTTCTTTCGTCGGAGAGAATATGTATCTGAAATTATTTTTGGGAAATAAGTAATTTTGGAGAACACGATCTCTTGCTTTGTGCTAATGATGGCTAATACTTGTGATGTACTCAAAATGTTCCAGAGAGTTGTTCTCACCATTTTACAAATATTAAACTCATTCTGTACTAACAACAAATCTATTCTGTGCTTATTACCATCAGCCTCATTTAAAATGGGGAAACTAAGGCACAGGAAGAGCAAGGGTCATAGCCAGACTCGTTCTGGAGTCTATGAACTTAACCACTGCCTTCTCATGCTCTTATATTTCTTCAAAGTCTTTATTTCTGGGACATCAATTTACACTGAGCATTTTGACTAAGCTGGGAAAATGTAAGATGTGAACTCAATTGCGTGTGGATCCTCCTGGTGACACTAGACAAAGAGCTTATTGGCTGGTCTCTAACACAGGATTAATTGCGCTCATCTACATGCACAGATATTTATGGAGATTATTCCAATAGTATCTGTATTTCACTTTAAAGGTGAATAGCATTAGGTATCCTGGCTGTGGAGTGAAAAGCCACACAGATCTTTAAGGACTGGCTTGTAAACATGTAATCAGAAGATCTGGTGTTGCCTGAGAATCCAGAGCAGGTTTTAAATAGCTTACAAAGAGCTCAGCTGGCCTTTCCAAGTCCAAGTTATCAAAAATAGTTTCCTATTTGTATGACCTTCCCTGGCCACAGACACTGAGCCATAAAGACTGTTCTGCCTTTGCCTGTCTCTGAAGACAAGGGCAAACTTATGACTTTTTCAAATATGAGCTATACTTTAAAAAATCTAGACAATCACAAACATGGTGTGAGCATACAGCCCTGTGAGGCCCATGGATTTCCCTGAATCCAGTAGAATCACTCTTTCTACAAAATACCTCTGAGGTAAAGAACAAGGCCTCAGTGGCCAAGTCCATCAGAATATTCAGCCAGAAACAGAAACAGCAATAGAGAGAGGCCTGAAGATTCGTCTATAGACAACTTGAGAGTCTCTAATATTGTTCATTAACTCGTTTTACCTAAGTTGTCTAATAATTTCCTGGAAGAAGCATTAATATAATCTAATGGCTTTTCTCCCTTCTTATTCTTCTCCCTGGAAGATAGGTTCCAACATTTCTAATTCAATTTTTGAACTTTCCCCCTGAGAATAGTTCTGACTAACATCTGTATGTGAAGCCAGTGGAGAAGAAGTAAAATGATTGCAATGCTGAGATGTTTTCTAGAATGTTAGTCATGTGAAAATACTGTAAAACATGAAAAAGAAATGAAATAAAACTAGAGGATAAATATTCAAAATACTTAGGGAGCCACACTTTGGCACTATTCTCCACTTAAAAAAATAATGGTACTTTGATCCAGAAAAAAAAATATGTTTCAGTGTTCTTTTCTGTATAGAGATTTCTAAGTTGCTACCTGGTAGAACTTGGTATATTCATACGAAATACTGGTTTTTGATCTTCTAATAACATTGTTAATCAGCAAGGGACTAGTTTAATTTTCTAGGTGAGTTGGTTGGAATTCAACACTGTTTATTTTGCTAATAGATATTTTCCTGGTAGACACAGATGTTGAAAGAAAGCGAGCTCTCCTAGAAAGAGGTTTGCAATACTAGGCACGGTTGGCATTTTGGGTACAATACAAAGTAGAAACCTAGAGGTTAACCTACTTCCTTGAATATTTAGTTCTTTTGAAGTAAATTTCTTATAATTTATTATGGAGCTCTTGAACTTGATTTACTTCATAAATAGGATCTTAAGACAAAGAATTAAAAACAGGTCTTAAAAAACTATTGCTGACAACTATTGGTTGGATGACCCAACAGTTTTTCCTACCCGTGGAGCTGGAGAAATTTCAAGAATTTTCTTGATTCTCTGACAAAAGAAACATGAGATCTAGCACTGCCACTCTCCTCTTCCTCTTGTTCTGGTTTTGGGTGCTTTGCCAACACTCTAGCAGCCATCTTGTGACTGTTAGGAAACTTGATGGAGGTAAGCTACGGAATCGATGTCTACCTCAGTTTTCCTCTGATGTAAGATAAAAGATGACTATATTTTCAAAAGCCACTCAGATTTCTTATAAGTTGATTTGTATGTAGTCCTACTCATACAATTAAATATATTTATACCAAATATGGTGTTATACCAAAGACTTAAAGGATGGTGCTGTTGAAGCCAAACTGGACATTGTCCCATTTTTTTCAATGCAATGAAAAATTTCAAGACCAATTTCAAAATTGAAAAGTGCAATTACTAGCTTGCTGTTTCCCCTTTCCATTTATCATCTTTGTCTTTATAAGCCTAATTGTAAGTACCACCTCATATGACCTGGAGAAATTGTATTTATTTTATATAAACGGTTGTCTTTATATATTGGCCATTTCCCTTAAAACATTACTATATACATCAATATAAAAACTTCTACTTTAAAAGAACTCTTGAGATTTGAGTAGCACAAATTAATTAATAGCAAAAGGATAAATTAGATCGCCTTTCTTTCTTTCTTTTTTTTTTTTTTAAAGATTTTATTTATTTACTTGAGAGAGAGAGAGATCACAAGTAGGCAGAGGCAGGCAGAGAGAGAGGGGGAAGCAAGCTCTCTGGCGAGCAGAGAGCCTGATGTGGGGCTTGATCCCAGGACCCTGAGATCATGACCTGAGCCGAAGGCAGTGGCTTTAACCCACTGAGCCACCCAGGCGCCCCTAGATCGCCTTTCTTTCCTCATCCTTTCTTCCCTATTTCATTCTCTCCAACTCTTTCCCTCCTCTCAGTGTTTTTCTTTCGTCTTCCCATTATCTATGTTTCTATCTTTCTTAGAATACCAGTGTAATGTGATATATTTTTCATAAAGAATATTAATATTTTTCTTAGTATTTATGTACTTCTGTGGCATATATTTTTTCCTTATGCATTTTGTGGGGGGTTTTGCCAACATGTTATAAAACAGAGCCAGTAGTGAAAACATTTTTTAAATTTTTAGTTTCAAATAATTTCACCCCATTTTATTTCTGTAGAAATACAGTCCTTGTTTGAAGTACATGACATTATGTCACAGTTGTGGATTTTTGGCCCAAGCCAAAATATGAGATCACAAATGATAATTACATTGGATTATTTGCCAATATTTTTCCACTCACGCAGACAAAAATACCGTGTATTTTAATGTTATACCTACTGGTTAAATGATGTAACTTCATCAGTGTCTGAGAAACAAGATGGGATTAAGTAACATAATTTGGTATGTTTAAATGTTTTAAACTGAACAGGATCAGAAAACATGCTTAATGCTGAGTAAAACATACTGAAAGCAAGCTTATACCATTTACTTGCGTAAGAATGGTCACTTAGACGATATACTAATAAGAAAAACAAAACAGAACACGTTTTCCAGTTTTCACTAAGTTCAAGAAAGCTTAGAATAATGCTTTGAAACAATGTTTCTCTGCCCATATTAATCTGAAAACCTGAAACAGACATTATTTAACCAGAATCCAAAGTTCAGGGGCAAGACTGTTGAAAGATCTCTAATTTTAAAATCGCTGTTTGTAGAAGTAAACCTTTGTTCCCAGTCTGTAAATTATTAAAATGAGTATATAATGAGTTCCCAGGTCTCCTCATTAAATCTTCTTGTACATTCAATGAGCTGTTTCCCAGAGCGTCTCACTTTCTGGTACTTCATTACTAGCGATGGTGCTGGCACTTTCAGATTTATTTGCGAAGGATACACAGGGATTCAATGACTGCCAACACTTATCTTCATGCAAATTACAGGCCAACTGTTCTGCCGCATTCTCTGAAAGTTAAAGTTTGAGAACCTCAATGGAAGACAGAGTTCTTGCTTTAGAAACCCCTCAATGTCCATTCCTTTATTGACTATATAATTCACTTTGATTTTTGTCTCAAAGTTCTTATTTTGCCTGCCGCAGAAATCTTAGTTTAGTCATTGAGAAGTAAAAATAAATTCAGTTATTTTTCAGTATTTAATTTTGAAATTTAGTTACATTCAGGAGCCCCACCTCCCTATCAATGCAGTCTTTTCTTGCTATACTCTTCCATGGGTGGATTTTTCAATTTTAGGGGCATATGCATCTGCTACTGTGGGTGGTATGAGAGAGGCCTGATCTCATCCAGGTCTTGATTTGTTCACTCCCAAACTGGATCCTTACTTTCTATATAATTTATCATGGCAAAAGCTAAGTATGATGCTTTCTCAAACAGCAACCTACTAAGAACGTGCCCTTATCTTGGCATCTACCCTTCTTCATAGTACCGGAGATTCCTTGAGCCCATTCTTATCCTCTCTTTTGAGGATGGTCAATGTAGACCTTGTTCAATATGCCTCTTTTCATCCTAATTTTGGACATCCACAAAAAAAAACCCATGAGTTAGCTTCCATGCCCCATGTGGGACCCAAAGGAACTTTTAGACCCCCTTCTGCACCCTACAGATGCCATAGGTGTCCTGGGATGGTGTGTATGTCTCTTACTTCTAAGTAAGCCACATTACCATGTCTAGTTCCCCACCCTTTCCTATCTCCTTGAGGGTGCAGTAGGTTCCTGACTTTCAGAAATCCCAAGTAGAAACCAGGACACAAGTTTCTTTTATTCTTGGTTTCCCACTAACACCCCTGCACCAATTCCCCAGGATATGACTCAGAAGGTGTGAACTAAAAGTAGGGTGAACAAATTTCCAGATTTGCCTAAGAGTGAAAGGGTTTCCAGGATGCAGGACTTCTGGTGTGAAAACACAGAAGGTCCTGGAGCTGCTTACCTTCCGGAAGGCATGTCCGCTACAGTGTGTATAACTCTCTTTTTGCCCTCTGAAGTCTCCTCCTTTTTACTCAGAAGATTCATTATCTAATGGGGGCTTGTTCAGATCACTTTTTCTCCTTTAAAATATTTTCTGTCTGGAAAGGGTCTTGGAAGCTTAGAAATGAATTTGGTGTCCATTTTTCCCCTTTGCCTTTGAAATCACTTGAAGAAATACATACATTTTCTGCATGTAGTATATTTGGGAGGATCGATAGGAAGCCAGGAGAGATAACGAAAAATACCAACTAATACTTTACGTATTATGTTACCATACTTTAGCTTTTTTAAATTTTATTGAAGTATGTTTACATAATATAAAATTCATCCATTTCAAGTGTATAATTCAATAGTTTTTAGTCATTTTGCCAAGTAGTATTACCATTCCCATAAAAGGGTTATAGAACATGTTCCTTTTCTTCAATAAGATCCTTCATGCTTATTTACAGTTCATTCTTTTTCCCACCCTTAGCCCCAGAAAACCACTAATCTACTCCATATCTCTTTAAATTTGTCTTTTTCAGACATTTCATATAAACATCATGTGATATGTGGTCTTTTTTGGTTTAGCATTTCATTTAGCATAATGTTTTTGAGGGCCATCCCTGATGGACCACCTGTTGGTAGGTTGTCCTCTTCATTGGTGAATAGTATTTCATTGTATGAAATATTTTTCATACCACATTTTTCCCCTATATACCAGTTGATGGACACTTAAATTGTTTACAAGTTTTGGTTATTATAAATGATGTTGCTATAAACATTTTTGTGCAAGTCCTTGTGCAGATATATACTTTCATTTCTCTTGGGTGTAGGAGTAGAATTGCTGGGTGAAATGGCAGTTTAATGTTTAACATTTTGAGAAATGATCAAACCGTTTTCCAAAATGAATACATTATTTTACATTTCCACCAGCAATGTAGGAGGATTCCTGTTTATCCACATCCTTGCCAATGCTTATTACTGCCTGCCTGATTTATTATAGCCATTCTGGTAGGTGTGAAATAATATCTTATGGTGATTTTAATTTGCATTTCCCTAATAATTAATACTATTGAATATCTTCCTGCCATTTTTACATTAACCATTCATGTATCTTCTTTTGTAAATGTCTGTCCACATGTCTGTTCGTTTTTGAAGAACTATCTTCCCACTGAGTTGTAAGCATTCTTCGTAAATTCTGGGGGCAAATTCTTTATTGGGTATGTGTTTTGAAAACATTTGTTTGCTATCTATTGCTTGTCTTTTCATTTTGCTAATGATGCCTTTGAAGTACAAAAGGCTTAATCTTTGGTGAGGTCCATTTTAACAATTTTTTCTTCTACGGACCATGCTTTTGGTCTTTGTCTAACACAAGGTCTTGAAGATTTTCCTCTAAATGTTTTATTATTTTAACTCCTACATTCAAATATATGGTCTATTTTAAGTTAATTTTTGTGTATGGTCTGAGATAAAGGTCTAAGCCAATCTTTTTGTATGTGGATATCTAATGGTCCCAGCACATTTGTTGAACAGACTATTTGGCACTTTTGTGGAAAAAAAAAAAGCCTTCTAAGAGAGAAAGCTTTATTTTGGGGCTCTCAATTATGTTATTATAATTTGTAAAAGTACATGTCTATATACCAGTACCATACTATCTTGACTATTCTATCTTTTATAAGTTTTGAAATTAGGAAGTGAAAGTCCCCCAGCCTTGTTCTTATTTTTCAAAATTACTTTGACTGTCTTAGGTGTTTTGTATTTTCATACAAATTTTAGGATTTGTTGATTTCTTTTTAAAAAGAGATTTATTTATTTATTTATTCATTCATTCATTCATTCATTCATTCATTCATTCATTCATTCATTTGGAAGTCAGGGAAGAGGGAGAGAGACTCTTGAGCAGACTCCCCGTTGAGAGCAGAGCCCATGGGGGCTTGATCCTATAACCCATGAGATCATGACCTAAGTTGAAACCAAGAGTGGGAAACACTTTTTTTTTAAAGATTTCATTTATTTGACAGAGAAACTCAGCGAGAGAGGGAACACAAGCAGAGGGAATGGTAGCGGAAGAAGCAGGCTTCCTGCTGAGCAAGGAGCCTGATGCGGGGCTCAATCCCAGGATTCTGGGAACATGACCTGAGCCGAAGGCAGACGCTTAACGACTGAGCCACCAGGTGCCCCCTGGAGTGGGAAACTTAATGAGCCACCCAGGTGCCCCTGTTTGTCAATTTCTGGGGAAAAAAAAAAAGCCCACCAGCAGTTTTTATATTGATATATATTTGACATATAATATTGTGTAAATTTAAGGTATGTGACATGTTAATTTGATACATTTATTTAATGTAATGATTGCCATTTTAGTGATTATTAGCATCTCTGTCATATTACAGAATTTTGATAGGGATTTTGTTGAACCTATAGGTCAATTTGGGAAAGAATTGCCATCTTAACAATACTGACTTTTCTAATTCATAAACACAAAATGCCTCTATTTATTTAGATCTTCTTTAATTTACTTCAACCAAGTTTTATAGTTTTCAGTGTATGTTTTATGCTTTTGTAAAATTTTTTCTTAAATATTTTATTCTTTTTAGTGCTATTGTGAATGAAATCATATTCTTAATTCTGTTCATATATAGAATTACAATTGATTTTTATATATTGATCTTCTACCTAGCAATTTTGCCGTACTTTATTTTTAATTAATACAGTTTATTTTTTAGAGCAGTTTTAAGTTTATAGAAAATTGAGCACGAAGTACATTTTCCACATACCTCCTCTACCTATCACCTCCCCACCTTTCCTACACAGTTTCCCCGATTATTAACATCTTGTATTAGTGTGACACTTTTGTTACACTTGATGAGCCAATATTGTTGCGTTATTATTAACTAAGGTATATAATTTATATTAAGGTTCACTTTGGGCTGTACATACCGGTTTTTTTTTTAATTGAAGTATAGTTGACATACAATGTTACATTAGTTTTAGGTATCTTCTGGATTTTTCCATATAGAACTATCATTACAGTGTCATACAAATAGTTTTATTCCTCTAAAATATCCCATGCTACATACTTCTCCTTCCAAATTTCTGGAAGAAATTTTTCTTTTTACTGTCTCAGTAATTTTGCCTTTTCCAGGATGTTTGTTGTGACTTTGTAAATTTAACATTTGTTAAGTACAGTCCCAGAGGGTCAAATGGTGAGCCCTGGTTCAACAAAAGACCACAAGGGAATTCAAATAGAGAAGTGCAATACTCATAGGTCATGGAGGAAGTACACAGCATACCTTGAGGGGCCACATGGAGTGGTCAAGGCAGAGTGCAGGCAGAGTGACAGGATCTGGGGCACATGCTTATATTAAGGTCCAGAGATGGAGTGGGGTTCTTAGGTTATAGTCAGATTGGTCAATTCACACCAAAACAGCAGGGTTTTGATAAGATACATGGTCTCTCATCTCAGGGTACACAAGGGGAAGGCCCTGACAGGCAGTGGAGACTTCATCATAAAGGCTATTGGAGAAGCCCACATGGGGCATGTGCTTCCATGAGGACTTAATGTCAGTTTAAGGTCCCTGAAGGCCACCTGGCCAAACAAAAATAGACGCCAAGGCAGCATACTCTGGAGTAGCTTAGTTCAGTTCTCAGGAGTCATATAGTTGGAATCATGCAGTATGTAGTCTTTTTAGGTTGTAGTTGTATTCTTTTTAGATTGGCTTCTTTCACTTAGTAATATTCATTTAAGGCTTCTTCATGTCTTATTTCATTTAATCACTAGATAATATTCCATTGTATACTACAATTTGTTTATTCCTTCACCTATTGAAGGATATTTTGGTTGCTTCCATGTTATAGTAAGTTATGAGTAGAGCTATGTGTATAGGTTTTTGTGTGGAGGTAAGAGTTCAACTCATTTAGGTAAATACCAAGGAATTCAATTATTGGATCATATGATAGGCCAATGTTTAGTTTTTTAAGAAACTGTCAGGCTGTCAAACTGTCTTCCAGTGGGACTGTACCATTTTTTTGAATTCTCACCAGCAGTAATGAGAGTTCCTGTTGCACCATATCCTTGGTATTGTCAGTGCTCTGGATTTTCGCCATTCCAAGAGGTATGTAATGTTGCTTTAATTTGCAATTTCCAAATCACATATGATGTGGAGCATCTTTTCATATGCTTATTTTCCATCTGTATATCTTATTTGGTAAGATATCTAATCAGTTCTTTTCTCATTTTCTAATTGGGTTATTTGTTTTCTTAGTGATGAGTTTAAAGAGTTCTTTGTATATTTTAGATACAAATTCCTTATCGGATGTGCATTTTGCAAATATTTTCTCCTTAAGTTAATTTTTGTGAAAGGTGTATAGTCTCTGTCTTCTTTTTTTTTT
>CM053606.1:121635846-121676414 GCA_028646535.1 Procyon lotor | reverse complement strand
AGTATCGAATTAAATTGTTGAACACCTACTTTGTGTTCAGAGAATCAGAGAATTGACTGCTTCATGTTTTAGAAAGCACCCTAGAGTTGGTGTCAGAAGTGTTACCTGAAAAAACCCTTACCTTTTAATTAATTCTTCAGGATCTAGTTGCATTCTTTTTCAATCTATTTTCCTCTGTGGTATTAATTTATCTTCCTGAAGAAGAGCTATGAACGTGTCATTCCCTTGTTCAAAAATCCTACAGAATCTATCCTAAAAAGATTTGAGTAATGTTTAAAGTTCTTCCATGATACTTACATATGGTTCTGATCTTTATTTTTTTTTTTTTTTAAGATTTTATTTATTTATTTGTCAGAGAGAAAGAGACTGAGCAAGCAGGGGCAGCAGCAGGCAGAGGGAGAAGCAGGCTCCTTGCTGGGCAAGGAGCCCAATGCGGTACTCAGTCCCAGGATCCTGGGATCATGACCTGAGCTGAAGGCAAACACTTAACCAACTGAGCCACCCAGGCATCCATGATTCTGATCTTTAAAATGTGCATCATTTATTGAGCTTCCATGTCAAGAACAGGTGGAGGCT
Organism: Procyon lotor; assembly: GCA_028646535.1. NCBI lineage: Eukaryota > Metazoa > Chordata > Mammalia > Carnivora > Procyonidae > Procyon > Procyon lotor. Next base: position 121,675,838 of record CM053606.1, on the reverse strand, counting down.
TCACCTGTGTTACCTTTTGTTCTCATTATTAGGTCAGTGTGATAAGACTCTTACCAACAATTTGCCCACTCCTTGTCTTGAGGGGGGGGTAGGTAAATTCTGGTTATTGGGAAGATGCAGTTGGTCATGGAGGCCTCTCATGATGAACCAGTGGAAGAAAGTTTTGAAATGCAACCAAGGAGAGAAGAAGCTTTTTAACACAAGGACTTGAAGTTATGCTAGTTGGAGAGATAAGAATCTCTTAGGTAGCTGCAGGGAGGCTCTCCAACTTGTTTCATGTGCTTGAGGACAACCAAAGAAAAATAAACCAAAGACCCAAACTCCAGCTCACACTGGAGGATTATCTTCCTTTCCTCCCCTATCCTGAGGCTTGAAGCTTCCTCTTTCTGCCTCCCCAGCAGTGAAAACCAAGGGCAGGAAGGAAATGACTCTGATTCACAACTTACTGGAAGAAAACAAAATTTCCCAGATGCTAAAGAAAGCTTATGAATAGCTAACTGCTGGGGAAATTGTGGTACCCAGGAAGTGGGGAAGGAGGAAGAGCAATATGATGAAGTGGAGAGAAAGTGATAGGAGCATAAGAAATAGAGAGAGGGCCAGTACAGGACAATCTCCTAACTTAGGAAGCATTCATTTAAGGACATCCTGAAGAGCTGGGCAACACAATTCTTTTTTTTTTTTAAAGATTTTATTTATATTTTTGACAGAGAGAGAGAGATCACAAGCAGGCAGAGAGGCAGGCAGAGGAGGGGGGAAGCAGGCTACCCGTTGAGCAGAGAGCCTGATATGGGGCTCCATCCCAGGACCCTGAGATCATGACCTGAGCCCAAGGCAGAGGCTTTAACCCACTGAGCCACCCAGGTGCCCCTGGACAACACAATTCTATATTGTTTTCTATTTACTATGGTAAAATATACATAACAAAAAATTTGCCATTGTAATCATTTTAAAAATTTATAGTTCTGAAGCATTAAGTACATTTCACATTGTTTGCAACCGTTGCCACCATCCATCTCCAGATTTTTTCATTTTTCCCAGCTGAAACTCCAGCTATTAAACACAAGCTCCCCATTTCTTCCAACCCCCAGCTCCTGAAATCATTTTTCTTTGTGTCTCTATGAATTTGATTTCTCTAGTTACCCCATGTGAGGAGAATCACACAATATTTGTCCTTTTGTGATGGCTGATTTCATTTAGCATAATGTCTTCAAAGTTCATCCATGATGCAGCCTGTGTCAAAATTTCTCTCCTTTTTAGGACTGAATAATATTCTATTATATGTATATGCCATATTTTGCTTATCCATTCGTCTGTGGATGGACATTTGGTCAACTCTTTATTTCTTTATAAGAGAACTAGAATAGAGTGTGAAATGCCACCCCCTCCCTAAGTCTGTGTCATTTGGATTTTATCTCTAGAACCTTGAGCATAGACAGGGCTTCTTGAACTTGGCTTGGAATTTTCTCTATGGGGTAATAGAAACTCCTCACTATGCCTAGAGGCTACTTGAATGGCAGGGTACTGGGACTCTTTCATTTTTGTGTGAGAAAGCTGATCTAGAAAAAAAAAATAATGCCAAATCTCTTACCCATCTTCTCCTTCCCCAGCTTCCCTATCCCCTAGATTTGCCACCCTAAGGCCAGGAGTGAGGACCTTAAGACTCAGATGCAACTATTTTACAGAAGACCCTGAAGCTCTCAAAACCAGAGTTAGTAAGCGGCAGAGTCAGGAGTTGAACTGAAATCTGTCTGTGTCAACTCTCCTAATATTTCCATCATATTACTTTTACCTTGAGGTGGCCAGACTCTAACATTAGAGAGGGAGGGTGCCTGGGCCCTGAAAGAGAGGTTGTGCTGATGGCAGGGAGTGGGGTGAAATGCACAAGGAAGGGGATATGCTGTACATAAAAAGGGCAGCACTTGTGGCTTTTAAGTGTTTAGGCTGCTGCTGCTTTCACATTTCTCCTTCTAACGTATTTTTATCTTAATCTTAAAAGTCATTATGTGAACACATTACCTTAAAAACCATGAAACAGTATGAATTGTGGAGGGATGCCCAAAAGAAACAATTGCTCTTTTTCTCCTGCCTCTTCTTTTTTGGCTTTCGTTTTACACCTCCTCTATGTACACCCACACTCTGATTAAACTGACCTGGTTGCTGTTCCTTCAACATTCAATTTATTTTCTCTATGTCCGTGAGTTTGTTTATAATATCCCTACCTGGAATGTTTCCCTTTATCTCTTTGTTTTCAGAATACACTGGCCTGAATCCTTGCTTGAAATCTCCGTGCTCCAAGTAGAAATAATCTCTCTAATGAGCACACAATTGTTGTAGGGAATTTCCCAAATTCTGACATGTATTATGGATATAGTACATATGTATATTTCCTCACTTCAGATTATAAGCTTCTAAAGGGCAGGGACATATTTCACTGTTAAGATATAATTTTCAAAATAGTGAAATCATGACCCATATACCAATGAAAAATAAAAATGTAGCAAAAATTATTTACGTCACTAATGAGAGAACCAGAAAGATGTTAAAAGTGTTTCAAAAAAGAATTTAATTTACAGAGATTTAGGTTCTTCACAGAACAAAACTAATTTGCATTGGCAGGAACAGACATTATTTACATTGTTATTAGTTTTCTACATCTTTGCTTCTGTCTTCCTTGAGTTGCAAACACTAGTCAACCAAAGAGAGTCAAAGGCCACATGTCTATACAATCAGATAACCCCTAGAGGGGGGTGAGGGTCTTCCTTCTGATACCCAGCGCTCCCCTGAAAGGATACCCGGTAGTACCTCCTGGCCATCTCCAAGTCCTTGATTTCCTCATATTATCCATCTTCATTTCTTATAAAATGCCAAGATCCAGTGCCCTATAAAGACCATACTAGAAAACAACAAATCATTGAATAAATACGATTACTGCAGTGTAGAAAATATAAAACAAATTAGTATTGTGCGAAAAAAACTCCACAATTATATGTCCTAGAAGTGTATTTATTATATTTTCTAATAAACCTAGGCCATATATTGAATTCTAAGTTTTAACTTGAAAGTTTAACTTATTGGGCCTTTAACTTTAGAATGATTTTTAGTAGTATTTGAAAACTCTTAGTTTGAAAACTGGGAGTGGGAGAACCCAAGTCATCTGATTTTAATTGGCTTAGCCAGGGCATATTGAATTATGATGATCAATGAAAATTAACACTGATTTTTAGGGAATAAAATAAATCATGCTCTGAGCATTTGCGAAATATCTTGTTTTGATCATTATAACCTTAAACAGACTAGTTGTCTCAAAAATTTCAGTAAATAAGCTTCTCTAATGTTAACTTACTTGAGGCTTCTCAAAAGGATTTGGTCACAGAAAGTCCTTTAATCGTACTACTTATTAAAACAAAATCGTACACAATTTGGAAAGCCTACACATAAAATAATAAATGAAAAAAAATTTGTCCTAAAAAGTATAAAGCTAAGATGATTCTCTCATTTTAGGAATATTTACAGGCCTACTATTTGCCAGGCAAAAACTCTTTAAGACTTCAAATGTATACTGAGGGTGGAAATGGGAAATAATTTAATAAATAGGAAGCTATAGTATCATGTCCCATCCAACATGATTAATCTTCTCTCCACAGTGTTGCTTTCCTGGTGACTGGAGAAAATGCCATGAGCCAGTGTGGAATTTATATGGTACGGTTTCAGTTGTGATTAAAGACAGAGGTACCAAAGAGAACAGGTCAGTGTTATGCCTTGTGTAGGACCAAACTTATTTCTGTAATTAGTCCAGCTAAAAGTTACTTAATTCATGAGAAGAGAATCTAAGTTTATTGGCTTAAAGCTGAAGAGAAAAATTCAGATTAACTGGCTAAAGTTTCAAGAAACTTCTCACAACCGACTTCCTGCCAACCAGTGGGTGGATACGCAGACCTGGTCAGACGCGAAAATGGCAACTCCTCTGGGCAACTTGGTTCACATTTCCCAGAGTGTTACTACCAGTGATGGCACTGCACTGATCTATTCATCTATCTCAGTCCACATTTTAGGAGTCAGAGAACTTTCCAAGAAGCTGGTGCCACCTGTCACCTTCGCAAATGATAGTCTCAGGAGTTGTTTCTAATTGATGGTTATGGTGAGGTTTGGGGAGGTGCTCTTGCCTGAGGCTAGCTAATCCACTTCCAAACAGCTGTGGAGGGGCTGCAGGCATGGCCATAAATACAGCTTATTGTAAGAAACCCTGGGAGAAGGCTTGAAGCAAAAGGAAAAGAAGTACAAACAAATGAGGAGCAAATTCTGCTGTGGAAGCCTTGAGATTTCATCACTGCTGCTGGAATTCTGCCATAGGGAAAAGAATCCACCTCTGCTGGATGAGAAGAAAATGTTGAATTTAACTCATCTTACATCCTAAATTACCATTAGCATGGTCATCATCAGTGTGTAATTATTGAGTGTCTGCTGGATAGGTGCCCTTTAACTAGGGAATATGCAGCCTTTATAAACCACAGAAAAGTGGTCGAGACTTTCTAGGAGATTTGACAGAGAAATGAGTAGTCGTATGTTAAGCATAAACATAAAAATTGAATGTAAATACACACATCCCTGTAAAATAAATGCGTATTGAGAGCCAAATGGCTATTTTAGCTTTGAATGAGTGTCTAGACTGGAGATGATATATTCAAATTGAGAACAGGTAATAATTAGTTTATATGGAAAGCAATATAATTTTTAAAAAGCATTTCATAATCTTTTTTAATAGTGAGTTAATTACTGTGATGTTAAGTCTATGAAATAAATGATATTTAATACAAATCCACCATGAAACTGCCTTAGGTCCTTAGAGTACTATGTTCTGTAAATGCAGAACTTTATTAAGACACCTTGCTTCCCACCAATGATCTCATGGATCTCTGGGATTACTTAGATAACAATGACAAACATAAATTGGTTAATATCTGTAGTCTCTCTAGCCTCTTACTTATAGGCAAACTCTTTGGAAATGAAAATGTTAAGAACAAAGTGAGCTACAGTTATAGTCCTTTCCAGAATTCTGAAATCAGAGAAGGAGACGAACCATGAGAGACTATGGACCCTGAGAAACAATCTGAGGGTTTCAGAGGGAAGGGGGTAGTGGGAGGGGGTAACAGGATGATGGGTAAGGAGGAAGGCACATGCTGTGATGAGCAGTGGGGAGTGGGTGTTATATGTAATTAATGAATCACTGAGCACTGCATCAAAAACTAATGGTGTGCTGTACAGTAGCTAACTGAACATAAGAAAAAAAATAAATTAAAAATAAATAAATAGAATTCTGAAATCTCTAAACTTTTTGACAAGTTAACCCAAATGAGATTCAAACAAGGAGCAGTTGAGAGAAAAAATATCTGCCTGTTGGGGAAGAAGAGCTTCTTTCTTTGATTTGAAATCTTGCCTCCCTCTGTGTGGGAGTACTACTCATGGTATCATTGCCCTCCTCTGGCTCTATCCCAGGCCTGGGGAAGAGCCATAGACCTCTGTCTGTGGGCACCCAGGTTGGCAACATTAACTAATTGGAGGGCCACTCTTCACTGCCACCACCACTACAGTACACAGAATAACTTTCTCACACTTGATTACATAGCTCGGTGTAAGTCAAGGGTGTTGCCAAGTATGCACCAAATATGACTTTTCCCATGGTCCAGAGAGACAACACCCAAGAAGCTGAAACACTCATAGAGGACCCCTCCAACACATCTATGTTTCTAATCTGGTTTCTTACACCCCATGCTTCATTTTTCTGACTTCTGCCCTGCAAATCTTTACCTTCCTTTGAGAAATCATGCCTCTTAACTACAGAGGTTGATCTCCTCCCACAATCCATTCTTCTCTTCACGAAAATACATTTTCCCAAATCTGAGTCACTCATTTCAAAGTAACATTCTGGGTGGGTGGGTGGGTGGGAGATGGGGAGTCAATGATCTGTGTGGATACTCCCTAAGTAGCTTGATAATGGCCAGAATAGGTAAGAGTTTTCGATGAGAGCACTGTAAGTTCTTGGAATGGCAGTTTCTTCTCCCAATCATGCATGGAGGAATACTTAAAATACACACACTTACCACCTCCCAAAGCACATCCTAATTCTGATAGATAGTAAATTCCAATTCTATAATTAAATAGAGAAACATTTTTTCTCATCCATAACCAAATTAATACTATACAGTTTTTAGGTTAAGCAGAAAAAAATAGTGTTTTCCTTCTTCCCTTGTTTCCATTTTTTTTTTTAAATGGCCCTACTGAAGCTCTGAGATTCCTTCAGTTTCTCTTGAAGGGAGAGAGGAGAAGTTTTATTCTTCAAGTTACCTTTTATTCTTTCGGTAGCCCAACGACTCAGGAGATTCATTCATTAATTCCTCATTCATTCACTGATTCATTTAACGGACATTTATTAAGTACTACTACTGTATGCTACTTGGTATTTGGGGATTATATACATATAAATGTGTTCTCAGTCCACAAATATCCCATAGTGTAGATAACTATAGTACCCTGTGAAAAGTGCTATAGAGGGTGGTGCTAGGTGGGAATGGAGAAAGTTGCAGTTATATTTTCCTTGGAGAGTCATGGTCTTATTTCTCATTTATTTCCATTGGTAATGCGAAGTAACGATCAGTTGTGAAAGAAAAAAATGTTTCTTTTCCCTTTGTATGTGTACTGCCTATCTCTCAGAATTAATATGTGGTTTTTGGAGATACGTGTGTCCCTTCCAACAATCCTGTGTGTTCAGCTGGAGGAAGAAATTGGCACCCCTTCAACTTAAGAGTGATGGCACAATGGAAGATGCCCTCATCTGGGTAGATTCTGAAACATCTGCATTTTATCTTAGGGATTAGTGATTTACACAGCATGAGTCTCGGTTTATCTCATCAGCTTCTGCCTTGCAAAAAAGCTGTTTCTTTGCAGCACCTGGATCACTCAGTTAAGCCTCAGACTCTTGATCTCAGGGTCATGATCTCAGGGTCATGAGATGGAGTCCCATGCTGGGCTCTGTACTCAGTGGGGAGTTGGCTTCCCCTCCCCCTCTGCACCTTCCCCTCCCAACTCCTCCACCCCTGCTCACACATTCTCTCTCCCTAAAATAAATAAAATAAAATCTTAAAAAAAAAAAAAAGCTTCTTCCTGGGCTGCTTGTATAGCCACTTTCCCATAACTGTAACTCCCCAGACTGAGCCTCCTGCTCTTCCGGGTCCACAGCTGTCGAAGCCTGGGGAAAAGTCAGTGATGGTATGAAAATATAAAATCCACTCCTCCATTCATCCTTAAAATATTTGCTGAGAGTTTGCTATGGGACAGGCACTGGAGTAAGTTCTGGAGATAGACTGTGTAGTAATAACAGAGATATTGTGGCAGGCTGCTCACTGTCCCCCTAGATTTAATCTCCCCTTCTTCCCTAGTATATGTGATTGCCAGCTAAAGACTACATTTCCCAAATTCTTTTGTGATTCCTTGTGGTCCTGTGACTAAGTTAGGGTTGACGAGTTGTGAGTAGAAGCAATGTAAGCTTTAGGGGTCTCACCCTTAAAGAATTGACCTTGTGCTGCTGCTCTTTTAATGAATAGGGATATAGTAAGAAACTATCAGCTTCCTTGACTTAGAGATGGAAGCCATGTGTTGAGAAAAGGAGAACCATCCCACCAGCTCCACATTGCCCTTAAGTGGAATGTTATATGAAATATATGAAATAGGCTTGCAACTTGTCTAAGTTCCATTATTTGAGGCTCTCTTTGTGAAAGCATTTTAGTCTGTACCTCAATTAACACAATCCCTGCATTCATGGATCTTAAAATCTGCAGAGAAACTTAGACGTTCATCAACGAATCTCAAAATAAGTATATAATTACAATCTGAGATATAGTTATGTAAGAAAAGAATTCGGTGTTATAAGAGCATAAAATGAGATTTGACTTAGTCTTGGGGGTTGGGGAAGACTGCAGAAAGATCAGAAATGAAATGAGCATCAGAGATGTGTTGGGTATAGTTTGACAACTTGTAAAACAGTGATTTTACAATAAGCCTTTTGGAAGGCTATGGCCTAAATAATTTTCTGCATAAATTTCTCTGCCTGATGTGGTCCTTGGACTTGAGGGAGCAATTACAAATGTTAGTATATACAGAATCATCAAGTGAAGTAATGCAATAAGCTAAAAAGTATCTAGCATCTTATAAGACACTGAATTAGGATGAAGTACCAAACAATAGTGTCTAGTAAGCTGTGTAAACTCTAAGTGTTATAAAAAGGAAAACATATTAAATTCTTACCAGACCAACATCACCAGTATCTAAATTGTAATGCTCAGTTTAAAAAGAAAAAAAGCAGGAAAAAATGTTTCTATACAGTAAATCAACATAGACAAACATATGAGGACACTGAAGTACATAAGAAATCCAAACAGAGACTGCAAGCTATCTCTCTTATTGAGGAAAAGAATGAGGTTATTTTTGGTCTAAATTGTTGGCTTGTTTTCCACAATGATCAAATACAACTGAAGGACTGTGCAACTGTCTGTTCACTTCATGTACACTTGGAAGTTGACACTAATTACAACTAATAGTGTGTACTGACAGGGAAAGACAACATAAAATTCAACAAATGCTTCATTGAAGAACAGGAGACACTTTTCAAATGATAGAGACATAAACAACTTTAATAAGGTAATGCACGAATATGCCATTTTACAAGCAACACTGCATTGCTGAATCACATCTAGATACATGAATAAGAAAACCAGTAGGGAGAGACCAATGTCTGGATTAAGAGTTGAGCACATCTAATTATTCTGGTTTAATTCCACTGTGGTCTGAGAGCAGACACTATATGATTTCTATTCTAAATTTGTTAAGATACATTTGATGGCCTCGGATGTGATCTATCTTGCTCAATGTTCCATGTGAGCTTGAGATGATTAGTCCATACAGAATCTTTATTTATTTATTTATTTATCCCCAATATGGTGGTAATTTGAATTTGGAACCACAGAAGATTGGCTAGATCCCTAATGTTAATCTAGAGTATGCCTACTTAATCACATCTGGTACCAACATTAAATACAACAAAAACTAGTGATTATGGTAAAGAGTAGTGAATTACTCCATATTACTTTACATATTACAACATTATCCCATATCATTCCATGATGGAGGAACTTGTTCTTCCCAAAATTAAGTTGCAATTAGGTGGAAGAAATAATATATCTATTATTTCCCTATGATGTTTGTAAAAAAAGTCTTGCCTTGGCTAATTTGCTCACATGCTAAAATAAATCTGATTTGCATTTAGTGCCTTAAGAACAAAAGAAAAATATTCATTGTGAGGAAAAAGTAGCTTGAAAAATGAATGAATAGTTAAAAGCATTGATAGGGAGGACGCCTGGGTGGCTCAGTGGGTTAAAGCCTCTGCCTTTGGCTCAGGTCATGATCTCAGGGTCCTGGGATCAAGCCCCACATTGGGCTCTCTGCTCAGCGGGGATCCTGCTTCCCCCTTTCTCTCTGCCTGCTTGTGATCTCTCTCCTCCCTGTCAAATAAATGAATAAAATCTTAAAAAAAAATAAAAGTGTTGATAGGGAAATAGTCATGAACATACTTCTTTTCCATATAAATGGAAAATTATACTGGTGGATAAATAATTATGATGATGATGCAATTTTCACTTCATTAGAAGTTACTGGAAAAGTTCTCCAAGAGAGTTCTGGCAATTTAAACAATCTCTTTTGAGAGGAAATGGTTAAACATTATGTTTTGACTGCCTCGTTGTATAAAGAGGAAGAATATGTGTTTCTGGAAAGCTGACTTTTGAAATGGGAAAGAAGAAATTTCAAAGAACTCATTGTTAAATATTACCCTCATCTGATGTAATTTTATTGTGATAATAAAAGTTTTATCTAATTCAAATTAAATAAACATTAACATCATGGTTCAGTTATCACTGTTTTATAGAAATAAAAATTCATCATATAGAAGATGAATTGTGATACTATCTTAAGTGGAAAATAGAAAAGTTAGTAAAAATAGGAATACATTTGTTCAAGAAGCAACACGTCTTTTAATATGCATCATATTTAAATATTATTTTATCGTTTTCAAATCATTATCACAGGTACTACCTCGTTTTGAAATTTATAATATCCACATAAGAACAGTGTGTTTATTGAAAATCTACCCTGTGCCAGGTACTGGTAGACACTGAGAATATAATGTTGGGCCAATAGGGAGAATCACTGACCTTTTAGAATTTATAGTGTCCTGGGAAAGAAGGGCCAATATATTTGATATTAGGAGGAAGTATAATATATTAGAGGAACTTAAAGGGCCAATAGATTTGATATAGGAGGAAGTAGGACATATTAGAAGAACTTAAAGTTAGCTAGTGTGCTGAAAGCACAGAATGCTAACGGGAGTCTGAGGCTAAAGAGAGAGATAAGCAGTGCCCTGGTAAACTGGTTCTCCCAGGGGAAAAAGAAAACCCTGCGTTGTAGCATTTGCCAATTTCTCTTACTGCATCTAACTTTGAACTACCAACCATTCAAAAATTGGTTTGCAAAATTCTGGAGAACTTAACCACCGGTATGCCATTGTCAGCCAATATGAGCCCGCTCCAACACACTCCTTTTCTCACACAAGGGCCAGATCATTCAGAGCCCTATAGGCCACGATAAGGAGTTTATTATTTTAAGGAAAAATAGAAAGCCACATAGCTTTGGCTATAGTATAAAGAAAATACTGTAGAAAAATATGGTAGCATGTAGTGAAACAACTACTGTTGCAGGGTCCTGTGAAAGATGATGATGGCTTGGACAGGGGGATGGCAAGGAGACAGAGAAGTAGAAAAGCTCAATATATTATATATATTAAGATTTTATTTATTTATTTGACAGAGAGAGAGAGACCACAAGTAGGCAGAGAGGCAGGCAGAGAGAGAGAGGGGGATGATGATGATGATGATGATGATGATGATGATGATGATGATGCAGGGCTCAATCCCAGGACCCTGAGATCATGACCTGGGCCGAAGGCTGAAGCTTTAACCCACTGAGCCAGCCAGGTGCCCCTCAAGAAATATTTTGATGGGAAAATCAATAGGACTTAGTGATGGACTAAGGCATAAGGAAGAGAATGGTCTGTAGTATAACTTAAAGAGTTTCCTGGCTTGCAAAGCTGAATGGGTGGGTGGGTAGTAGCATCCAGACAGAAAACCCTGGGGGAAAACCAGCTTTGGTGGGAGATCATGAGATCAGTTTTGTGCTTGGAGATTGTAAGTCACCTTTCAAGTAAAATTTTGAATGGGGGGTGAGATATGTAGATTTGGAGATTAGAGGAGGTCTGGCATAAAGATAACTCTTTGGGAGTCAAGGGTTCTGTTAGATGATCATTGACACCATGAGCTTACAGCATTATCTAGAAAGAACATACAGAGTGAGAAAAGTGAGGACACCCAGGAGTAAGCCTTGAGGGCTACAGCATTTAAGGGGCAGGCAGAAGAGACTGAGCCAGCAAGATAACACCATGGCCAGAGAAGCAGGAGGAAAGCCAGGAGAGTAGGGTCATAGAAGCCAAGGGTAAGAGTGCTTCAGGATGGACAGAGAGGGCAATATTGCTGACTGACTATTCAGGCTGACTTTTCCAAATTCATCCTGGGGATGGAGAGCCAAGCATTTTTAACTTCGTGTTAGTTGGGAACGAAATCTCAATCTATTCAGATCAAACAGAAAGGAAGATTATTATAAGGATATGTAGATTTCATTCAGAAATGAAGAGAAGATCTGGGATTGATGGGAATCAAACTAATGTGATTAACATTATAAGTTTACCATGGGTCAGACCCTGCTCAGTACTTCATAGACATCTTTCTTTTGATTCTAATGACAACTCTATGAGAATGATGCTACTATTAACTCCATTTTATGGATGGGAAAATTGAGATTTAAAGAAGTTAAGTTACTTCTGCAAAGTTACATTAGTTGACAGGGAGTGAGGGCTCAACTTAGTTCTGATTCTGAAACTCACACTCCTGAACATTATACAAGGTAGTGTTGATCAAGGTAGCTACTCTCTCCAATTCCTCTCTTTTTGAGTCCAACAGTCACTTCTGTCTCCCTCTGTGGGAATGCTCCACTTCTTTTCATGGTTGGCTTCCTCAGTTTCAGCTTGCACATGGCCCAACATAGTCTTAGCCTCTACTTTTTATGAGCTCAGTCTCTACACAATTCCAGGCCCCACAAAAGAATCCAATCAGACAAGCTCATCTAAGACATCTAGGGAAATCAGGTGCCCCTTCATGATCCAAACAGCTGTGTGGCCAGGGATTGAGGTCACAAAGACAGGAGGGATTTGGGCCAGGGACTTTCAGTTTAAAGGGAGCTATGCAGAAATAGAATTTCTGCCTGGGATACACTCTCAGTTCTGTCTTTTGTATCTTACCTTTCTCTTGGGTCTCTTTCCTAAACATAAAAGCATGTTCCTCTCAGTATTAATTGAACACTTCAGATGATGGTAAATGACAGAAACTCAGCTAGCAGTCACTGAAGCAGAAAAGAGGAATTTTATTACAAAGATCCTAATGATCTCATATACCTAAAGAGAAAACGTTGCTGGATGTCAGGAACAATCAGAAGCAAGGATCTAAATGTTGCTAGGACTCCGATCTTTTCTTTTTTTCTGTCATTTTTGTATCTTTATATTCCTTTTAATCTTGGCCTCATTTGTCTTTCTCATTACAGGTTTCTTTTCAACATATGATAAAAAAAACATGGCTGCACTTTTATTTTTACAGCTTATAGTTTCAATCAATGGAATGAAATTGACTCAGTATTTCCTCTGGTATGAAATTGAAAAATCCCATGGTAGAAATACTTTAGTTCATTTGAAAAACTTAGTCATTTCTCATTTATTTAACTGGTTCATGAAGTAGGATTCTTTGGATCAATTTAAATTAGATTTACCCTCTACCAATTAACCTGGACCAAGAAATAGGTCATATATAAGATCTCGAAAAACCATAAAAACTGGGAGAGGTGGGAAGAGGAATCAGCTTCTAGAAGAAGATCGCTCCATTGTCCTCTTTCTCATGACTGGCTTCCTGCCCTTCAGGCTGCACAGAATGAACTCCATTCGCTAGAGTGCTGAGCTAACTATGGTCTTAACCTCTTATCTTCCTTTTCACAGGCCAGCCTGTTGGAAGTGGAATCTATATTCCTCTACATTTTCCTTATCACAATGTCAGGCTTCTCTCTGCTGTAATTTGACTCAAATTTTCACAAAGTAAGAAATTACTTTTGCCAAGATTGTCACTGACTAATAACAGTAAACACTTTTAGTCCTTATCTTATAAGAACTCTTCAGTTTATGTCATTATTCACCAATTCCTATGTGGCAGAGACTTCCAGTTGCTTCCCTGGATCCATTTCCTTCTTCTTCCTCAGTAAATAAAATAGAGAACCATTTTCAGCTGGACTCTTGGTTGCCCAGAATATGATGTGCCTTTTCCAGTCTCCTTTGAAATCAGATGTGGCTAAATTCTGCCAATGGATTGGAAGTAGAAGTGGTGTACAAAATGTAGAGTGACTATCTTAAAAGGGAGTGGTTCTCCCTTCTTCACTATGATCTCCTTCACACTGGGCTGAATCTTGGACCACCAACTTAGACTAGTAAGATGCTGAGTACAATAGAGAGAGAATTGGATGATAACGGAGCCCCTGCGCTAGTACCAGCTGCCTAACTCCACCTGTGTGAGAAAAACTGTAACCTGCAGCTAAGTCTAATCCTAACCAACACAAACTCTTTCTTGAAATTCCTCTCCATTCCCTCTGTTTACTTTCTCTGATTTCTGTTCCTTACTGGTCTTCTTATTATTCTTAAATTCCGGCTCTGTCTTTTCCTTGGTCTATCCCCCTTAATTGTCTCCAGGGTTCCAGCATGAAGCCTATGCTTATTCTTAATATTCTACAAGTGAAACCTCATAAATATCCACACTTCAATAGCTAAATTGTATTTTTGACTCAGAAATACAAGTCTTTAGTCTTTCTATCTTCTCTTGACTGCTGACCCAGCACTTGACCTCTGAACAATTTGACCTTCTGGACATTTTCTTCATTAATTCCACATCTCCTTTGGTGACCCCACTCTCCAGACTATTGCCTGAGAATGAAGACTGAATTTCCCTGGACCTTCCTTTTCTGCTCGACTGTGGTGGTCTTTAAGCTGGTATTCTCTTACTCAAACTCTCCTCCACCTTACTGCCAAAGTAGCTTTCCTAAAACCAACCTTGATTGTGTCGATTCACCAAATCATAAATCAGTTAGATCCTCCACTATCTAAGGCATTTAGTCCATTCACCGTAATGTTCCATAAGAGAAACTTCAGGGATTTGCCTTTCTCTTCAGACGTATTTTAGGCAACTTTTCCTTCAGATTCTGAAACTCCAACAATACTAAACTATTCCCAGCCCCCAAAGGAGCCATGCTGTCCTTTTCTTCTATCCTTTGTAGGTGCCGGGTGTTTTAAAAATGTGCTTTTTCTAGAGGACACGCCTCTCTTCCCGTGTTACATAACAAATTCCCATTGATCCTTTAAGACCCAATTCGGATCGTTTTCCCTCTAGGAAGCTTTCCCGGACATCTTCAGGTGTATGTAGATTGACACTTTCCTCCAAGACTTGTAGTAACTCCCTAAATAAGCATAAGCCTCAATGTATTTCTAATGATGCAAGTTATAATACTTACACACCTACATCTTGCTCTGGAATACGAGCTTATCTTTCTGTGCTTGGAATTTTGTCTTCTCCCTGGCATACTGTATGTACTTACTATAGGGTTGAAGTTATTTATTAATTTTAAAGATAAAAATATAGGAGAATCAGTGTTCTGTGATGACTACATGAATCTAGAGCTTGATTATAAGCTCACCACCAAAGTGGGGTTGCTGCTCTGTGCACAGAGATTCTCCAAGTGGTCCTGACTGTACTGTCTTTGCTTTCATTCTTCCTCTTATTCTTGGCATTGGCTGTGCTGTTAATCCAAAGCTAGAGATGCTAAATCTAGTTGGGCCCAGAGGATATTCCCTCTCCAGACATTGGAAAATAAATTCAAATAAATTCAAATAAATTTATTTGAAAATAAATTAAGATATGTATCTAAAACTCTGAAGGTTTTAGAGTTGAGTCATCTGATATGAGTGTCCTGGGGACAGGGTTCAGGAACAACCAATCCCCATGATTTTCCTGCATCTGCTTCGATTTCTGTCCTCTTCAAGGTTGATGAATCCTGCCCTTCCTTTGATTTCGAGGGCAACCCTTTTAACACAATCTTATGTTTCATTTGAATTAGTCGGTCAGTTTCTTTTGCTTGCAAACAAAAGAATCTCAACCAGAGTACCCACTAGAAAAGTACTGAAGAATTGCGAACACCATTGGTAGAGTCTCTGTTCTGTGCGTTAATGATCAGGTTTTCCTAAACTCACACAGTGAAGCTCTTGGAGTATACAGATTTGGTAGCCCCTGAAGGGATTAGGTTGAGCAGAAGCAAAGACAGGCAAATACACAATAATCCTTTCTACAAACCATATCAACTCAACTTAAATCTTTTTTTTTTCTTTTCAGGTGTCCTATTTTCATGTTTTTTATAAAAAGAAAGTATTTTTTCCCCTTTAAGGAACTGAATTTCCTGGGGCACCTGGGTGGCTCAGTGGGTTAAAGCCTCTACCTTCGGCTCAGGTCATGATCTCAGGGTCCTGGGATCGAGCCCCGCATCGGGCTCTCTGCTCAGCAGGGAGCCTGCTTCCCCCTCTCTCTCTGCCTGCCTCTCTGCCTACTTGTCATCTCTCTCTCTCTGTCAAATAAATAAATAAAATCTTAAAAAAAAAAAAGAAACTGAATTTCCACTTCAAATTTAAAATGCCATGTCAAGTTAGTAAAGGATTTTGGCTTAAATTGTTCCTAGAGATTAGGTCTACTTTCCCTCAATGCCAATTAAAATGACACGGTCTGACATAATGTAGTATCTGACGTTTCCATAGCAGCTTGCACTAAGCAGCTTTCCTTGCTAATTAGCCCGACAGCACCCTGTGAAATACCTTCTACCCAAAGATGATACGGCCCCTTTGTAAACATAACCTCATATGACAGGAAACCAGAAAAGCAAAATTTATCCAGATGAAACAGAAAGGGGAAATGCATTCAGCCAAAGTGTTAAATCCAAGCTGAGCATTGGCAGAACCCTGGGAAGAAAATATCCTCTCCTGTTTTGTTATCACACACTCAGCGGAATACTTAATAATCAGAAGGAATTAAAGGCTTGGTTTTGTAATGCCTTTTGGCAATTGGCATCTCCGCTACCCACAAGCCTTTACATACCAACACAGACATTATTTAATACTGATTTAGAGGACATATCAGTCTGCTGATTCAGCCCCACCACTTCCTGTCAACAGGAATGTTAATATAAAAACTCTTCACGTACCCAGCAGTTATTTAACAAAGTAATCTCAGGTCTCAGGAAATAGAAAATAATCCGTCAGGCCAAAGGGTTTACTGAGAATTCAAAGCTGCAGCACAGTGCCAGGTTTACGCTGAGCTCTACTTACTCGTCCTTTAGACCTAATTTGAGTTGGTATAAAAGTTTAGCTTTATTGCTCTCAGTTAGGTGAATGGCAAATCAGGCTCAATAGAAAGAACCTAGAGAAAATGATTTAAAAAAATCACAATTTTTTTTTAAAAGATTTTATTTATTTATTTGACAGAGAGAGAGATCACAAGTAGGCAGAGAGGCAGGCAGAGAGAGAGAGGGAAGCAGGCTCCCCACTGAGCAGAGAGCCCGATGTGGGGGCTCGATCCCAGGACCCTGAGATCATGACCTGAGCCAAAGGCAGAGGCTTTAACCCACTGAGCCACCCAGGTGCCCCAGAAAATCATAATTTCTATTACAGTGACAGTGAGAGAAGGGAAAGGGAAGTTATAGAAAAAGCGATCCCCAAACCATAAAACATGGATTTGTCTGGAGTCATTTCAGAGAAGGGCAGGGGTGCCCGGCTGGCTCTGCTGGTAGACCATGTGACTCTTCTTTTTTTTTGACCATGTGACTCTTAATCTCAGGGTCCAGAGTTCAAGCCCCATGTTGGTATGGAGCCCGCTTAAAAAAAAACCAAAACAATAAAGAAGGGCAAATGAGCTTATTCCGTTTAGCTTATTCAGCCCCTGAGGCAACACTGTGTTATTATTATTTTGCCTTTTTTATGACTTTTTATATTCTGAAAATGATAATGAAAGATATTTACTTTCTAACAGTAGTTTTTTAGAAGGGAAGTATAAATTTAATTCTTGAACAGAAGTAAATACTACGAGGTGAAAATAAAACATACATGTACACAAGCCCTCGAAGGGAGGGCTGTGGAGAGGGTGCTTGTTTGGCTGGGCTCTGGTGTGGGGACTTGCCTGCAAGTGTTGGGCGGGAAGCTCGGGGCACAGTGACATGTACCAATGTAGTGGGGCACGTTCAGGGTGCTGAGGGCTCTGAGGACCCCTTCACCGCTCCTGGTGCAGGGAGGTGCCCCATGTCCCTAAGGACTAGGCAGGGGCAGGACTCGACCTGTCCAGGTTCCCTGGGACCTCTCTTCAACTCAGTCTTTGTGGCTCCACAGGTATTTTCTAGAAAGGCAAATCACAAAAATATAAATTATGAAAACAAACCAAAAAGTGGAGGTAGAGGTAGTGGAAGAAAGTATCTTGAGCCATAAAGAAGGGTTTATAGCCAGCGTGGAGGCTTCTGTTTGAGAAGGCAGGGATCTATTTGCCTAACTTACTACTAGAGTTGGTTGTTGGACTGAGTTGAGGAATGGGGAGGGGAGGAGGCTGAAAAAGAAAGGAGGAGGAGCCATCAGTCCACAGAAACAAAATAGGAAACTTGACTGGGTCGGGGGTGGGGAGGTTGGGGGGTGGGGGTTGGGGAGGGGTGAGGGGGGCGGAGGGCAGCAGCAGAGAGTGGGAAAGGAGAGCCAGGCAGAGAGCCTTGCTCTGGAAGTGCAAGGCAAGCCCAGGACCTGTTCTAGGAGTTTGGCAGGGGAGGCCTTGGGTTGGAAGCCGAAGGAAGTACTGTATACAAAAGGGACCATCCAGGGTTGTGCAGATTGGGGGAGGTAATGGTCTCAATGGTCTCATTTATTTTAATCAGTTAATCTTTAACCAACTGTAATCTGAGAATAAAGTAGAATTACTTCAGTCCTATGTCTATATTAGTCAATATCAAGTAGCAAATGTTTGACTTTATTTAAAAAGTTTGTATGATTTATTTTAAGCAAACATTGTCTTGTGAAACACAAAGAGATGGTGTTCACTTTCCAGGTGATTTCAGTGGAGTGACTGAGAGAGGCACACGCACAAGTCAGCCTAATGCGAGTCTGTCCAAAGGAACGTGAATAGAACAATTATTGAACTTCTATTTTGTGCCTGGCTGTGTACTAAGCATTTAAATAAATTATTATTATTATATTTTAAGATTTTATTTATTTATTTGACAGAGAGAGAGATCACAAGTAGGCAGAGAGGCAGGCAGAGAGAGGGGGAAGCAGGCTTCCTGCTGAGCAGAGAGCCTGATGCGGGGCTCGATCCCAGGACCCTGAGATCATAACCTGAACCGAAGGCAGAGGCTTTAACCCACTGAGCCACCTAGGCGCCCCAATAAACTATTTTATCTAAATCTTATAGCAATCGTAAGAAGTAGGTATAATTATTCCACTTTCACAGATGGAGAAACTGTATCTTAGAAATTCAGTTAACTTGCCTGGGGCCACAATGTTCTGGAAATTAGGGAAGATGGATTCAAATTCCTCTGACTCATACTCATTCCTCAAGGCTTTTTTTTCCCCTAACCAATTAATTTCTTAGAGTCAAATTGTGTTTGTGTGATGACTGACAAGATTTGAAATATTTATTTTTGAGGGCTTCATCTACTGAGTTCTGCCTAGCAGAGTAAAGGCAATCTGTTTTGGAGCGTGGATCATTATCCTGAAGGGTGACTACGGAAAATGAAGCTTACCTCTGAAACCATTTTACACTTTGCTTTTTTTAACTCCTAACTCTCACATACTTTAAGGCGAATAATAGCGTTTGAGGTAGCCTTGTCTCAGAATATTTCTCCATGACTGTAAAGTAGGTTCTGGAGAAAGGACTTAATGACAGAAGGTTAGAAAAACAGCAAAATAATGACCAGGATGTTCAAATATCTTTGATTACTTTCCTGCACCTAGGACTACGCTTCACATCTTCCTAAGTTGAAGTAAATTAAAGTATCAATCCTATTGAACTAGTTAACTTGGGGATCGGTACTTGAAGCTCTCTTCTTTTGGAATGATGTAATTGAGAAATATTTAGCAGATTAGATATATTATTTAAGTGTCTAGGAAGAGCAGATGTCATTGAGGAAACATAATGTCAGTCCCGAGTGAGTGCATTTTTAGCATTCTTCATCTTGAAAAAGAATCGTAGAACAACAGAAGTTTCATAAGACTCCATGCATTTATATGGCTTTTAGTCTGTGTTTGGGCATGGTTTACTTAATCTTAACCTACACCTGAAGGACTCTATTGTGGAATAGCTCTCTTGCTCTCCCCAAAGGAGAACAATTATTTCAGAATATCTCTGATATTCCTCTAGTTGAAAGTAGAGTAGTCTTTCTGAGTGCCTTTCTGTTCTTGACAGGAGGAGGAATGGGGTGTGGCTCGGTGCCTGGTAGACAGGCAGACACTGGTTTCAGTAATGTTGGGGACCTTGCAATTTACCTTAAATGCCATTTGCAGTTGTTTGAAATAATTTGTCTCTCTCCTTTTCTAAATATCATTTACCTTTTACCCTCTTAATAAACTGATTTTCTTTTTTTTTTAATTTTATATATTTATTTGAGAGAAAGAGAGGGAGAGAGAACACAAGTGGCAGGGGAGGGGCAGAGGGAGAGGGAGAAGCAGGCTCCCTGCTGAGCAAGGAGCCAGACAAGGGGCAGCGTGGGGGTGGGGGGGCTCCATGCCAGGACCTTGGAATCTTGACCTGAGCCCGATGCTTAACTAACTGAGCCACCCAGAAGCCCCATATATTGATTAATTTTCATCACCAAAATGGAATATTCTGTACTTCTGCTTTTATCTACATGTTTTGAACGCTTTTGGAGGAGAGAGATAATATAATGAGTTGAATAAACAGTGCAATGCAGAGTAAATCTCACTTGATAATTCAGTCTAATTTTTTTTTTCTTTCAGTGCACTTTAAACTAGGGGAACTAACCAGTTCTTTATATATTCTTAGACTCCAATAAATTTCAAAGTAGATGTTAGGTGTTTAAGCAGGCAGGCAGATTGAATTGAGAATCATTACCCAGGTTTACCTTGGTGTTCAGGGAACACCATGAAGCAATTTTAGTGAATTTCCCTGTCCTTTGTAAACACCTGTGTTTGTAGACCATGGGAAGTAGGCTCCATTTAGTTAAGTAGCTCTTGGCCAAAGTCTATGTCTGTGATCAAATTGGCTTGGCTTCTGACTGTGAGTGCTTATGCCAGATGTGAGTGCAGGCAAGAATGGCAATCTGGCCGCCCCGCTCGCTCAGCAAATGCTCTGCTTGATACAGATCCCACCGTCACTGTTTCCTCCTTTTGCTGCAAGGGTCAGACGTGGGTACTGATGCAATACTTGCGTCACATATGGGTTTATTCGTTTAACAGATACGCGTGGGATGCCTATTACAGGCTGCGTATTGCAGTGCGGTCCATGTGCCTCAGTGCACCAGCCGGCAGGGTCTCTACCTTTCTGCGTGTTTCCGTATTTTCACTGACTGGGACTGTGGCATTCTCTCAGTCTAATTGTTTTGCTCTTTCTGTCTTCCTGGTGCTGAAAATGCCTGTGCCCAAAGGAACTTTATGGGTCCTCTAGCCTAGTTATGTTTTGGTCCTTCCTTCTGTTAAATTTATTAAACAAGGAGGCTGTTAGGCTGAGGTGGTCTTAATACCTATGTAAGCAAACCCAAACCTAATCCTGTAAATGACTCAAGGTTAAGAAACCAAAACCTAAGGACAGTTCACAAACAGCTAATAGGCTTTTCCAAAGAAGGCAAATGCTTAAGCTATAACCAATTGAATGATTTCCTTGCTTTTCTTCAGCATTTTCTCTATGTCTTTCTTCTCATTCCTGTTACTGGAGCGCTTCTACTTCCTGTGTGGAGCTGCCCAGTTGGAATCAATTTTTGTTCAAATAAACTCTTAAAATTTGTTATATGCTTCAGTTTATCCTTTAGCACTTCCATGGTTTGATTTATAGAATTTTACAGGTGGAAGAATTTGCTCATTCATTAAAGATATATTAAATGCTGCCATATGCCAGTCTCTATGCCAAATACAAAGTACACAGCAGTAATCAAAAAGGTAAGTTCCCTAGTCTCATAGAGCATAGTTGGATGGGTGAAGACCAACATTACAAAATAAACAAATAAATACATTTATGGTTAGAAATTGTGGTAGGAATTGTGAGGTGAAAAAAAGCGGGGGAGGTAAGAATTATGAGGTGAGGAGACCAATGTGAGGTAGCTCCTTAAGACTGGAGGACCTCCTTGAGGAAGTGAATATGCATTATTATTGTATACTGATGGTTTGCACAATTCTAAAGTTATGAAAGGTGCCTACTGGAGTTGGGCAACATGGTGACATTAAAACCTGAAGGAAAGGGGCCCCACCATGTGAACATACAATGAAAAAGTTTCCCTGTAGAGAGAAGTTTGGGAAAAAGTTTTTCCCAAAGAATGGGAAAAAGTTTGAGGTATTAGAAATCTGAAAGAAGGCCAGTGAGAGTGTAATAGTTGGACAGGGAGAAGCCAATGGAAGAGAATGGAAAAGCAACAAAGACCTGACAAATCTGGACCTAATAGACCACAGTAAAAGTTTGCTTTTATTTCAAAGATGATGGAAGAGTTTTAAATAAGAGAGTGATAAGATCTTAAGTTTTAAAAAGCTCTCTCAGTAGTGGGGGTAATGACAGGATAGAGATCAGTTAGAGGTTTATGGGCCCAGTCTACACAAAAATGAGATTGGATGTAAGTGGTGGATTAAAGAAATATTTTTGTTAGTAGAATTGGGAGAATTTGTTATTAATGGGTTGTAAATGATGGGTGAGGGAGATTATGATGTCATGATATAACTTAATTATTAACATTTTAAATTTAAAATCTTAATAAATAAAATCTTTGATAACTAGCATTCCAAATAATTTCATGTATTTGGCATTCAGCATTGAACAATGGCAAAATTATTTCCAACTGGAAGTCTTAAATTACAAAGTATGTTATGGCCTGGTACATATTAATTGATTAAATAATGCTCCGTACATGCTCAGGTACATATTACATGATTAATTAAAGTAGTAGTGTTTCTACTACTCTAATAATTTATAAAAGTGAATGCTCAGGTACATATTAAATGACTATATAAAGTAGGTAGTGTTCTACTACCCTAATAATTTATAAGAGTAAATTAATATATTTTTAATAGTTCTTTCTGATTTCTCAAGTATTAATAGAATAACAAATATTACAATTGTGAAAGTTTACGTGAAATGTTTTGACAGATCAATCACTGTAAAATCCAGAATAGGTTTGTTGCTATTGGACAAAAAGGATAATTTCTGCTGGGCTGAGTAGCTGGTAGAATGCGATCCCAGGCTGCTGCTGGTCACCTGGGATGGTACATGGGGAAGACAAAAGGACAATTCTTAATGAAATCTTTGACGCCCTGGGTCCAGTTCCCTGAGCAATTCAAATTCCCAATGACATGTGACAATACGGTTCCTTTTTGGATTTCAAGCTGGTTTGATAGAATTTCTATCATTTTTTTAAAGCTTATTTATATTTTTTAGTAATCTCTACATCCAACGTGGGGCTCAGACTCACAACCCTGAGATCAAGAGTCACATGCTCTTCGAACTGAGCCAGCCAGGCACACCGGATTTCTGTTATTTTTCATGAAGTGTATTTGGACCAAACAAGAATCTTAGTCTTAAACTGGAGGCTATAATTTAAGGAGAAAATAAAAATGAAACCACCATAAAGAAAGCAGAATACACACACAAACATACCAAACACAAAATGGAGGAGTAAGGACTTGAAATCTAGTTTCGATTCGTCTATTCTTAGCCCTTCTGACTATAGTTCCCTTATTTGGAAAACTAGTGTCCATTCTGTTTCTGAAAGTCTGTTTCTTGGTACCGGTTTTAGTATTTTCTTTCTTTCTTTCTTTCTTTCTTTCTTTCTTTCTTTCTTTCTTTCTTTCTTTCTTTCTTTCTTTCTTTCTTTCAGATTTCACTTATTTATTTGACAGAGAGAGAGAGATCACAAGCAGGCAGAGAGGCAGGCAGAGAGATGGGTAGGGGAAGCAGGCTCCCTGCTGAGCAGAGAGCCTGATGTGGGGCCCGATCCCAGGACCCTCGGATCATAACTTGAGCCAAAGGCAGAGGCTTTAACCCACTGAGCCACCCAGGCGCCCCCGATTTTAGTATTTCGGTATCCAGCTTGAATCATCTATCTTATTTTTTAGTCTTTTTAGGATAGATACACCAATGAGGAAATAAAAATGTGTTCCTTAGATGGTTATATTGAATAAGGAAACAAAAAAATATTCACCCTAATGTACTAAAGTGGTCAGATTAGAATATAACCACTAAAGTAGAGAAATTTACTGTAAAAAATTAGTGGATCATACATGTATGTCAATTTTTTATGGAGATGTGTTGATATATAGTTTGAATTTGTCCTAAAAGACAAAAACTCAGCTGCAGAGAATGTGGAGAATGCTAATCTCTCGGGAACATACAGGTCAAATTGTGCTGACCAAGGGTTCTCAGGTGCAAAAAGAGTATCATAAAAATATAAAAATGGGCTCTGCTAGTCTCGCTTCTATCTCTTTGGAGGAACCATGGGTTACTTGTCTGTTATCTTACTTGTTTTCTTTCCATATCACTGTTACACATAAAATGATAGCATTTGTTTGGCATCTGGGGCAAGCAGCAAAGATTGCTGTAGACCAGAGGAGACCAGAGACCATAGGCACCCCAAGGCTACTGGAATCACCATCTCTATCCCATCACTCATGTGAGGCATAGCTGTGTGCTTTGACACCCTGGCTGAGAAACTCTGGTTTAAAAAATATATGTGACTTATATGTCCCCATTGTTATTACTTTTCTTAATGAACATTCAAAAACCTTTTTCCTTAAATTCTGCTTTAGGCTTACATGAGGTGTAGTATCAGAGGTCCCTAAAACACTTTAACAGAGATGTTAGCACTTCCCAATCTGGAAAAGAAAGACCCTCAGTTGGCATCAGCTTTAGACAATGAGCAGACTCTTTTGTAATGTCTGCTTAATGAAAAGGGAGCTTTTCCTTTACATCTGCAACCACATTCATAGAATGCTAGAGGCAGGGGGTCACTTTCTATTAACCACTTGCTGATTTTGAGATAAGCCTTCATAAGCTGTGTGTAGAGCACTTAAATAGCTATTAGGGTAGGATCTTTAGATGCTCAACAAAAGATGTCATACTGCCTTACCTTGGTCTCCAAGAGGTTAAACCTTGTTGTTTCCACAGTGCCTGTGAGTTATATTTGAAATCAGCATTTATTTTCTTGTTCTGAGCCTATTCTTTCCCAATTAATTTAGTGCTTATAATGGTTATAGCCTACTGGGAAAATATGTAGGGAAAACCTAAAAGGACTAAGGGAGAAAAAGGTTAAAGCATTAATTTGAGTTTAAAAGAATATGTTCCTCATTCAACATTCACGACATTTACTTTTACTTCTTTTTCCTGGGTTAAGTTATCTCTCGAAGGAGTCTATTCTCCTGGCTTCAACAGAGAGCTGATTTTGAAAGAAGTCATTTTCTCTGAATTGAGTGCTGACCTTTGCTTTATTTTTATAGAGGCATCCCTTCTCTCCTTGCTGCTGCCCTCCCGTATTTTACAATTACTCCTGTCTAAAGTCGATTTACGCTTTCTGTGTGGCTCAGGAGGGGTTTAGCCTATGCCAGCTGTTTTGGATTTACATACGACTTGTCTTTCCTGAAAGACTTGCCTGAAAATGGCCTCATCAATGCAGGATAGCACAGGCTACTTCCTGAGCATCAAGATATACATTTCCTTCTAGGAAATAAACCTATTTAAATTTCCACTTGCTCTTCTTGGATTTATAATATTTACCAAGGAGGTTATGCATCTGTCCTGCCCACTCCTTACTATTCCATATGATTTACTTTTACTTGGCTTTAAGTAATAAAAGGTGACTAAGAAGACAGAAATGATTCATTTCTAGGTGCCATGAGGAAATGTGAGAGCACAATTTTCTTCTATTTCACCAAAGATGAAGGCTTAAAAGTAATTTTTCCCATTTGATCATTCAATCCTGAAGGTTAAGCTTCAGGAAATAGCTGATCAGGATTTATTTTTTAAGACTTTTTAAGATCAATTTTAGGTTTGTAATAAAATTGAGAAAGAGGTACAAAGATTTCCAACTTACCTCCTTGCTCCCACTCATGCATAGATGGCCTCCCCCGTTATCAACATCGTTCAACAGAGTGGTACATTTTTTTTCCCTTTTTAACCGAGGGTGAACCTATAATAACACATCATAATCCCCCAATGTTCATAGTTCACCTTAAAATTCATTCTTGATGTTGAATACGACAGGCTTGTGGACAAAAGTATAATGGCATATAACCATTATTATAATATCATACAGAGTAGTTCCACTGCCCTGAAAATCCTGTTTTGCTTATTCATCTCCTCCCCCAGTTTCCTCCACTTTTGGTAATCACAAATTTTTTATTGTCTCTAGTTTTGTTTTTTTTCAAAATGTCATATAGGTGAAATCAGATAATATATAGCCTTTTCAGATTCTTATTTCACTTGGCAATATGTATTTAAGGTTTCTCTGTCTTTTCATGGCTGGATAGCTCTTTTCCCTTTAGTGCTGAGTAATAATCCATTGTCCGGATGTACTCCTGTTTATCCATTTGTCTACTAAAGGGCATTTCGTTGCTTCCAAGTTTTGGCAATTATGAATTAAGCTGCTGTAAAGATTTATGTGCAGGTTTTTGTGTGGACCTAAGTTTCAACTTCTTCCTACCAGCAATGAGTAAGAGTTCCTGTTGCTCCCTATCCTTGCCAGCTTTGAGTTGCCCATGGGCTGGACTTTGGCCATTCTAATAGGTGTGTGATAGTACCTTATTGTTGTTTTAATTTGTATTTCCCTGATGACCTATGACATGGAAAATTTCTCTTATGTTTCTTGGCCAGCTGTATATCTTCACTGTGGAGATGTCTTAAGATCTTTGGCTCGTGGTGCCTGGGTGGCTCAGTTGGTTAAGCACCTGACTTCAGCTCAGGTCATGATCTCAGAGTCCTGAGATTGAGCCCCATGTCAGGCTCCCCACTCAATGAGGAGTCTGCTTCTCTCTCTCTCCCTCTGCCCCTCCCCCTGCCTGTGCTCTCTTTCTCTCTCAAATTAAAAAAATCTTTAAAAAAAGTTCTTTGGCTCATTTATTGATCAGGTTGTTTGCTTTCTTATTCTTGAGATTTAAGAGTTTTTTTAAAATATATTTTGGATAGCATTATTTTATCAGATGTATGTTTTGCAAATATTTTCTCCTAGTCTATAGCTTGTCCTATAATTCTCTTGATATTGTCTTTTGCATAGCAGAAAATTTTAACAAAGTCTAGCTTATCAATTATTTCTTTCTTGGATTGTGTCTTTGGTGTTGTATCAAAAAAGGCATCACCATACCCAAGATCATATAGATTTTCTCCTGTTATCTTCTAGGAGCTTTATAGTTTCATGTTTTATATTTAGGTCATTATATAGGTCATATATTTAAATCATAATCCATTTGAGTTATTTTGTGAAGGGTATAAGGTCTGGGTCTAGTGCCTTTTTTTGAATATGGATGCCCAGTTGTTCCAGCACCATTTGTTGAAGGGACAATCTTTGGTCTATTGTATTGTTTTTGCTTCTTTGTTCAAGACCAGTTGATTATATTTATAGGTCAGCATTTATTTTTAACCAATCCACAAAGTTTTCACCTGTTCTTCTTGCAAAAATAGTAACATTGGTTAACACATCAGGTGGATATGAACATTAATCCATTTCAAATGGATTCAAATCCATTAATCCATTTCAAAAAGGAAAGTTGGATGTTTGGGGTCATAATTTCAATTTAGTGTGACAGTAAACTGATTGTGACCTCTGTCCTTCCATTGTCTCCATGATTGACATGACTGACCTTGCTGGCCAGGTGAGGAATTCTTTTTACCAAAGCATGTGCCTCCATCCTAAAAATGCTTGCTCAGCTAAACAGGATGCCCTTCCAAAAGATGGAGGGTATATGAGAACTTATATTTTATTTGTTAAATTAAATCCTTTCTCATCCATTACTTTCTAGCATGTTTTCTTTTATCCCTTGGCCTATGCAATGGAGATTTTTAACCTGGAGTCTATGGACCTCTAGGTTGCATATGAATGGATTTTAGAGGATAGTCTAATTCAAAAATCAATAGTCTTTTCAAAAATCAGGGGAATGTGCTGATGTCTATTGTCCTCAGGTTAAGTGTTCACAGTGCTCATCAGATTCTTAAAGGGTCCTGTGAACCCAAGTGATTAAAGCCACTGTTAACCACTCATGTTAAATTTTATGGCTCAGATAATTCTGATATTTCAAAGAATTATACCTAACACAAGGGGCAATTAAACTGTGAAGTATTAATTCTCTATAACATGATTTATGTTTATGTATTTGCATGTGTGAATATTACATAACTTTACTCTGATCTTTCTACTGAAAAGCCTTCAAGGCTTTGAAAGTTTGGTTCAATGTAAATCACTGTTATCACACCACCAAGGTGAATCTTTGTGTACAACCACACGATTTGAACACTGAGAACTGAGAATCATTATCATCTACTCTTCTATGCCTCCATAAATCTTAAGAAAAATACTACTGAATTAAAAAATCTAATCATAAAGATCATTAAAATCTTAGCTATACATTTCCTTTTAATTTCCACTTCTATGTTGAGTCTTAAAAAAGGAAAAAATTTAACTCCTAGAAACAGCAAGTAGAAAAGTGGTTGCCAGAGGCTGGGGGATGGGGAGATATGGAAGGGTTAGTAAAAAAGGACAAACTTTTGGTTATAAGATGAATAAGGTTTGAGGATCTAACTTTAGAACGTGGTAACTATAGTTGATAACACTATTGTATAACTGAAATTTTCCAAGAGAGTGGAATTTAAATGTTCTCATGGCAGGGGTGGGGGGCATGGGGAGACAATGTGTGAAGTGATGGATGTATAACTAACTCGATGGGGGGAATCCTTTCTCTATCTATCTATCTATCTATCTATCTATCTATCTATCTATCTAATCATCACATTGTATACTTTAAGTATCTTACAATTTTGGGGTGCCTGAGTGGCTCAGTCACTTGAGCATCTGCCTCTTGGCTTCAGCCAGGTCATATCATGTGTCATAAGACTGAGCCCTGCGTTGGGCTCCATGCTCAGTGGGGAGTCTGCCTGAAGATTCTTTCCCTCTGCACTCCTTACCTGTGTGTACATGCACTCTCTCTCTCTCTCTCTCTCTCAAAAATAAAGTAAAATAAAATAAAATAAAATCCTAAAAAGAAAAAAAAATGCAATATTTTCATCTCATATGGTTGATGTCGGCCTCACACAATCCTGGATTTTTGTGGACTTAGGTAGGGAAAATTAAAGCGGAAAGTATTTGGGCCTGCGGAGAAGCAAGGGAAAGCAAAATACTTTAATTAGACCTGATTGTTAATACAGCCAAACAAAAATAGGAAAAGTACCATAGTGTTAATTAGAATTAAAGTCTAAGGTCTGGTAAAGAGTGAAACATAAATGTGGAAAAAAATTTAAGGCTGCTGGAAAAAAAAAGAAGAATCACTTCACTTCTGTTGGTTTACTATGTTTTTAGTGGGTCTGCAACTCACGAAGCCGCAGTGTGAATTATTTTTGTGTAACCCAGAGAATATAACACAATTTTTAATTTCCTTGGAACCTCTTCTTAATATTTAAGCTGTTCTGCATTGAAGGCCCCACACTGGGTTATAAAATTGGAATGTAACTGTTAATTTTGGTTCGATGTCTTTGTGAAATGCATTCTGCTATCCACACAATATTTCTCATTTCTTGTTCCTTCAGCTTTGTGTATGCATAAAACACGCCATAGTGGAATTGCCTATTGAATGCCAGCACGTTCATTTGTACCTGGGGAAGGAAAAAACAATAAAGACCATCACTTATTTGGAGCGTACAACATTTATGAAATAATATTAAACTACACATTGGCTTGAATTTGTACAGTGCTTATTTGTATTTAAATAGGCAATGTCCAAATTGGGCCAAGTACAGGAAAATGGTAGCAACTGATCAAGATCTAAAGGGAATTTTATTCACTCTACGGGTAAAGATAGACAACAGTAGTTTAAAAAGTAAGTTTATAAAAAATAAATAAAATAAAATAGGTTTATAGAATCACTAGACAAACTCCAAATCTTCACAGCACTGCTAGCACAAAGATCCCTGGGAAAATCTTGGTGTTTGCGTGTGTACCTATGTGAGAAACTTTGTAGTAATATACATGGTTGGCTTCTAGCTAGTGGGCTTGTTTCATTTAGGTAAACTATTTTACCCAGGCCACAACTTTGAAAATGTTAAAAAGGTTTTGGAGGCTCCTCCAGGGCAATGTCACAGGACCCTGGAATTTGGAAGGAGTGACATAATAAGCTTTCTTAAGATGCTTGGCGGCAACTTGACATATGGTTGAATTATTGTTGTTGTTGTTTTTCTGCAGAAAGTAGATCAGTAAAAGACAATTTAAAAAAATCGTGTAACTGACATAAAGTCTGAAATGGAGAATTCCCTTATTCTTTTCCATTTTGAAAAAAGGATGAAAGGTACTGAGTCCCTCACACAGTTCTGAAAGCGTCAAGCTAAGTATTAAGGAAGTGGAAGTCCTTGCTTTCAGGAGCGGACACTTATTTTTCCTGCCGAGGGCAGCTTTCTTAACAGTCTTCTTTGAAGCAGTTGTGCAACAGTGCGAAATTTTAAAAACATCCCTAATATATGGGATAACTTGCATAGTTTTTACTTCTTCGTGTGACAGGCATTAGGGAGTTGTTGGGAAATGTCTGGAGTAGGACTTAGAGGAAGGGGCCTGAACTGCTTTCTGGAGCCAGTCCTACTCTAAAATTTGGATAAAATTTCAGGGTTTTCTGTCAATCAATGGGAAGGGAAGGCTTTTCCCTTTTAGATGAGAAATGAATAAAATACACTAGAGAAATGGTTTTAGATGAATATGTGAGATGATGAAATGATGATGAGAGGCTTTTCCTTTTTAGATGAGAAATGAATAAAATACACTAGAAAAATTCTCCAGATTTGAGAGAGCTTACTTTATCTGGTACCCCTATCTCCCTCAAAAAAAACCCCTTTGTTGAATAGTTCAATAGCCCAGGAAGTGACTATAAATGGATTGAGTACTCTTCTGTTTTTCAGGGAAAGAGAATAGTCTGAACTCTGCAGATAGATTTCCATACAAATAATTCCTAAGTGTTATAATTGTGTTCCTAAATTATAACCGTAGACAAATTCTTCTTGAGGAAGGGATGGATTAGAGAGTGAGATGCACCTAACAGAGTGTACACCATGAGGATAGTCAATATATGATCATGAGAATGTCCTATTTCTGATTGTCCAGTTAATTATGGAATAGTTGCATTCTTTTTGGAGCTTCACTATGTGTACTGGATAAGACACACTGTGTTTCTGGATAGAAAATTCAATGGGAAACCGCCATATGTGAACCACTGGGCCTCCAAGGCAGAGATACTAATACCCATTTGACAGTCAAACTGTGAATGTACTTAGTTGAAATGATCAACTGAAAAAAAAGAAGCCCCACAAAAGAAAACCCAAAGTAAGAAAACATCTAAAACTGAGAGTAAGAGAAAAAGCATACATTAGCTAATAGCATTTCCATTTATATCATACCTCACGCTCATAAAATACATCCTCCAATGTCTTTCCTCCACTGCCATCACCCACAGCCTCAAACAAAGGCTTGTATACCTAAAAAAACAGAGGTTATTTTTAAACAGATTCTCATTTCTTATAAATACATATGAAGGTATTTTCCTAGTACTATAGAAATGATGTCTCTTCTAATCTACCCAGAAGGACTGAATGTTTTTTCTAGGATCTTTGGCCTCCTGAAACAATACCAAAAAATCCAGATAAAAGAGTATGGATGGATTTCTAGCCTATTGGCTTATTCAGGTCTACAGGGCAAGAAGCAAGAGCAAGTCTATTCTCAATATACCTTATATGAGTTAATTTCTGCATTAGGTTCTTAGGGCTAGTTGGGCACATTATAGAGAATAAATGAATGCTTATGGTTTAATCAGCATGGGTTCATGGGCTCTTTGAAATAACAGCTGATAAAATTCACATGGAATTTCAAGTGCAGAAGGAATAGAAACTGGGGAGAAACTCAAAATTTAATATTATGCTACAAAGCCTCTTGTGATGACATTAGCTACTACAAAGGTTTATGCAGTTTGCTGACTTCTCAGATTTCCTAGAAGGCTTCAGAAACCCATAAGAAAAGATAAGAGTGTCATTCTAACATTCTGGAAAAGTTGCCTTCAGGGCATTATGTTACCGTAAGTCAGAAGGAATGGAATTAGGCTGAGATGAGCTGAGAAGCCACAGGCTCTTAAGAGAGCATTTGGTTGTGGAGTAAGGGAACAACAAAGCAGCCCTCCTTCAGTTCTCTACTTCTGGCCCTGATTAAAGGGAATGGTAGAAACAGTATGTCCATATTCTCCTGTGTATTTCAAGTGGACATTCTGTACCTAAGTCAGTTTACCCGATGGGTAAAGGACTGCTGGGTCAGGCCCTTTTATGTAACTTTGACATAAGCTCACATATCCAGAACACGGCACCAGACCCTTGGGGAACTTGCTTTATCAAGCACTTTAAAAGATGTGCTCAAATGACTGCTCCTTGGAGATTTAAACAAGTACTTGCTTGGCAGGAACCTAAAAAAAAAAAAAAAAAAAAAAAGAAAAAGAAAAAATCCATGTGGCTTAGAAATTTGAAGTACTTCCTTGGGAGAGAATGTTCTAGAATGACATTGCTTTCTACCTTACAAAACATAACTGCTTTGGAGAAGACATGTAAATTTAATATGTGAACTTCTAAAGTATAGGTGAAATGAAATGTGAGAAATTCAGGTGTGGTTGCCTGGTGTAGTTACATACTCCATAATGGTCTGCTACTCTCCTCATCTGATCGAAGTCTTCTGCTTGAGCCAAAAGGCGCAACCCTTCAGGATAGAGCTTGCCACAGGTCGGGTAGAGAGTCTCCCGGTCGTCCTTGCTCAGTTCAGTGCCAAAGGAGTTAAGAGTGATGATAAAAGCACGTCTGTCGGCCTCAAACTGAATTTGCAAGACATAAAATCAGTGAAATCTAACCATGTACTAAATGCTATAAACAGAACCCTAAGTAGACAAATTCATTTCCACAGTTATTTGCTTTTCTTTCCAGATTTATGTCTAATTATAATACAAACATGTGTTAATAATGTTCCCTTATCCTCTTTTTTCCCTTTTTTTAGATTTTATTTCTTTATTTTGACAGAGAGAGAGAGTGAGAGAGAGCAAGAGCAAGGGGAGTGGCAGAGGGAGAAGTAGAGGCAGATTCCTCTGCTCAGCAGGGAGTCTGACGTGGGGCTGGATCCCAGGAGTCTGGGATCATGATCTGAGCCCAAAGCAGCTGCTTAACCGATTGAGCCACCCAGGTGCCCCAACCCTTAGCCTCTTTTTATGATGGAGTAATTTTGTCTACCAGAGAAGGATCACACAGTGATAATGGTCCATGACTCTTGAAACCCCACTGAACTTTACTTCCCAGGCACTCTGCAATTAGTTACTCACAGATCTCTGTCACATAGGTCACTAGAGTCTCAAATGTCTCTTCCATAAAAATGGGAATAGTACTACTTGCTGGGGTCTCTCCAGGGATAGAACAAGATAATATAAGTGGAAGTGCCTGGCAGGGTGTTTGGAATAAAGAGTGTGTGCTACCATCTCTTTCTGGTTCTTGATGTCAGTATGATTTTTTTTTAACCTAATGAAACTTCATGGTACTTAACATTTGCTTGTACTTTGATGGTTTTGGTTTTCTTCTTGAAAGTCTTAGGTTGGATATAAATCAACCAAACTGTGTAGCTCAGGATCATGTGGCCCAGGACTAGTTACCTTCCTCTCAGGCCTATTTCCTCACTCGCAAGATGATAGGGTTGGACCTCATGATCTTTCAGGTGGGTCACAAGTACTCATGCCCTGTCTATTTTTTTTTTTTTTGGTAAGATTTTATTTATTTATTTATTTGAGAGAGAGAGAGAGCACAAGCAGGGGGAGCAGCAGAGAGAGGGGCAAGCAGGCTCCCTGCTGAGCAAGGAACCCAATGTGGGGCTCAGTCCCAGGACCCTGGGACCATGACCTGAGCCAAAGGCAGACACTTAACCGACTGAGCCAACCAGGCACTGCTCATGTCCTGTCTTTGTGCTGAGCACCACCAGGTAACTGAGCAATCAGCTCCATGTCAGGCCGATTTCCTCTAACCACTCAGTTTTTCTTGAAATTTCTTACTGTTCCTTTGGTCTCCATGTTTCTTCTGTCTCTTGGTTCTCCTCCTACCTCCTCAGACCTTCTCAATCTGTCCTTCTTGGGATCCTCTCTGCCTATCATGGGAGTTTGTCACAGTGTCCTGGAGCTGAGAAATTCTCTGTATACCTGAAACAACCTGCACTTACATTATTTTAAAATCTGGAATTTACTTTTCTCCTTACTACACTGTAAAATCTTGGAGGGAAATCATGTCACACTTGTTTATTGTTTATTTTTAATATCCAGTGCCTGACATGTAGGAAGACCATAACTATTTACTGAATCCAACAGAATTGTCTATGATTCTACTACGTTCAAAATTCTCCAATATTCTCTACAATGTTGCTACTCAAGGTGTGTTTCTTGGGTCAGTAGCTTTGATGTCACCCAGAAGCTTGTTAGACATGTAGTCTCGGGGTGTCTCTGTCGGTTAAGAGTCCCAATCTTGTTTTCGGCTCAGGTCATGAGAAAAAGAAATGCAGAGTCTCAGGCCATAGTCCAGGCTTACTAAACCAGAGCTTGTGTTTTATCAAAATTTCAAGGTTATTTGTACGAATACCTGAAATAAATTCCTCTACAACATCCTTTGATTGGCTTACTTTTGATGAATTAACAAATCCAGACTTGCAACAGATTTTACTGGGATTCTTTTTTTAGAACAGGAGTTTCCTAGCAGGAGGGTGAGAGTTGGTTCCTTCTGATCCTTTCAACTGACCCCATGGAAAGTATGGGTGACCCAGAAGCAGGGAGTGGCCTCATTTGGAAGCAAAGGCAGCTGCCTCTGGCTACTGAATGTAACTGTCAGGAATTTTAGGCCTTCCAGGGACAGAAGAAATGCAAGAGGGAGATTTCATGGCAATTGGAAACCTTGAAATAAAAATTAGAGCAGGAAGGCCAATAATAGAGTTAATTGTCCCACATGCCCTTTAACGTGCTTTCTAGTTCTAAGATGTTAGAGTTTTTTACACTCCCCGCCCCCGCTCAGTTTTATCGGGCAATCATTGACCTACACTGCTGCAGAAGATGTTAGAGTTTTCGGGAGAGCAGTGGGGTGGAGTAGACAGCATTGCAGACGTGCTGAGCAGCAGAGGCTGTTCTAGAGGAGGAAGACGCAGGAAGTTATAAAGCACGACGCATGGAGGAATGGTCTTGGCTTAAGCACTGGGAAAGCGGAGGAAGAAGTAGGCTTCCGGACAGGTAGCTGGGAAGAGAAGAGGAAAGGCTTCACAGGACAGGCCAAGAGAGGACTTTGACCAATACTATAGATTCTCTGAACTCACTGACTTCTTGTTCTTGTACATATTTCTTCCCTTTGCCTACAGTGTGTATACTTCATTCCAGAAACCTCCATGTTAAAATCATTGGAGGGTCTCATCAAATGCCTTTTTTTTTTTTTAAAGAAGCCCTTTTATTTCCTCCCCAGTTGGATATGATTTCCTTTGAATTCCTATTATCCTTTAATTTCCCTTTTATTATAACTTGCCTGTATATCTACCTTAGTACTTTTTTCTAGTCTAGAGGCTGTCTGTGTGTGTGTATTCTTAGTGAAAGGAGCTATAATCTTGAAATTGTAAAAAGGCTATCTTGTGTTTGACCATCCCTCAGCAGACAGTTTGACACAACATCTGATTATGGACAGAGAGTAAATGGGGTGGTACTTGATTTCACTTAAGCCCTCTCTGTCATTTAAGGAGGGCTGGCTTCCTGTGCGGCACGGATGACACCAGATGTCCTATGTCCTTTCACTCTTCCTTACACTCATTCATTTTAAAACCATAACTTATTTTTTGTTGTTGTGGCAAAAGTATACTGTTGACTTATTCAAAATCATTATCAGTTGCACATATAGAGTTGGGCTGATCAGGTCACACATTCTCGCCGGGTCATTATGGGAGAACAGGAATACCTTGTGGGGGCGGTGGGTGGAGAGCCGAGGAAGAGAGTGAAGCAAACTGGAATCGAGCCCAGCCTCGCCAGCTCAGGAAGATGAAACACACTTATTCTTTGCTTGCTTTTGTTTTGTTAAACATAGAGGTTGTCGGAAGAGCAAAGACAAACAAATAATAAAAAGCATAAAGGCAAACAGTACGCTGCAGTGCATTTGCCTTGAACATAAGTCAATTTCTTTTTTTTTTTTTCCATATGAAGCCACGATCTTGTAATTAGGTCAAATTTCTGCATGCAAGGCCGGGTTAATAATGCTCTCTTTTACCATATTAAGTCTTTTGAAGTCTCCTGTCAACTGAGATTAAATAAGAACATATATAAAAGAACTTTGTAACTGGAAGTGCTCTGTTGTTGCACAAATAAAATGGGGGATCATTACATGATCTGATATATTTACGTAAATATATCAATTTATATAAATCTGACAAATCTCTTCTGATCATATCCTTAGAACGTCATAACTGCATGCTATGTGTAACTAATACTTGTACATAAAGATAGTTAAATGTCCTTTTACATAAAGAGAGTTAAATGTACTTTTATTTTTAACACAGCTTGAAGAAAACCTAATCCGATGTACTAGTATCATGGGTATAGGAAAAGGATAATGGGAACACTGTCTTATGTTATTTGTAACTCTTACTGTAACCCTTACAGTGAAAGATTCTTCTATTACTTTGCTGTCCTTTCAACATTACTGGGGATACAAAGACATAATCCTTATTTAGTTCTGATTTTTATAGCATATGCAGTATGATCTTGCTTATGAATTACCACTTACATTAAAAAAAAAAAGATTTTTATTTATTTATTTGAGAGAGAGAGAGGGAGGGAGTACAAGCAGGGGCAGTTGCAGAGCGAGAGGGAGAAGCAGGCTTCCCACTGAGCAGGGAGCCCAATGCAGGGCTGGATCCCAGGATTCTGGGGTCATGAACTGAGAAGAAGGTAGGTGCTTAACCGACTGAGTCACCCAGGTGCCTCCAATTAGCACTTACTTTTATCCAAGAATTATGAATGATGAAGTTAATGTAGAGGTAATATAGTGGACAAACACAGAGGATCTGGAGCTAGGCTACCTGGGTTTAAATTCTGACATTAGCACTTATCAGCTGTGTGTCCTCTG
Source organism: Procyon lotor (assembly GCA_028646535.1). Lineage (NCBI taxonomy): Eukaryota > Metazoa > Chordata > Mammalia > Carnivora > Procyonidae > Procyon > Procyon lotor. The sequence goes on along the minus strand of CM053606.1, from coordinate 121,638,981 downwards.
GCAAGTTATTAGCTTCCTTTTTGCCTCAGTTGCTCATTCTGAAAAATAGACACTAAACTCCCGTTGCTGTGTGTGTTTTTTTTTTTTTTTTAGATTTTTTATTTATTCATTTGAGAGAGAGAGAAAGTGGTAGAGAGAGCATGAACAGGAGGAGGGTCAGAAGGAGAGGGAGAAGCAGGCTCCCCACTGAGCAGGGAGCCTGATGCGGGACTTGATCGCAGGAGCCTTGGGATCATGACCTGAGTTGAAGGCAGAGTTTAACCAGCTGAGCCACCCAGGAGCCCTCATTGTGCTGTTTTGAAGTCCAAGTGAATTCAAGTATATAAAGCACGTAGGATAGTAACTGGCACATAATAAATGTTAACTATTAATAGTGTCATTGTACATCTTCTGTAAGGTTATGAGTTTTGCCATAGCTCTTATTTCACATATTTTGTGGGTATAAAGCACACAAGCCATTTTTAAACCACAAAAATTATGCCAGTACAAATTACACTTTCAAGCCATAGATAACGTGGCTTCTTATAGTATGGCTAGCAGTTAAAAATTTATGACAAGAAAGGGGAGTGTTTCATAGGGCCAGCAGGTCGCTTATGTTATGTGATCAGAATGCCTGAAAGAGACTAGCTCACTTTCTGACATTTAGTATACCATAAAAAAAATGTTATTTATTTATCCATGCCCACTTCCTGTGTAATATAGATAAAGGCAAAAAAGATTTTTTGGAGTTTTCCAGTGATAAATTGTTACTTCAAGGACAGTTTTTGCTTGAAGAGTTTCAACAGGGGATAGCAAAATACCTTTAACTGTAAAATTTTAATGATTAGGTGTTTCGAGGGGAATTAATTTTATCATATGCAGTTTCAGAACATTAGGTTAAACTATATGCAGATGAAGTCATTCAGGTTTTTGTTTTTTCCTTTTTTGCCTAAAGGGCAGTTCTTACCAGGTTTTTCTTGAAATCAGAAGTCATTGAACTATTTAATCTACCTACCAATGAAGTCACTACGACAGATAATCTAATGATTAAAGATATTCTTTTTTTTAAGATTTTATTTATTTATTTGAGAGAGAGAAAGAGATCACAAGCAGGCGGAGAGGCAGGCAGAGAGAGAGGGGGAAGCAGGCTCCCTGCTGAGCAGAGAGTGGGATGCGGGGCTCCATCCCAGGACCCTGAGATCATGACCTGGGCCAGAGGCAGAGGCTTTAACCCACTGAGCCACCCAGGTGCCCCTGATTAAAGATATTCTTTAAACCAAACTTACTTTCGCAGGGCAAAGCAAAGAGCTTTTCTAAGTCTACAATGGTGTCTGTCTCCCTGCTCCCCCTTATTCAAGCGAAGCCAGAAAAAGAGATTTATATGAAACACAATACAAACTATGCCCAGGATGTCCCCAGATCCTTCTGATCTCTGGCCTGAATCTCTGAGATCAACACATGCAAGCAAGAAGATCTCTGAGCACAGATGAAATATGTGATGATAAAAAAGAATTAAAAAGATTATAGCATCAATTAGAGAGGCAGAAAGCAGTGATGGCATTTAATACCTAATTTAGTGAGCATGCCAACTGTGAAATCACCTAACCCAAAGAGTCTTCCTACCCAGAGCCAGAATGCTTGAGGATTGAGTGTCCTTTATTTTAGGATTTATATAAGCAACAAGGCCTACAGAGGACTTTAGTTCCGCATTGTGAAAATTCCCAGCTTGCCCAATGTTCCTTGTTGGAGGGAAGTTGGGTTGTTGTTACAAGTACTCATGGTCTACCATTTGCTCATAGTAGACCAAATTTGTAACTAATTATAATCTACTTTGTTCATATTACATAAAAATGAATCATGACCAAACTTCTATAAGCATTATTCTTAGGCTCCCTGCTGAGTGGGAGCCTAACGTGGGGCTTGACCCCAGGACCCAGGACCCAGGACCATGACCTGAGCTGAAGGCAGACGCTTAACTGACAGCCACACAGGAACCCATAGATAAGGGAGCTTCTAACATAAGAAATATAAGTACGATTGTAAGTGTGTAAGTGTGTAAGCCCATTATTTGGCATAAAGAAATTCAAAGACTTTCTTACCTCAAGAATGGGACACATGATTTCTGCTGTGACATCACCATGATTCTTACAGAATTTATAGAATGCCTCGAGGTAAGACTTAAGAAGAAGAAAGATCATAAAACAATAAAATGAAGATACTTTCTTTTGGAAATTTGTAGATCAGCTTTTCATGGCTTATTAAATACTCTAATGGAGGTTGAATTACTTATCCCGTAGGGCGATATTTTATTAAAAATTTGATACAAACTTTCACATTGAAGCATGCTGCACCACTTTAAAGAAAGAACAAAATTGTACTTACGGTACCTTATGATTCCTTAACAAGCACTTTTTTTGCATGGTTCTTGGGTTTATTTCACACGGTTAATTTTTGGTACTCTAATAATAAGAATGCCAAACTCTTTTATGAGCTCAACAAAGAGTTCTAGCTTTGGTTCTGTGCTGACATTTAATCTCTCTTGGTGCTCAGGAGATATGTTCGGGATGGCTTCGGACATGGAGGACCCATTGGGAAGGCAGAGTCTGGGCTGAACAGTTAGACCGACCGTGTTTGCATCCCAACTCAATTACTTCCTAGCTAACTCACTTCTGCCAAGTAAATCTTACCTCTCCATGTCTCTGTTTTCCCATCTGAGGAATGGGAAGAGCAGATAGTTTTGCTGGCTAGCTTAAGTTAATTAATGCCTGTAATCTGCTTAGAACAGGGCCTTCCGTTAGCTATATCTCAGGCATGCCTTCTCTAAATCCATACACTTCTTTACAAAAAGGAAAATTGCCTGCAACACAGTGCTTTTGAAAGGACCATATGTTTTAGCATAACCAGTTATATAGATGGCATGACGGCATATACTCCTTCAGTTACTCTGTGAGATTGTCCAAAGACACTATGGGTTGTATGAGTGAAAACAGACAGGTTTTGCTCAGCCAGTAGGACATAGAGCTACTCAAATGGTGGCAGCATAGTCCAGACAGAGAGCTGGCCAGGTTGGCAAGGTGAAATTCAAGGAGGACAGAGATGGCTACCATGTAACACAAGGATCACTAGGTATGCTCATTGTTTTATTATTTTAAAAAA
>CM053606.1:121599717-121635346 GCA_028646535.1 Procyon lotor | reverse complement strand
GTATGCGGGCTGTTTTAAAATGGATATGGTTGACCTTCCTCATATGTCCACCCACCCACCATCCATCGATCCAATTGCTACCTTTTATGTCCCAGGCACACCAGGCAAGGAGCTAGGAATAAAGAGAACAATGGGGTGCGTAACTTCCTCTCAAAATTCCTGCTGCTTCAGGGGAAGCTGACATTTATGTATTGAACTAGAAGACCAGGACTATAAAAGCTGTATTCCAAGTCTGCAAAGCTTCATAATTGCAAAAGTTGGCTAATGGGAAAAGTAACTTTTAATGAAGAACTCTGGTTAAGATGTATTATGTCATAAAGAAAAACATAATATTTTGGGAGGCACTTACTTTGTACAGTTTATTGCGCAGTAATTCAATATTCAGTTCATCAAGGGTATTTTCAGACATACAGTCTTGAAAGAATGGAGCTGAAATAACCAAACAAAGTAAATTAATCCAAAGCATGATTATTAACTGTAGAAAAGATTCCCTGAACATCTCACCGTGGGCTCACTCCTGACCAGAACACTGTGGAGTGGCAAGGCACAGACTGAATCAAGCTACCAGCAATGATGACAATATTTATTTACTAAATATTCACTAAGTATTTACTCTGTGTAAGCTATTCACTAAACACCACATCTATTTTACCTTATTTGATCCTCACAACACCTTGGAACTATTCACGTTATGGCTTACTTTTTGAAATTCCCTCCCCACCCCCTTATCTCAGAGTAGCATTTATCATTTGCAGCCTTACTATGTGCTAAGCATTGAGTTGTACTAAAACTGTGTTGTATTTAGTTTTCAAAGCTCGTTTATACTAAGATACTATTATTTTCAAAATGAGGAACTGCACTGCCCCACATCACCAGGTTGGGACCAGATAGAGCCTGAAGTCAAATATCCATGATTATAGACTTATTTTCTTTCCACCACGCTTCCTTAGCAGCACACATTTAACAATGCCCCCTTTTTTTTTCCTTTTTAAAATTTTTGTCTTCAACAGCAACTGTTTTGACACGTGATCAACAGTGAATGGCTATGAATTGCTACCCTCCAGTTTTCCTGACAATAACGTATATAAAATGACCCCATTAGCATTTTGAATGCTAGAACTATTATCAGTGCTAAATTATAATGAAATTAACATTTATTTCATCATTGCTTCAGGTCATTTGACAGGCGCCCCTGAGCATCTCAGAAAAATGGCATTCCACAACTTCCTAAAACAAAATGATGCCTAGATACAGCATTATTTAGACTGAAGTTTAAAACCAAAGGATAAGGAATTAATCATATAAACCCAGCTAGAAAATAAATTTTTTTGAAAAATTACAAGTTCTATCATTTATTTACTATGATCTGGTACAATGTACAAACGTTTGGAGGTTGGGAGATGAGCCCCACCTCCTACTTGGCTACCAATGGTTCTTACGTGATTTTGGGAAGATTACTTTCATTTGTTGTCAATGAGTTAGCTGGACTAAATGATTTCTTAATGTCCCTTCCATGCCTAGGAATCTGCATAGTATGACACTGGATTCATGGAGAAAACTTAATTGAATGTACATTTTCTGATGACTATGATAACATGCACAAGGAGTGATACAATTGCTTACATGCTCATACCTAATGGTGTTTCCACCAAAACAGCATTAAAGAGATCAGAAGGTGTCTCTGCAATGTTGACTGCTTCCATTTCTGTGAAACGGCCCAATGGGTGGCACTTGACCAGAATCTCTTTCACAGATTTTTTTTGCAATGCACCATTCATCAGTAGGATCACATTGTCTATCATGTAACTGCACCTGGTTTAGAAGAAGTCTTGAGCATTAGGAAATCAACTGTATAAGAACTGAATAAGAAGCATACCACAATTAAAAAAAAGAAAAAATATAGTTCAGACACATACTCTTTCATTAATGACATATACAAGTCTACTTTTATTTTAAACTTAGGGATTTGAAAGATGTGAATGGGGTAAAATACCTGACTCTCTGGGGATATCATAGTTTGAAAATCAATGTTGTCATAACTAAGTAAAGCTAAATGAAACCTAGGGTGGTGGGAATAGGCAGAAAACAACCCCTATATTGCAATTGTCAAATGTGGAAAGATGAGGATGAGTGTGGTTTCTCAGAATGGACTATGGGCTTAGAAAGTTGAGAAACACAGTCCTGGAGCATTTCACTCTATCTTAAAAACTGACTTTTTTAGATCTTCAATAAAGCCCATTGATTCAGAATTTAAAATAAATAAAATATTAAATTTAATATTAATTAAATTTTATTTAATTAAATATTGTTATTACTATTAAATTAAATACTAAAATATTTAATATTTTATTAGAAATTTAAAATATTCTGCATTCTTTTCCTCCTATGAGACCAGGTAGTGAACTTTCTAGATGTTTTCTTGCAAGGTCCTCAAGAGTCCATAGGCTCATATTTTATGTGATCACGTTGCTCAACATAAGCTCTGTCTGGCATATCCTGGGGGCATATGCTTGTTCACTCATGTGCTCAGCACCCAGGATATTCCAAGCAATGAGGCTGAGAAGTAAAAGAAAGAGTTCCTTACTCTGTGGAGAATATAGTTTGAGGGAGGAACTGGACAAAGAATCCATTACAGTAAATTATAACAAAGCACGGATGCTAGGCAAATTATAGGTTGTTGTGGAGATTCAGAGCGGGGCACCAAAGCAGTCTGGGATCAGACTTCCTAGGGAGTGATATTCAGGCCGAGACTTGTAGAATGAGTAGGAGCTGTCTAGGCAAAAGTGGCAGGGAATTGAGGGAGAGAAGTCTTCAAGGCAGAAGGAAAAGCATGCAAAAAGCCCCACAGAAAAGAATACAAGTTTTCTGCCTAGCACTGGGCTGTGGAGGTGGGGCCAAGGTTGAGCATGCAGGATTTTGACAGACAAAATGAGGAATTTGGGGGTGGAGGGCGATGGAAGATACTGAATGCCTTTAAGTGGAAGCAGGTGTTGTAATCTTGGAGAATAATGATTAAAACAGGAGAAGGGCTAAACAGTGAGGTGCTTTACAAAAATTATTTTATTTAATCAGGATAACAACACTGTGATAACAATAGGTACTGCTCTTCTCTCCACTTCACAGATGAGGAACCAGAGGGGCCCAGAGAGGTAAAAATCCCTCTCATGTTGACACAGCTAACAAATGAGACACCTGAGAAACTCAAGCAATCTGCTTCTGGAATCTTTCTCTTTGCCCTTATATTGCGCTGTGTTTAGCTGTCAAGGATGATACATAGGTTTCTAGGTTTAACAGATCATGTAGCCCTTTATTGAGATGAGAGCACTGGAGAAGAACAGGTTGTAGTGGGAGCAGTTGCTTTGGACAGAATGAGTTTAGATGCCTGTGAGATATCCAAGAGGAGATGCTAAGTAGGTTTCAGAAGTCGGAGTCCTGAAGACAGCCAGGACCAGACATTTGGAGGGCTTAATAGGGGAAATTTCATGGTGGAAGCAGAAATGTTGGGGAAGGTTCCCATCACATCTTAGGGTGCACGTAAAGAGTTCTGAGAATCCTGGAGAACCTTAACATTTGAGGACCTGATGGAACCTGAGAAGGAATGACCAGATAGTAGGAGGAAAACCAGATGGGGGGGTTTGTAATCTAGAAGTTCTAGGAAGAAGTGGCCAGAGCTTCAAATGCCACAAGAAAGTCAAGGTAAACAGTGAAATACCCATAGATGCAGCAACTAACAGGTCATCTGACAATAGTGAAAACACTTCCAGGACAGTTTATTAGTGGAAGGGAAAGGGGAAATGGCAGCAGAAATGTGATCTTTCGTATTTAAAGTGAGTGGGGAAATAAAGAGGTCTAAAAAGAAAGACAGAGTTCAAACTACAAGTTGACCCTAAAAGAAGGGGAAGATAGCTCCATGGAGACCCAGAGGCCAAGGGATTTTGAACTTTGGTCCCTGTTTTTTTAAGATGGGAGAGAAGAGAAGGTATTGCCTTCTCAATTGTATTGCCTCAAAGAAAGAAGGAGCCAAGAGGGTGAGGTTTCGGATCAAGACAGTGAAGGGGCTGAGGTCCTCCAGGTCTGACAGTGATGGGACAAACCACTGCCACAATTCAGGCTTGAAAAACAACCAGGTAAAAATGAGGCAAGACACTTAAAGCACTATCACTGGAGTCTGACTGCAGGGGTCACAGACTTCCCGTGTAAGACTTCATTTCCAACTGGAAGAGAGTCTCCTTCCTTGTGGACCTTCTACAATTTACTCCATTGAAAAATTTTATCTGAAGAAGTTTAGAAGCAGGCAATTATCCTTTTATAAAAGGCCCACGATTCTAAAGTTTCTTCACCTCCCAAACAGCCATACCAAATTTAGACATTATAGAATTTTAGACTCCTTTTTATCTCTTGAAAAGGATATTAAAAAGGAAGTGCTTATTTAACTGTCCCTTTATGGCTCAAAAGCTATTACCTGAGAGGCGAATCGCTAGCACTTAATAATCCTTAGCAGGCTCCAGACATTTAATTGTTCCCCACAGCACCTCTGTAATGTAGAAGCATATGAGCTGCCAACATTCCCAACTTGCAGAGGACTATTAGACCATGTTGACGGGCAACCAATTTCAATGCTGTAAGGATTTAGCCCACATGTAACACTCAAGCCCCTGTCTGTGAAGTGTGTGCATGTGGGTGTACCCATGTCTGTACTGAGTTTCACATTCTTTTTAGGGGCATCTGGCTGGCTCAATTGGTAGGGCATGAGACCCTGATCTTGGGGTCTGGAGTCTGCATCCACATTAGGGGTAGAGTTCACTTAAAAAAATAAAATAAGAATTAAAAATATTTTTTACTAATAGGCTAGACCCTATATATTGCAAAGAGCAAGGACTATAGGGACTGGGTTCTGTTTTATTTCAACTCACTATTTAAATTGCTTTGTTTCTAAGATGGAGCAGTAACACCAGTTCTCGTAGTGTTCAGGAAATGGAGTGAAAACGCAGGACTTAGCCCATGGCAGGAGGCAGAAGGGAGTGGGTCTCTTTCCTGGACCCTCTCTCATCCCTATCACACATATGCACTGGGTATATTAATTCTCGTTGACTCTCTGGGGTGGCGGGGTGGCGGGGGATGACACACCCAGAAACAGTTTCCTTTCTTTAGGCTATACAGTCTTTAGAGACCCTCAGAGCCCCACAGAGTCATCAGGAATAAAATCACTGCTGATACTGCTTGAGTAATTTTTGAGCTTAAAGACAGCAGGGTATTCAACTAGTTCAAAGTCCTCATGTTTTAAATAATTGTATTCATATGTAGTGACGGAGCCAGGATGAGTTAGGTTAATTTTTCTCTTACTAGTGGTCTAGACAAATACCCTCATTTATAGCCCCTGCTAAGTATTTTATTCTATAACTCTTAATACTGGTACCTGTGAATTACATACATGTTCTCATGCAAGCCTCACAACTCAATGCTGTAAGGACCACTATCACCACCACTTAAATATCGTATCCAAGGTCACACTGTGAGAAAGAGGCATAGTTGGCACCCCAAAGTCAAAACTCTGGCACCCATTAGATTCGGAAAAAAAAACAGCTCAAGGCAGATGATATTTTAACATTTCCTTTTGGTCTTAGTGCTATTATTTCTCCTTTTGCCCCCAAACTTATTTAAGGCCCTTAAAGCAAACTAATCGTGTTTGCTAACCAATTTTGGGCTGTTGTATCAGTGGCTGAATGGTCAGACAATATAGAGCCCTAATTTGGTGAGTTAAAGAAATTATTCTTCAGCTCTAGTCAAAACCTCTCTGCCCAGCCCAGATCCAGACTCTTTGACTTCCTTTTTGTGGCTGTGACTGCCTGGATTTCTCATAGACACCTCAGTCACATTATCTCAGAACCTGAATGCCCCCAGTGTTTCTCCTTCTTCTATAATCTCTATCTCTATTAGCAGCATCACTACTCTTATTCCTAAAAATATGTCGATGGCTTCCATCTGTCTCTAGAATAAAGCAGAAATTTCTCATCATTGTATGCAAAGCTCTCTATTACCTGGCTTCTGATTATTTCTCCAGCTATGGATGCGAATGTTATCATTTTTTTAAAAGGATGCATTTTAGAAAAGTAAATAGAACAGACCTTCTAAAAGCTCTTAAGGGGCAGGAAGAAGACTTTCCAAGGAAGACTGAAGAAGGGCCAGAATGGGAAAAGGAGCACAAAGAGAAAGTGTCATCACAGAATGCATGGGACAAGGACAACAACTGAATACAACAGTGACTTGTGAAAGGGCTGAAAATGTATCTGTTGGATTCACAACTAGAGTGGTTTGGGGGATAGAATGAGGTAGGAAATAAGAATGAAGTGGTTTGAGTAAACAAATGAGAAAACAGACGAGTATAGACTATCCTTTTGAAGTTTAGCACTAAGGTGTGGGAAAGGGTAGAATATCACTGTTTTCATACGGTCATTGTATAAACTAAATCAAATCATACATGTGATATTTTATAAATCATTAAGTTGTCACAGTAGAAGGAGCCCAGGCTTTGAAACAGAGAAGCCTAATTCTAAACCCAACTCTGTCACCTAAAAACCAGTTTAACAAGAGCTCCATTTTCTCAGGCTTAAAATGGAAAATATTTGTTCAACTTCGAGTGGTTGGCATTTGGATTAGTAATAAATATGAAAGCCTAGTAGAATGCCTCGGATAAAGAAGGAGGGTGTGATCATACACTCTTAGAAGATAATAAACCAGACTTTGGAGGAAGGGAAACAGGAAATTATAAGCCACATAATGTTTGATATAAAAAATTTACAATGTTTATATTATTTTATTGTCTGAGATTTCTATATCTCTGTAGTTTTACACTTCGTTCTAGCCAATAGAATATTTTCTAAATTTACCCATTACTCATAGAAGGTAAGAAGTTATCAACCCTTTCATAGTGTAGAGACAAGGAACTGAATGGAAGACTGCATCATCTACAAGAACATAAATCACATTTTTTTGGTGGGATATTAAATATTAAATCTGACTTATATCTATTTTAGAAAACCTGTTCCCATCCTGTTCTGCATCACATAACCCTAGACTGAGCCTTGTGTGGTCATTACTTCATGATGTTTCCTTTAAGATATCAGAACTTCAGTTTATGTTTATCTTTTGGGAATGTAATCATTAATCTCAAAGCAATGTCCCTTAACTAATTGTCATATATGATAACTGCTTTTATATATTAAAAGGCCTGAATCCCTTTGTTAGATGACGGCTCTTCAAGACTCAGTCAGAACTTCTTCATTCGGGTGCAACTGGATAGATAGTAAATAACTTGGTGAGCTTGGCGATTACAACAGATGCATTATCTGAAAGCATTGTGACTTGGATTTGGCTTCATTGCAAGAGCCACATCCTGGTATCAGGACTTGATTGCTACAGGTTCCTTTCTACCAGCAGGCTGGGTCAGCATGCTTTCATCTGCAACACATAACATATAGCGTTTTTGATAACAACAATTCTGTTTTAGGTGACTAGAACTGTGAAATGTTTGCTAGGTCACACTTGTAGATATGGAATATACAGGGACAGGGACATGAAATGCATAATAGAGAGTAACTGTTCATAGGAAGGATTGGGCTATGTGTGAAATACACTTGGTGTACTCCAAGTCATTTCATTCCTCATGAGAGGTGCTGCTGATCCACCCTTAACAGATCCGACAGTATTTATTGTGACATGAACAATAGGGCCATGTTGGAAGTATTTTCCAATGTATTAATTTTCAAATGAAAGTTTCCTTGATCACATTGGTAAACATTTCTGCTACTCCAGATTTATCTAATTCAATGCTAACTCCATATCCTCACAGGGGCCAGTTTTGCTATTTAGTCTGACTTGCTAAATAGACTGTTGAGATTTAGAATATCCCCCATTAACATCTGCTCCCTCTTGAAATTGGACTTTTTTTGGTAGCATTTCTTACTTCCCTAAAGTTTCCCTTTTTTAAATAGAAGAAGTGAAAATTAAAATAATTTTAAAAAGCAATTAATTTTGCTGTCACACTCATTTTTCCTTCTCACAAAACAAAATACTGAAAAATTGCTCAGAAGTCAGCATTGCCTATAATAGCATATTTTAGAACAAGAATGCTGATCACTATGCATTTCCCAAACCCTTGATAGATCTGGAATCTTCAGGAAACTCTTTTTCTAGTACTTCTCTATAATCTTAGTTTACCCATCTGTTTGGATTTAAAAATTCCTCAAACTTATTTGTCCTTTTCTATATCAGTGTCTTTGTTCTTAATATTATCTAGATGTATAAAACCTTTCTTCCCCACCAATTGCTAGAAATCAAAATCATTCTAAATCTTTTTTTTTCTTTTAAGATTCTATTTATTTATTTGACAGAGAGAGACAGAGAGAGATCACAAATAGGCAGAGAGGCAGGCAGAGAGAGAGGGGGAAGCAGGCTCCCCGCTGAGCAGAGAGCCTGATGTGGGGCTTGATCCCAGGACCCTGAGACCACAACCCGAGCCAAAGGCAGAGGCGTTAACCCACTGAACCACCCAGGTGCCCCAAAATTCTTCCCATTCTTTAAGCTCATATGCAAATATCACATTTTTCATTAAGCTTTTAAAGTATCTCCAGCTAGAAATGATCTTTTTCTCTCTCTCTCTAAATTTTTACATTTATATTTATCCTGGGGTGATATTAATTTTCAATATATATTGGCAGTATCAATGGTGAACATGAATAATCAGCTCATTCATTCACAAGTACTTATTGCATATCTGAGGAAATAAGATCTGGACTCTAATATTAATTCTGCCACTATTCAACTGTGTGCTTTTAGGTAAGTCATCTTACATATTCATTTCAAATATAGTTATTTGCAGATAATTCTTACCAATCATTATTAGTTACATTTTTTGTGGCCTCCAAGAAGCCTGAACCATACTTGTACAAAATAGGGACACAATGATTTTTTTCAATCAATGAATAAATTTTCCTTTATGGTCATTCAAGTACATTAACTTTGATATCAGGTAAATAGAACTGAAGGAGATAACTGGCTACCTGGTAGCTTAGCCTGAGTTCCCTTTCTAGGGGGTCATAGCTGCCTATTTCTTGCCTTTTCTATACTTTTCCATGGAGGAGAATTTAACATGAGGGAAATTACTCCACAGTCACCCCTTCATTGGCCATGCACGTCAATATTATTGTAATTCACAGAAAACACCAGTGGAGTGATTCTTCTTGCCAGTTAGATGGGTTTACATAAGCTATGTCTATCACAGCCTGTTCATTTGGTCAAGAACAGTTAACAGGTGGAGTTCATCTTTATCATATTCAAAACACCAGTCACAACAGATGTTGGGGACTCTCATATCTTCCAATGAGGAGAGGAAAGAAAAAAAAAAAAAAAAAACAACCGAGAGACTATGGGAGAAAACTTTCATATATTGTTGGATTGTTGGAGTATGAGAGAACAATCTGCTATTATCTAGCCCAATCTAAGACCTGCATATCTATCAACAATTTCACTTCTGGGAATCCATGTCAAAGAAATTTTGGAGGGAGAAAGCAAAGCTAGAGGTACAATAATGTTTGTTGCAGCATTACTTGGGATAGCAAAGAAATGAAACAACCTAGGTGGACAAAAGGGAAATGGTTAAATAAATGATGGTAGACACAATGGGATACAATATATGCTTTAAATAAGATAGACCTTGTATGCTTATGTAGAATATTCTGACTAGATTAAGTAAAAAAAGACAAAATAGAGGTAATAATACACATGATATGATCTTGCTGTTCTAAAACAAACAATAAAACCAACTTATGTATATTTATATTTGTTTGTTTACATATAAACATTTGCATACATATAGAACTTTTCTCACATAGGAAAAATTATGCATCAAACTGAAGAGGGTTGGGGCTCCTGGCTGGCTTAGTCAGTAAAGCATGTAACTCTTGATCTTAGGGTTGAAGATTGGAGCCCCACCTTGGGTATAGAGATTACTTAAAAATAAAATCTAAAAAAAGATAAAAAAAATAATAAAAATAAAAACAAGAACAGAAAACACTATGAGGGTTACCCCTGGGCTTTGGGAAATGCATTCGGAAATATAGTCTCTACTTATTGTTTCCTTATTTCTAAAACACCAATATTAGTGCCACCCATACGGATGTCAAGAGAATTAAATGAATTTAATACATGTAAAATAAGCACTTAGCGAGCACTAAAAAAATTTTAATAAAAAAAACTCTGAAAACACAGGCATCGGCTTCTTTTTCAATTAAAAAAAATAAACATGATAAAGTAAAATACAACTAAGGCAGTGGATATCAGGACCAGGGTAGATTTCAGGTTATGAGACAGTCTCAACATTATTTTACTGAACAATTACTGGGGAAGGAGAAATGCTTTGGAAAACAGGCTACTGGAATCAATCATGCCCCCTGGTGGTTGATTATTATCTCCCACCTGGAATGCCGGCGAAGAACGAAGGAAAAAAACCCCCGTCTATCTTGGCCTTGATGTTTCCCCTTCAGGGAGAACTGTTGTAGGGATAACATCTTAAGCTCTTTTACATCTATTACTTTAACATCCCTAACGGTCAGACGCTAATTTTGCTGATGTCACGTGGCACGGGCAACTCAACAGTAGTACTGGGTAAGCAGTTTCATGTTTCTGCGTCCGTTGCTTTGCCTCCTCCCAGGCACATCCGCGTGCAAACACAGTCTCACCTGAAGACCAAAGGTCTTCAGTTTTGGCATCACCTCCTTTGCTCATTCTTTTCTAGCTTTTACTGGTGATTATACTCTAATGCAAAAAATTAGCTGCATTTTTTTAAAGTATGCCTATGTGGATATGTTGTAAGTGTGGATATAGTCATCTATTGTGTAGATATATGCATATATTGTATATTGGCCAGTTTCATGGGTGTGCCATCTGTGTAGTCACACAGGGCTCAACGCAGAGAAGGGCCCCATGCTTGGTTTAAGTCTCTGCTGTTGCTCTCTTGAAATAACTAAACATCCTTTTTTTAACAAGGGCCCTGTATGTCCACTTGCATGAGGCCTTGCAAAATACATAGCTGGCCATGTTTTCAAATTACATTAACAATCCAAATTGAATATAATCATTACTATTCTAGATGAGGAAACCAAGGCTTTGAATGACTAAGGAAGTTTTTTTCAAGATCCCATAACTAGCGTATTGTAGACTCAGGTTAGAGTCTACCAAATGGTTCTAAGAATTTCTCACCTAGGGGCACCTGGATGGCTCAGTGGGTTAAAGCCTCTGCCTTTGGCTCAGGTCATGATCTCAGGGTCCTGGGATCGAGTTCCACATCGGGCTTTCTGCTCAGCAAGGAGCCTGCTTCCCCCGCTCTCTCTGCCTGCCTCTCTGCCTCCTTGTGATCTCTCTCTCTGTGTCAGATAAATAAAATCTTAAAGAAAAAAAAAAAAAAGAATTTCTCACCTGCAACAGAGTCACCTGGAGGGCTTATTCAAAGTGAAGAGCAGTCCTGGGTGGCTCAGTTGGTGAAGTGACTGACTTGAGCACAGGTCATGATGCTGGTCTGGGTCCCTGTTTCTCCCTTGACTGCTCCCCCCTCCAGTGCTCTCTTGCTCATTCACTTTCTCTTAAGCTTTCTCTCAAATAAATAAACAAAACCTTAAAAAAAAAAAAAGTGAAGATTCACAGACCACATTCCAGGACCTAATAAAAAATAATTTTTAGAGATATGGTCTTGGAATCTGCGACTTAAGTAACTATCCCACTGGCCTCTAATTTCAGAACCTAGCGTAGGCCTTCACTCCTAGCAGTCACTTAGTATATGGTATGCTGATTAAGTGAATGTCATTCAACTCCAGACAGATCAAGTGTTGCTATTGCAAGACAGCACCAGGGGTTTTCAATTCTTGAAGTGCTGAGTTTTAAATGCTGGAGGCCTTATCAGGAGCTATGGTTGAGACATTTTTGCCCCCTACTCGCTTGCCATTGAACATCCACATGGAATCTCTGGATATAAAACCTTTAAGATGCTGGAGTCCTTAAGATTTCTGAAGGACCTTTCTGGCCAGAGATTCAGAATCACAAATGTGAAGTGGTGTCAAATGGTCAATCTCATAATATATTTTTTTTTTGGTCAATCTCATAATATTATTGGGAACTTGATTTCTGAAATCAAAATTTAATAAATTAAATACTGTGGGGACTTTGAGGTAAGGAATGCACAAAAGTCAGCCTTTCTAAAATGTTCGTGACCAGATGGAAGGCTATACAGTCATTTACAAATGTTAGAAAAATTTTTGACACAGAAAAAAAAATTCTGATAGTATATATAGAAAAGCTAAGGTTCAAAATTATATTTCGAGTGATCTTTGTTCTTTTAAAACGTATGAAAGAAAGAATATGAAAATAATGAAAATCATGGTGAGGTTTAAGGGTGTTTTATTTGTATAATTGTCTCTAATTTACAGTGGGCTTCCTATTCTTTTTGATTAGAAAGAAAACCAAAATCCTTTAGCTGACTTGCAGATTCTCTTTCCTTCGCTTAGAATTTGCAGGAATTATTGCTGTTTTCTCTCACCGATCATAAATCAAGATGCTAAAAACTGTGTTAGGTCTATCTCCCAAATGTGTCTAACCACTGTCCCCTCCTTTCTATCTCAGCTGCTATTTCTAGTCTAAACTTTTAAAATATCTCCCTCTGGCTTCTGTTTCCAGTTCCATCCCTTCAATGCATCTCTCCCAATTCCAGCAGAATCATCTTTCTAAAATAAACATAAGATCAGTCCCCTCACTTTTCAAGGCAGTGTAAGTGTTGAAAAGTAAAAACAAATGAACAGAGGAAGTAGCACTTTTGGAACGCTATCAGGAGGGACCTGATGTCACATCTTAGCTTCTCTACTTACCAGCTACAAGTTTCTTATGAGGCCCAGGAAATGGGCATAATAATAACAATTACCAATTACTGAACAAACAGTATGCAGACAATAAGAACAGATACTTTCTCATTGGTTAGAGGAGAAACTAACGCCATGTTACATTGCCGTAGGCAGAGAGGCTGTATGTATTCAAAGGGTCTTCCAAATGGCTTCCCGGCAGAATACACCCCGCCTTACAAAATGGTGACCATTAGGTGAGGGGGTTCAGTCAATAGCACATAGGAAGCATGCCAGTGGTGGAACCCCTTCTGAAAAGCCTTCCTTTATTGACTTTTACTCAGAGAAACTTAGGGTCAGAGCTCTTAATCTGCCCAAACTCTACTTTCTTTTCCCAGCCCATGCTCCTGCTTTTGTCTCTAAGACAAATACATTTTGGAAACTGTCATTTCCAAATACAACCTTTTCTCATGCCTCACTGATGTGTAAGTCATTCCTTCAACTTAATGCCCATTTAAAATTTTGGTTCAAGTTTGATTTTTTTCCACAAATCTTTTTTTTTTTTTTTTTAAGATTTTATTTATTTATTTGAGAGAGAGAGCACGAGCAGCTAGGAGAGGGAGAAACAGGCTGCCAGCTGAGCAGGGAGCCCGATGTAGGGCTCGATCCCAGGACCCTGAGATCATGACCTGAGCCAAAGGCAGATGCTTAACCGACTGAGCCACCCAGGTGCCCCAAATCCTTTAAAATCATAATAAGTTATCCCATCCCCTAGGCTCCTCCACCTGAATTACAGCTGTTGCTTAATTCTGTCTAATTTTTTCACCATATGGGAATACATCAGGTTGCTCCATTAGAACGTTAAGAATGTAAGTGACCCAGAATTATATTAATCATTTTGTGACCAACAAGTGATGGGGTAACCAGTTCATCTGGTTGGCTGAGGACTTTGTTGGTTTTAGCAGGGGTAGACCCACATCCTGAGATACCCTTCTGGGCAAACCAGGGTTTGTAACTTCCTAATGTATAGTGCAGTGAAAAGCCTGAAGAAGGTATGTGATACATCATCAGAATAGTCAAGAACTTTGATTAGCCTTTATGAATAAATCTTTAAAGATTTTTTCAATGTGTGGTCCTTAACCTACAGTTCTTGGCTAATAGTCCAAGTATTTAAGATTATCTTTGATTTTGATTTTCCTCTTCCTTGATCCTCCTATATTCAGAAAATGTATATCCCCTGAGGTGGAGTATTTTGAATATTGAAAGATTATTTTTAAAAGATGGCTCATCTCGAAAGGGATGGGAAGCTAAAATGCTGCCAGAAAGTGTTGAGTAGGAAGAAAAATGAAACAATCCAGCCCTATATTAAATAGTCTCTTCATTAAAATGCTATCCTTTGTTTCACACAACTGTGTATAATTACAGTATGCAAAACCCCCAGATCTTCCTGCTATTAAGCATTTAAAAATATCCACTCCAGATTTTCAAAATAAGTTTCACATATACAGTAATTATATCACATAAATGTGCAATGCTTAGATTGTATATATTATAACAACTTAAATTTAGACCATCTTTATTAGGGGGTTGACTTCACATTTTCAAAAGGATGCCCTGGGTACTTCCTGATAGAATTGGAAGTAATCCTATCAGATGGAAGTTTGGGGGTGTCAGACACCTGACTTCCCAAAACATTCTACAGAGAAATAAGAAAAGTAGTTTTAGAGCTCTTTTCCATACGTACACCTTTTGTTGTCAAAAATATGTTTGTCAAACATACATATGTTGTCAACAAATGTCAAGGTTCTGCACAGAGCAGCTGGATACTGCCTGAGAGGGCAACTCACAGGATTAGATGGGACAAATCATGGACTGAGATTTAGAAGCCTAGATTTTGGTGCAGTTGAGCTATCCAGTGTCTGACAGGGAGGTAATGCTGTCTGTGCAGATAATTATGAAGAGAAACTCATGAGAATAATTGTGAAAGCGACTTCCAAGTCATAAAGCTGAAACACCATGATGAGACATTTTTAATCAAAGGTGTACGTCAGAATAACCTGGTTGTCTTCCAAAAGGGTATCTGTCCCACTCCAAGGCTAACAAGCTCAGAATTTTCTGGAATAGAGATCAGGAATATACTTTCTTTTTGAAGGGCCACAGATAATTCTGAATTACCTGCCTTTTAATAAACTATTGGGGAAGTGAAAGATCTTTAGCTTTCTAGACTGATGGACCTAGAATCAAACCTCTTTCAAATGTCTTAATAATATAGCGACTTTAGAAAATTCATTAATTGGGGTGCCTGGGTGGGTCAGTCGGTTAAACGGCTGCCTTTGGCTCCGGTCATGATTCCAGGGTCCAGCATCAGGCTCCCTGCTGACACGCCCCCTGCTTCTCCCTCTCCCTCTGATACTCCCTCTGCTTGTGATCTCTTTCTCTCTGTTCAATAAATAAAATCTTAAAAAAGAAAAAGAGAAAAAATTCATTAATTTATCAACCCTCAGTTTCTCTAACTTAAAGAAATGGAGAGATAAACACTTTCTTTGCGGGGTTCTTGAGTGGAGATGTAAATAAAACATTTAAGTGAGAGTAAATATCTTCAGGGATCTGAGAAGTAACCCAAGATCATAAGACACAAGACAGATCAGAAGATTATAAGACAAAAGAGAGAACTGTTAGAGACTGGTTAATTGAAGAAAGCAAGCTCAACTAACTATATTTTTTAAATTACTTTAAACACTGACCTTGGGGCGCCTAGGTGGCTCAGTGGGTTAAGCCTCTACCTTTGGCTCAGGTCATGATCTCAGGGTCCTGGAATCAAGCCCCCCATCGGGCTCTCTGCTCAGCAGGGAGTCCGCTTCCCCTTTTCTCTCTGCCTGCCTCTCTGCCTACTTGTGATGTCTTTCTTGCTGTCAAATAAATAAATAAATAAAATCTTTAAAAATATACATATATAAAATCTTGAGTAGTTTGCAAGTATTTTCTAGCTCTGTGTAAGGTGTGGCTAAATACAGGATTACACAGGATTATATACTGATTCAACAAATATTCAGTGCCCATTATATACTAGTAAGTAAAATAGAGATACTAAAAGAACTAATTCATTTAGTTTAATTTATAGCTGAGAGAGAGAGTAGATAAGTCAAAACATGTCCATTACTAATACCACTAACAATACTAATACCACCCAAATTACATTTCCACTTTCAATTTTGCATTAATATTCGATGCAGGGCTTTGTGACCACCTGTATTCTTATATGTAATTTTAAAACATTATTAATAACTAGAAATATTTGAAATTTAAAGCAATTTTGTTTTAGAAACAGAGTACATTTTACTTTTTAAATTTATTTACTTTTTTTTTTTAAGATTTTTTATTTATTTGACAGAGAGAAACACAGCGAGAGAGGGAACACAAGCAGAGGGAATGGTAGCGGGAGAAGCAGGCTTCCTGCCGAGCAGAGAGCCTGATGTGGGGCTCAATCCCAGGACCCTGGGATCATGACCTGAGCGGAAGGCAGACGCTTAACAACTGAGCCACCCAGGCGCCCCTTATTTACTTTTACTTAGTGGAGTCCAACATGGGGCTTGAACTCATGACCTGAGATCAAGACCTGAGCTGAGATCAAGAGTTGGGTGCTTAACTGACTGAACCACCCAGGCACCCCTAGAAACAGAATACATTTTAACTAGATCAACATGGTTGTTTTCTGTGAAATAAGCGAGCTTGCTTAATTAATGCTAAGGCTTCTCCAAGGTTTAAGATTCTATAGTTAGGAAACACTAAACCATGGAGTCATCACATAAGGGGAAACACTGACCAAGTGACTCAGAGTCATTCTTAGAGCTAAAGTACTTCCTAATACATAATGAGCAAGTTTCTGTCATGTGAGACCTGTCTCTCAATGCAAAAAGTACAAAACCTGGCAGCTTTCTGACTCCATTAAAATTGGACTGTCCTCCAAACCATAAGAGACTCCTAGACTCAAGAAATGAACTAAGGGTGGCCGGGGGGGGGTGGTGGGGTAGGGATAGGGTGGCTGGGTTGTGGACAATGGGGAGGGTATGTGCTATTAAGTGCTGTGAAATGTATAAGCCCAAAGATTCACAGACATGTACCCTGGGGCAAATAATACATTATATGTTAATAAAAATTAAAAAAAAAAAATTGGACTGTCCTCTGTCATTATTATGGGTCAGATTTTCTGAACTCATCTAAAATCTGAGCAAAAGATGTTTACAAAACCTACTGCCAACATTTATCTTATTTTTATTTTAAAGCATGACTCCTCCATTTGTTGATCTGTGACCCAGGCAAGTTGCTGCACTTAACTTGTAGTTTCCTCATCCTCAAAACGGTGAGGATAAGAACTAAGATTTGTCAGGTTTATTATTTTTTCAAAGATTTTATTCACTTATTTGACAGAGAGCAAGAGAAGGAACACAAGCAGGGGGAATGGGAGAGGGAGAAGCAGGTCTCCCACTGAGCCGGGAGCCTGATGTGAGGTTCGATCCCAGGACCCTGGGACTGTGACCTGAGCCAAAGGCAGACATGTAAAGACTGAGCCACCCAGGTGCCCTGATTTGTCAGCTTTAAAGTAGACAATGTTTGCAAAGCACTTAGCAGAGCCTTGCCATATAGCAATATTTCATAAATATTGTCCAGTATTTTTTTTTAAAGATTTTATTTATTTGACAGAGAGAGAAATCACAAGTAGGCAGAGAGGCAGGCAGAGAGAGAGGGAGAAGCAGGCTCCCTGCTGAGCAGAGAGCCCGATGTGGGGCTCGATCCCAGGACCCTGAGATCACGACCTGAGCTGAAAGCAGAGGCTTTAACCCACTGAGCCACTCAGGCACCCTATTGTCCAGTATTTTGATTGTCATTTTCTACTTCCACACAAATAGGGCCCTCTTGTCTGTCTGCTTTAGAATCTTCAATGATGTCTCCATAACTACCCTTGCGCGACATTTTTGCTGGAGGCATTGCTGCTTAGAAAGCCTCTCTCCTAGGCAGCCACTGAAGGTTAGATAAGAACCTGGAGCTGACTCAGTCCAAGCCCAAGCACTTTGTTCTTTACCCCGCCCATTATGAGGAGGTAAGAGTCCTGTGAGCGGACCTGACCTCTTCTTTTGTCTCTTTTACATTTTGGGTTTCTGTTTCAGGTTTTTATTTATTTATTTAACAAAATACTTTATTTTATTTTTTAAGTGGGCTCCACACCTAACATGGGGCTTGAGCTCATGAACCTAAGTTCAGAAGTCACAATCTCCACTGCCTGTGCCAGCCAGGCACCCCTTCAGATTTTTATTTTTAAGGAAGGGTCTTGCAGATACCAACACACACACACACACACACACACACACAGACACACACACACACTACTCTCCAATGTGATAAAGCCCAATTTTCTTAGTCTGCCAATGAAGACTGTGCATTATCGAGCTGGAACTGACTTTTCTAACCTCCCTTCCCCATTGCTCCCTTCCCCTTCTGATGCAGCCCACTCCTGCCCAAACTGCCTTATTATTTATCATGCATGCTGTGTCCTTCCCATCTACATGTTTCAACCCCAGATGCTCAGCCTTCTCTCTCATCTCTAAATTCCACCCTATTTCCAGGTTCAAAAGCAATGTCAGATCTTTGGGAGGCTTCCGAGAATCCTTCCCAAACAAAGTGCTTGGGCTTCGGACTGAGTCAGACCCAAGTTCACACCTAATTTTCATCTCTAATTAGCTGTGTATTTGTGATTCTAATTAGCACCTGGGGTCTTGCATAAATATATATATATATATATATATATTTTTTTTTTTAAAGATTTTATTTGTTTATTTGACAGAGAGAGAGATCACAAGTAGGCAGAGAGGCAGGCAGAGAGAGGGAGGAAGCAGGCTCCCTGCTGAGCAGAGAGCCTGATGGGGGGCTCCATGCGGGGCTTGATCCCAGGACCCTGAGATCATGATCTGAGCCAAAGGCAGAGGCTTTAACCCACTGAGCCACTCAGGCACCCCTGGGGTCTTGTCTGTAAATAAAAACTTAGCCTCTAGGACTGATAGGAGGTCTAATTGCACAAACAAGGTATATAGACACTAATCACCTACCTCGGGTATACCAATGATTACTTCCTGCTTCAAACCATGGTCATCTCTTCTACTTACTTATTTATAGACATGGTATAGGAACAAATGAATAACTATTGGGGAAAAACAATTTGAGCTGAATCCCTAGTCTCTTTCCCTATACTAAAATAAATTCTAGATGAACCAAGGTTTTAAATGTAACAAATGAAACATAAAAAAAAAAAAAAATCAACAATAATGAGTGAATGAAGTAAAAGACAGGTAAATTTACCTATAAATTGGGAGTGGAAAAGGATTTTCTAAGCAGGATACAACAATCAGAAGTCAACAAATGAAAAGACTGATGGGTATAGCTAATGAAAAAATTTATGTTTCTACAGGAAAGCTATAAAAATTAAATTATATCACACAGAGAATATTTTGCGACATATATTATGTAGGGCTAACTTTCTTAATTTACAAAGAGCTCTTCCATATCAAGAAAAACTGCTGAATATATCAATAAGAAAAAAAAACAAAGTAGCAATAGCAAACACACATGACTAATAACTACAAAATGATGTTCAATTTTGATAATAAATATAAATGAAAGCAAAAGATACAATTTTTAACCTATTGGACAGGCAAAAACTAAAAAGATAATATTCAGTGTTGGTAATGGCATAAGGACGCAGGCTTTCTCATGCACTGTTTTGGGGTGCAAATTGGTGCTACTTTTGTTGAGTACAACTTAGCAAAATTTACAAAAATAAAAAAAGAACATTCCTTCGATTCACTACTTCCACCACTAAAAATTTATCTTAAAAATAAATTCAAGACCTACACAGTAATAGGCTAGTTGCAAAACTTTTTGCAATGGAAAAAGTTGGCTATGAACTGATTGCTATGGTAGTTGATGAGAAGGTGAATCTGTAGTTAGGCCCTCATGTGATTCTTACGTATCTGAGATTCAGTGGACAGGCATGCTTCCTTAGTACCTGAAGAAGATTATGCATTGGAAATATTCTTTATCTCACCACAGAATTTACTTGCTCAAGTATCTATTTAATGGACAAAAGTTAGCTATTTGTTAACAGATTCCTGGTAAATTGAGTCATGATATATATCAGAATGGAATTCTAGGCAGTTATAAAAAAGAATGTTGTTGACAAGGATATTTCTAAGAAATACTAGGTGGGAAAAAAGTGTAGAAGGAATATGATTCCATTTGCATACATTTGAAGTATAGAAGTGGGGTGGGTTGAGTGTGTATCAATGAACAGACTCAACTGTAAATATTTTAATAGAAAATACATATGAAATGGAGAACCATTTCCTTTTGGGGAAAGGAAACAAGTGGGTAAGAAGGGGACATGCGGAATAGAGGAATGTTTTTATTTTATACTTTTCTAATCCAGTCTAGGGCCCGGGTCTAGTATATGTATCTGTATATATTACATTGAAATGGTATATATATAATAATCAGCTCATCTACTGTGGACATTTGTTCCTAGCTTATCTATTAGAACAACTGGAGAGGCCCAAAGTTTTGAGCCCAGGACAGGATTTATTAACTGGATTAACAGAAGTACAATTCATTACTGTGTAGAAATTCAAGCATTTTTAGAATGAAAATTCTTCACAGTGAGAGATTGGAATTATTGGTTATGGAAAGGCAAAAAAATAAAACATATATAACCATGATGGGAGCTACTTCTGCTGTTACAAGGGGAATCAGGAAAGGGTAGATGTGACTTTACCAACTTGTGATGTTTCAGCTCTAGCTTGACAAGTGATCCAAAAATGTCACATAGTATTTACTTTCAATATCAGCAGGCAGAACCTTTTAACAGCGCACTTGCCATTTTTCTTAAAATGAAAACTAAAAACACTTTTTTTTTAAACTAAACTTTACAACCGATGTGGGACTTGAACTCATGACCCTGAGACCAAGAGTTCCACGCTCTACCAACTAAGCCAGCCAGGCAGCCCTGAAAACATGACTTTATGTGAAGGCTGCCATCACCTACATAATCATGTTTATAAATAAATGAAATCTAACTTCCAACAGTGAATATGTGGCTCTGTGAGTTTATCAGTTGCTCAAACGTGAATGTATTCAAACTTACAAAAAAGAAAAAAGGTTTTAAGCTTCATGCCAGCCTAATGCCCCACCTGTAACTATTAGGAGTCATTTGCACAATCACGTGGGGGAATAATCGAGCTTCCTGCTACCACTTACGTCATGTATGTAAAAAATGTGCTCAGGGGTTCCAGGGAATGATTCCGGAAATATTCAAATTCTCTGCATAGCTTTTTCCTCATCTCCGTGTCAATTTTGGAAACAGTAAGAGGATTTGTTTGATTAGCCAAGAAGTTGCCATAATCAGTGGTCTGGAGATGAATTTTCACATCTGAAAATTAAATGAAACCTCAAATCAGATTAAAGTTTGAACATGCACAAATAGCTTTTACAACATTAATTGAATCTATTGTGACTTTATGATAAATGCATATTAAATTATTATTATTTTATTAGATGTGTATATCTATGTATGATTTAGGCTTGAGTGTTACTCTCTGAAGCATTAAAAAATTCAATGTCAGTACAGATATTCTAGCACAACAAAAAATTCAATTAACTAAACAATCTAGAACTATTTAACACAGCTGAAAAGAACATTAACAACCACCCAGTCCTAAGTTTACCTGAGCCAGTCGTAGTCATTTGGAACTAGCTGTTCAGAAAACTATTGAGAAGAATCCTAAAGCTTGATCTCGGTTTGATGGAAACAAGAATTTCTTAGTAATAGTTACCATGGGTATGGGAGGAGGAATGGGCAACCATCAATAATATCCTTTTAGTATAGAGGAAGAAATTGAGTCTCAGTGGGGGGTAAGTGGTAGAGCTGTAGAGTAGTAAAGGCTTGAATTGGAAGAAGGATCTCCTTACTCTTAAAATCCAACATAATTTCCAGGCATCCTGTAAATGGCCACGTTTTTCAATGCTAGGTAAGTGCTGAAGCATTAAATGGGAGAGAAGAGGTAAGAAATGAAGCCAGAGAAGTAAGCAGGGGATTGTCTCAAGGAAGGGTTGGCATGGCTTCCTTTATCCTGGGGCTAACCTGGAGCCCTTGTTGGCTCTGAACTGATTGCTATAGTAGCTGATGAGAAGGTGAATTTACAGTTAGGTCCTCACATGATTCTTACATATCTGAGATTCAGTGGACAGGCACGCTTCCTTAGTATCTGGAGAAGATTATGCACTGGAAATATTCTTTATCTCACCACAGAATTTACTTGTTCAAGTGCCTATTTAATTAATTTAATTTAAAAAACATATATATACTTTTTTTTTTTTTTTGGCCATGTCTTGTTTGGCTTTTCTTTCAGCAGTTCTGATTTTTTATATGGTTTGACAGTTTGCTTTCTCAGCACGGAGGAATATTTGCCAACAGAAGAAACACAAATGTTATTTCTTTCAAAACCATGGTATTTTGCTCATGCGGCATATGTTTCTTTTAAGCAAAATAACTTCCAAACCTTTTGGCTGCTAGTGAGATCCTGAAATTCAACGTCTCAAGTGTTTCAGACCCCATAGGAATCATGTAATACTGTAGTCAATGGAGAGGCAAATGAAATAGAAGGAACCTTTTTTTCCCAGCACCAAAACAATCCAAGGGACCCTTGCACTGAGATTCTAAGAGAATCTCAAAATCTGAAATGTTTGCTCTGAGATGATAGACTGCTAATAATATCAACAACGCTTATAATTGTATTGTTTTCAAAATGGGCTCACATCATTTTTTCTCTGCATTTCCCCAGGTGCTTATTTAAATAGGTATGTAATAAAAAGGACTCTGTGGTCAAATAAATTTGGATTAAACAGGCTTCTTCGCTGTAGGAACTGCAAGCCTTTAACACATTACTTTGAGTGATTTCTGAAAACAGTATGTTCAGAACCTCCCAAGCCACTAGAAGACAATGGAGCCGCCACAGAGCACACTTTGGAAAATGACATCGCTTTTTTATCCAGAGAAGTGACGGGTTTTTTTTTTATTCAAATGAGGAAATGCAATGTTTTCCAAACTGGGATCACTACCAACTAAATCAATTTAACAGGTCCCAAACAGCAAAGAATAACAGTATTAGATGAGGCTATTGTAGCAAATATGAGCATATAACACAGAGTAGCATACCCGTGTGTGTGTGGGGAGGGGGGGCAGAGTAAAAATGTGTTCTGTGTGGGTTGCAGTCACTAGGCTAGTGAATTCTGAGATCACTTGGCTAGTGAGGTAGGATAATGCTCTGGAACATCATGATTATCTTCTATTACTTTGTTGGTCAGATCAGTTTTAGAAAATGATAATTTTTTTTCCCCTGTGCAGCTTCTGGTCTGCGGCTGTCTATAAAAGTGAACGTCCAGGGGCGCCTGGATGGCTCAGTCGTTAAGTGTCTGCCTTCGGTCCAGGTCAGATCCCAGGGGTCTGGGGTCGAGCCCCGCATCGGGCTCTCAGCTCTGCGGGAAGCCTGCTTCTCCCACTACCATTCCCTCTGCTTGTGTTCCCTCTCTCGCTGTGTTTCTCTCTGTCAAATAAATAAAATCTTAAAAAAAAAAAAAAAATTAAAAAAAAAAAAAAAAAAAGTGAACATCCAGACCTTTCACACTCCAGGTAGGTTTTATGCCAAGGAAGCACCTTGGAGAGGAACCCGCATGGGGTGCTTTCCCTGAGCCATCCCTTGCCTTTTCCCTACACCCTGCGGGCACTGAACTTCAGAAGTTATCTGAACTCAGTTTCTTCACCTACAAAATGGATATAGAATACATGCTTTCGGGTTGTTGTGGGTCTTGTTTACAAGAGGAGGTAAGTGAAGAGCCAGCATACTTAAGGAGGAGCTACTCCGAAATATTACCTTTTTTCTTCTCACTTGTACCCACCTACTTCAGCGATAATTTGATTCAGTTGGCTAAAGACTTTGGTACTTATTGTCTACATCAGAATATTCTCAGCCAATATACTGTCATCAGCCACCAAATCTTATAATTACTCAGATTTTAATACATATACCAATTTCTGTAAAACCGGGACTTCTCCCTCTATTTTTGCTTTTACTGCCACTCTTAACGATGGTAAGACTTCAAGTCCTTTTTGGTGCTTTCTTACTGCAAATCTCTTTATTGTCCTCTCTGGTTTCCATTCTGCGTGCCCCTGGTTTAGAATGGCCACCCGACATCAAGATTATTGCCGTGAGCTCTTTTATTTTTTTTTTTATTAATTTTTATTAACATATAATGTATTATTTGCCCCAGGGTACATGTCTGTGAATCTTCGGGCTTACACATTTCACAGCACTTAATAGCACATACCCTCCCCATTGTCCACAACCCAGCCACCCTATCCCCCCCCCCCCCCCCCCCCCCCCCCCCCCCCCCCCCCCCCCCCCCCCCCCCCCCCCCCCGGCCACCCTTAGTTCATTTCTTGAGTCTAGGAGTCTCTTATGGTGTGTCTCCCTCCCCATCCCTTCGTGTTGCCGTGAGCTCTTAAATTGATTCTCCCAAGCTCTTTTCTCCTCATGCACTCCCTGCCTCAAATTCAATCTTTCCTAAGAACTATTTTGAGTTTGTAATGTAAAGAATCTTGGAGTCACTGACAGTTGTAGGCAGATTAAAAAGGACTTTCTTGGGGCGCCTGGGTGGCTCAGTGGGTTAAGCGACTGCTTTTGGCTCAGGTCATGATCCCGGAGTCACTGGATCGAGTCCCATATCGGGCTCCCAGCTCTGTGGGGAGTCTGCTTCTCCCTCTGACCTTCTCCCCTCTCATGTTCTCTCTCTCTCTCAAATAAATAAATAAAATCCTTAAAAAAAATAATAAAAAATAAAAAGGACTTTCTTAATATTTGTAACGTTTTACCACAGACAGAACGGCTCTCATGGACATCATCTCTTAACCTGAACAAATATTCCCATTTCATAGATGAAGAAACTGAAGCCCAGAGAAATAACACATTTATGTTTTCTCTGCTTGCAAGTATTTGACCAAAGATTCAGACATGCCTCTTGGCCAAGTTCATTTTCTTAAAGCTCCACAATCAGATCTCCAAGGTCCTTCAAGATTTTTTCTCAGCCTAAATTCTGGCCTTATCTTCAAGTATTCTAGTATTGCAGCCAAACTGGTTTACTCCTCACCCATATGCTTTTATTTAAATACAGGAATATGTAGCTCATTAATTTTCCCTCCTGGCCCAGAACGCCCAGCCACCTCAGCACTGCTTGTTTGCATCTCATTGGCATTTTCTTAGCCTAAAGCCCTGGAGATCTACTTTGCTTTTGAATATATCTGTGATCTATAGGTTTAAATTGTTCTTGTATTTTAGAACTTTGGTTGTTTTTACTTATGTATGATATCCTTTCAGCTAGAGAGCTGTTTAGGGAGTGCATGATATTTTATTGTTTATCATATTCTCTACATGACCTAATACAATTTTTATCACATAAGCGAGCTTCAAATATTAGTAGATTTAATTTCTGATTAAAACTCAGGACTTGGGGTTTCTGGGTGGCTCAGTTGGTTAAGTGTCTGCCTTTGGCTCAGATCATGATCCCAGGGGCTTGGGTCCGAGTCCCACATCAGACTCCCTGCTCAGTAGGGGGTCTGCTTCTCCCTCTCCCTCTGCCACTCCCTCTGCTTCGGCTTTCTCTCTCTCAAATAAATAAATAAAATCTTAAAAAAACAAAACAACAAAACACTCAGGGCCATACAGCACTTCACTATATAATTCCATGCACATTACCAGGATTGAAACTCCTCATTTTGGTTCTTATTCACCAAACAAACAGGTGCTCTCTGAAGAACACAATCAGCTACATAGAATCATATACAAAACACCATTAATCATAACCACGAGATGGGAGGAATTATTTCAGGAATTCGAAACTCTAGCAAAAGAGGGAAAACTAGTTCTTGTTGTATACACACTGTCGTTCAGGGAGGTGCTTATGATTTCCCAGGAATTCTTATGATTAACAGTTTACAAAACATTTTCAGAAATTTCTGATGCTCCTGATAACTGGGAGTTAGGCCAGGGAGATATTACCTAAGTATCAGATAAGAATGCACCATGTTAAAAGTCAAGCAGTCTGGCTTAATATCCTAGAGCCAGAGAGTGGAATTGCTAGGACTTGAACCCAAACACGCACACTTTTCTGATGTGAATTTTCAGATTCTTCCTATATGCAAAACACAGCCTTAGGGCTAGGAGAACTAGGTCAGTAAAGTAGACAGTCTCTACCCCCTCCTTTTTAAAAAAAAAAAAAAAAAAGGATATTTCTTTTTAAAATTTCAGTTTTACTAAAGTACAATTGACAAAACTGGAAGATATTTAAAGTATACATCTGATATACATGTACATTGTAAAAGTACACCCCCATCTATCTGACACTTCAGTGGCCTCACATACTAATACTTTCTGCCCTAAGAAGCTTATAATATAGGAGGAGATAGATTCACTTATTCGTTTATGAGTTAAGCCCTTAACTGTTAATTCAGGGTGCTAGATAGTCAAGCGAGACAAATGTCCACCCCCGGCGTGACACATCATCTATGCAAATGTCACAGAATTAAGTCCACCACAAGGTACAATAGAGTACGAAGTTAAGGCTTGTCAATTGTACCCCAACATGGCTGCAATGGGAAAAGATTTACAGAGGAAGTAACTCAAGTGGAGACTTGAAACAGGAATGAGTGTTCTCTAGGCAAACAGGATAGAGAATGGAATTTGTGACTGAAGGAAGAACTTTACAAAAGGTAGAAGACTTCTGAGGAAATGCTTGCAAGGTGGAGATCAGCAAGACTCCTCCAGCCTTTTGAACCAAGGGTGAAGTTGATCCTGCCTGATGAAAGCCACTGATGTATTTTTGAACAGGAAAGTGACGGCATTGGATATGCATTTTTAATACAAGGTGGAAAAAGTAAGTGCTATAATTAGAGGCACAGTAGTATTTAAGGGAGCATGAAGAAAGCCCTTTGAACTAAGTCTTCCTCCTATATATATATTTTTTCATTTAAAAATAGTAGGTATAAATATAGGTAAAAAGTGAAAGGTCGCCTAAACTTGTCCTCTACCACCGCCGCCCACTCACTCCTAGATGCAGGTAATTACTATTTTTAGTTTCTGTTGAATCCTTTCAGTATCTAGAACATCATATAGAAAATATATTTCTAAATTTATCTGCCTTTTTACTAAAGAGTACTATACCACACATAGCTCTTCCCATTGCTTTCCTCCCTTCATAGAGCTCTGTGGTCTTTCCATATCAGTCCTCTTAAGGGGGTGTGCTCATGGCTTTTTTTTCCCCTTTAATAGCTGCAGAATATTCTGTTATGTGAATGTTACATAATTTGTTTAATCAGTTCCCTGCAGATGGACACATTTGACTTGCTTCCATCTTTTGCTATTCTAAACAATGCTATATGAAATCCCAGGCCAAGTGTATATGCATTTGGAATTTTGATAGGTACTGCCCAATTGCCCCCATTAAGAGTTATTATTTTTCAATATTTTTATTCTGCAGAGTGGGAGCCCTTTTAAGGCAGGGATTATATCTTATTTAGTTTTACTTCAACTCTAGCTAGAAATGCTTAATATGTTGTTGTTAAAGTAATTCTTATTGGAAAGGAAGGAAAGTCCTGTCCCCTAAAAGGGATGTAATTGTTAGTAATATAGAATCAGATTCCTTCATTCCCTTTTAAAAAAATATGGCAGAGAGGACAAAGGAAATGTTCAATCCACAGAGCTAGTGGACACTTCTCACCATATATTTTAGAAAATAACAAGTACTAAATTCTAGAGCTCTAAAATGTTAATTTTGCCATCTTGTCTTTTTTTAAGAGGAACAAATATTTACAACAGTCTTATTTTTAATTAAAAAATTAATGAAAATAGCTGTGTTGCCATCAAAAGAAATGGAGAAAACTTAAATGCATGTTATTAAGTGAGAGAAGGCAATCTTAAAAGGCTGTATGCTGTATAATTCTAACTATACCACGTTCTGGAAAAGACAAAACTATGAGACAGCAAAAAAGATTAGTGATTGTCAGAAGTGGGGTGGGGGGAGCAGAATGAACAGGTGCAACAGAGGATTTTTAGGGCAGTGAAAGTACTCTGTATGATACCATAATGATGGATACATGCCATTATATATTTGTCCAAACCCGTAGTGTGTTTAACACCGAGAGTGAACCATAACGTAATCTATGGACTCTGGGTATTATGATGCATCAGTGAAGGTTCATTGATTATAACAAATGCGCCCTAGGCTGTGGTGGGGAATGCTGACAATGGGGGGGCTGTGCATGCGTGGAGGCAGGGGGTGACCGGGAAATCTCTGGACTTTCTCCTCAATTTTGCTGTTACTTTAAAAGCTGCTCTAAAAAAAACAAAGTCTTAATTTTTAAAAAAGTTAATTCTTTAAAAGAATATTTCATGTCCCTTTAGTGTTATTATTTTGCTGCAAAGTCACTTTTAAAGGCTTTCAAGTTTCCATGTGGTACAGCCTTCCAGTACTACCAGTGGGATGGGCCATGTGCACCAGCCTCATTCTTTTGTCTCTGGGAAGGACTGAGTCACCGAGTGTCCTAGCAACTGATTCAGGTCACTGTGAGTCAGGGGCAGACCTTGGAACGGATGAGTATTTCTGACCACACGGGCACAATTATATACGCAGTTAGGCACAAGTATGAGTTCTAGGCCATTTCAAAGCTTTGCTAGACAATCTTCATTTTCTCTTCTAAATTTACCTGAAACCTTATGTATTCTTTCTAACTAAGTCTAAAATAATCTGTCGGTATCAGAACACTTCTGAAGTCTAGAGAACTTGAAAAGATTAAAGGCAAATTTAATTTTTGCCAAGTTAGCTTTTCTTTTGCAAAAAGTGTCTGTGTCGACACAGGGTACCACAGCGACAGTCTTACGTACTCATCTTCATCCATTATTGGCACAGGACATATTTTGTGCAAACATAAACAGAAATCCCAAAGTCCTTAACATCTGTCCCAATAAATGACCTTGATTTCTTCTCTCCACCTCTTTTTTAAAGAATATTTTATTTTTAAGTGATCTCTACATCCAACATGGGGGCTCGAACTTATGAGCCCAAGACCAAGAGTCACATGTTGTAATGATTTAGCCAGCCTGGTGCTCTTCTTCTCAACTCTTAAGAGATCCAGCTCAGAAGATGGCTGGGTTTCTCTCAGCACATTTGCAGGTGCAACAGTTGCACTGTTTTTCATATTTCCCAACGTCCTATGGAATAATCAGCAGGGCAGACCTTATTATTTTCTATATCAAAATGGAGCTGGGGCTCCTGGGTGGCTCAGTCGGTTAAGCGTCTGTCTTCAGCTCAGGTCACGATCTCAAGGTCCTAGGATCCAGCCCAGCACTCTCTCTGCTTGGCAGGGAGTCCGCTTCTCCCTCTCCCTCTGCCTGCCACTCCACCTGCCTATACTCTCCCTCTCTCTCTGTCAAACAAATAAAATATTTTTTTAAAAGATTAAAAAAAAGATTTTATTTATTTGTTTGACAGATAGAGAGATCACAAGTAGGCAGAGAGGCAGGCAAAGAGAGAGGGGGAAGCAGGCTCCCTGCTGAGCAAAGAGCCCAATGCAGGGCTCCATCCCAGGACCCTGAGATCATGACTTGAGCCGAAGGCAGAGGCTTTAACCCACTGAGCCACCCAGGTGCCCCAAATAAATAAAATCTTAAAAAAAAAAATGGTGCTGGCATCAACATGGACAATAATCATTTATCTTCAGTTCATGCTCAGGAGGCAAGGACATTTTCGTGGAAAAAGAGATGGGGATAGGCCTACACTCCCTGGCTAGAGTGTCAGACCAGATGTGGCCTTGCTAAGCCTCAGTGTGCTCAACTATTACCTACAGACATGAAATCCTTATTTAGATTTCTTTTCTCAGCAGCCATTAGAACCTGCAGTTAATGACTCATACCCATGATATTCCTGGGAGTCTCCAAACAGACTGACACACAGATTCAAACATAGTTGTGAAGTGAATGGTTGAAAAAATATATTAATAGGAGGGTCTTCAAAAGGGTCTCTGAAACCCTTTTTTTTCCTCTCCCAAATTGAAGCTGAGGGTGATTTCTCTCTGAATTCTTTAGTGAGCTGGCTAAACCTGATTTCGTATCACATTTTAGGTATTTTATGTATTGTTTGTGTTAAAATTTGCATTCCTTATCTCATTTAAAAGCTTGGGTGGAGGCGCCTGTCTGGCTCAGTTGGAGTAGCTCAGACTCTTGACCTTGGGGTTGTGAGTTCAAGCCCCACGTTGAGGGTAGAGATGACTTAGAATAAATAAACTTTAAAAAAATTTTAAAATAAAAGCTTGACTGAAAGCTAAGTACAATTCATTCAAGTGGCTTCTGTTAAAAACACTCATTCTTCCCTGCATTCGCTCACTTTTTCTACTTCAATTGAGTACATTTTCTCTTTGTATTTAAATATAGTTGACATACATTATATTAGTTTCAGGTCTATGACACAGTGATTCAACAACTATATACCTTATGAAATGCTGATCACAGTAAGTGTAGTTACCATCTATCACACTACAAAGTTATCACAATACTTATGCAGATTTTCTGTCCATGATTAACATTCTCCAGTCACCAAACTCCTCCTTTAATATGGTGATGTGACTTAGGATTTGCGATTGCATTGTGATTATTTGTAGCTAACAGAATCATTTATCATCTGAAAGATTTTTCTAGCTGTCTCCATTGCTAAGGAAAGGAGAGCATCTATCTCAAATTGACCAGCTCTGCCTTGACTCAGGCTTTAACTGCTCAGAACCACAAACAAGTGACCCAGGACCCTCAACCTCCGCCAAGTCACCTTCAGGTTTTTTGGTTTTGTTTTTGCTTTCAACACCTTTCCTAGCAGTTTTGATCCCTATCACTTCCCTGTTTTTTCTAGAATAATCTTGTGGTTTTAAAGCACCTTATTATTGACATATGTTGACTTTATAAGGACATTTCAAAATGAACTAGTGTAGCTGTTATTATAATAAAAACTGCATTATAGATGTGAAATCTTTGGTAAAATTTTGAAAATGTTGTAGCTTAAAGGTAATTTCCAGAGTAAAGGGAGAAATGGGGAGGTATAAGTCAATGGGTACAAAGGTTTAGAAACACAAGGTAAATAAGTCCTAGAGATCTACTGTACGGCATAAAGTACACACACACACACACACACACACACACACACACACACATAATAACAGAGGGAAGGAAGAAACTGTTGGAGGTAATGGATAGATTTATAGCGTCGATGATGCTCATGATTTCATGGAGGTATACTTACCTCTAATCTCATCAGGTTCCATACATTAAATATATACAGTTTTATGTTTGTCAATCAGACCTCAATAAAGTGCTTAAGAAAAGTATTTTCCATTTACATAGTGCTTCATGGTTTCTAATGTATCTTTCAAGTGTTACTTCACTTATTTCTCCAAACAAAGCAGGCAAAGCAGACATTACCATTGCATTTTACAAGTGAGGACTCCGAGCCTCAGAGGTCCTGAGCCTTAGGCCACCAACCTAGATCGGGCAGAGGTCAAAGTCAGTACTTTTGAACCCAGGGCTGTCCTGACCACCTCACCTCACCTCACCTCACCTCCCTCACCTCACCTCACCATCTCTTGACTTTTTTCTTAAGCTTCAGTTAAAGAGAAACCTCAAATACATCTCATATCAATATACACTGAGAAACTGGGTATAGAATAAAATTCTCTAGACCAAGTTTCTTAGCATTTGGGGGGAGGGCATTCGCCCCTGGGCACTTTGACGAAGTCCTTCTGCAAATATTATTTGTAAATATGTAAAATGAAAATACACACCATTACAAAGTAAACAGAATAGGTTAAACAACGGTTATCAGGATGTTTTAAGACGTGTGGTTTGAGCGTCCCACTGTTGATTTCAGCTCGGGTCATGATCTCGGGGTGGTGAAATCGAACCCCGCCCAGAGTCTGGTTAAGATTCTCTCCCTCTCCCTCTGCCCCTCCTCCTTCTCTCACACACATACTCTCTCTCAAAAAAAATTTAAAAATAAAAAAAGTGTAACACTGTACTTCTTTCTTAGGAGATTAAATACCAAGATTAAAGAGTAAGTGCAATACCATGTATGATTGTGAAATCATGAAAATATAAACGATATTTCAAAGTATCTGCAAGAATTGCACAGGGATGTGAAAATATCGAATTTTTACTGTTTGTCGACAAAGTACTAGCCACTGTGTTTTGTTGCCTCCATTCATAGTAAAAGGAAATGCTAAAATTTTACTTAGAGAAAATTGCAAAGAAAGCTGTAATTTTTTTCCTCATCCAAGTTCGTGGACCCCTGAAGTCTGGACCCGGAGAATAAGAACCTGTTCTGGACTCTGGCCAGAACGTGGGAACACAGCACCTTCTCCATGCTTCTAATGAGCAGCGTCATTTCCTTTCTCCCCTTTTTCAATGGTGAGAAGAGCAGCACGTACCTTCCAGGGTCTCACACTGGACCAGGTTGATGTAGTCCTGCTGGGTCAGGAGGCTGGCCTTGCACCCTCGCACCAGGCCTTCCAGGTAGCCATGGTCCACGTTAAAGTAGAGCTCGGCGCC
Source organism: Procyon lotor (assembly GCA_028646535.1). Taxonomy (NCBI): domain Eukaryota; kingdom Metazoa; phylum Chordata; class Mammalia; order Carnivora; family Procyonidae; genus Procyon; species Procyon lotor. The sequence continues at coordinate 121,602,729 of CM053606.1, read as the reverse complement.
CTCAAGCATGGGGAAAGAGATCACAGTGGATTGGGGCTGAAGCGGCTCTGGCTGCTGGTCGGCTCCTGGGGTTCTGCTCTAGTCTGGAAAAAAGTACTAGACGTTATCAGGAAGAAATCTATCAGCCGAGAGTCAGGGTTCTCATGACTAGTTTCCTCTGGTTTCTGCCACTAGGAACAGCATGCTCATCCCTGTTTTCACAGCAACAGTGAATCAGGGAGATAAGCCAAGCAAACCCCCACAGGGAGAAGTGGAGTCGGAGAGAGGGAGGGTCAGGCCTCTGCTCTTCCCCTCCCTGGCCCCTGGCTGCCTCTCAGCTTTGCCCTTGCAGGCCCTGAAACACCTGAAGCTTTTGTGAATGTTCCTCCCTCCTTCAGCTTTCAAGCTTTCCATTGTGAATTGTATTTGTCCTTAACTTCTTGAGGACTGTTAACAGGAAAAAAGGGAGGGCTTTTTCTTTTTTTAAAAGTTTTATTTTGAAAAAAAAAAAAATTAAAAAAAAAGTTTTATTTTGTAAATAGATCAGTTGGCTGTTCTAAGGCCGTTCTAAGAATCCTGAGAAGCTAATTCAGCAATGCAGTTGTTTATAAAAATAATGTTTAGTAATGTCTTAACACTGCAAAGGCTGATCGCTCTTTAACCCCCATTGTCCACACCCCCTGCCCCCAGCCCCAAGTCTGGGAGCCCAGAAAACAATCCTGGGGGCAAATACACGTAGCTGTGATTCTGTAAGTCTCTACCTTTATAAAATTGGACTGTTTATAAGGCACTCTTTATTTTCTTTTCCCATTTAAATCTCTCAGTCACTGGAACATGTATCTGGGCAGATAATATTATCATCCAAATCACAGATAAGAAACCAGATCTTAGAATCTGTCAGGCAGATTCTAAATGCAAAATGCACAGGTGGTAATACAGTACGTACTTAATTAAGCCAGGACAATTATTGAGTTTCATGCTCTAAAAAGGAGTGCTTGTTCTCTCCTATACTTAGCTCAAAAATTGTGTCAAATATCCTGAGCGCTATTTTACATATATAGTGTTTCCCTTTGACACATTGTGTCAAATTCTTAATTGAATTTGAAGTGTCAGAAATTCTCCAGTCTCTATCTCAGTATTTTCAAACTGGGAGAAGCTAGGTAAGATCGAATCACAAGAAATTCTGCTGTATTTGTTGAAAAATCACAGAGAATTAGACTTGGTTTAGAACAGTGTCCAGCACTTATGAAAGTATTTAATAAACAGTAGAGGTTCTTTTGAATACCATCATCATCATCCAACCCTCCCTCCAAAAATTCCACCATCTCCAAATTGCCTGAATCTATTTTAGGTTGAATCATATGAACTTAAAACCTTTGTGGATCAAAAAATGGTTGCCTATCAGTAATTTCATACAGTTCAATTTAATAGAAACTTACAGTTAAATAAATTATGAAACAAATTCATCATTCCCTAAATCATTTCAGCATGTTACTATTATTTATCCACTTGAGATAATGTCTATTGTATATATTTGATAGATTTCTGTATAATGGCTTGTTACTATGCATTTCTTTTCATTTTTTTCTTTTTTTTTAAGATTTTATTTATTTGACAGAGAGAAACACAGCGAGAGAGGGAACACAAGCAGAGGGAATGGTAGTGGGAGAAGCAGGCTTCTTGCCGAGCAAGGAGCCCGATGCGGGGCTCGATCCCAGGACTCTGGGATCACGACCTGAGTCGAAGGCAGACGCTTAACGACTGAGCCACCCAGGTGCCCCTATGCATCTCTTTTCAAGTAAGCGTTTAATGATATCATTATTGTAGCTTGAAGTTGCCCGTGGTGGGAGTGTTTAGAACGGGGAAATAGCCAAATGGTACAAATCAGGGCTTGATTTATTGCTGGTTGTTTGTCCAGACTTGAGAAGACGTTAATAATGCAAATTAAACTTAAAAGTATGTGGTGTCTCTCTAGCCATTACATTGTGAATTGCAAATTTGGGGGAAATAGTCTTTCAATATTCAGAAACCATTATCTGATTTAGCAAAGATAGCATTCACATAATAAGGACCAAGTGAACTTCTGATATATGTCTTTATTGTTTCAATTTCGTTCTACTCTTTAGTGTAAATAAAAATATCAACCATCATTCATCTTGTAACTACATTTATTTGTTGGCTAAAACCAAAGTTTGGCTACAGATACTGGAGTAGAACAAAGATCAATGAAAGCACTCTGTGAGAATTGATCGACTATATGGAATTTACAATATGGAGTCTTATTGTTATTTGTAAATTGGATGATACACATTCTTTATAATAGTAAAATTTATAATAAATATATACACACATATTTTGGGAGGAGAGCCAGTTGTTAAGCGCTTATAGTAACAGCACATAATCCTCATAGTGTTGCCCAGAGCTAGCCTTGCTTGTCAACATGCTCGAAAGAGAATTTTTTGTATGTGCGTGTGCAAAAAATACTTTCTAATTTGCTGTCTTTTACATTTATATGCAAAGCCAAGTTCCAATGTTTCTTTAAAATGATAGATATAAGGGCCCCTGGCTGGCTCAGTCCCCAGAGCATGTGATCTTGATCTCAGGTTTGTGAATTTGAGCCCCATGTTGGGTGTAGATGTTACTTAAAAAAATTCCTTAAAAGACCACAAAATAATAATAATAAAAAAATGATAGATACCAACTTCCTCTGTGATTACAAAACTCATGGATGAGGCAGGCCAAGTACTTTTCTTCACATAATCCTTCAATCTTGGCACAAACAAAAATGTCTCACTCCTGGGGCGCCTGGGTGGCTCAGTCGCAAAAGCGTCTGCCATCGGCTCAGGTCATGGTCCCAGGGGCCTGGAATCAAGCCCCGCATCAGGCTCCCTGCTCGGTAGGAAGCCTGGTTCTCCCTCTTCCACTCCCCCTTCTTGTGTTCCCTCTCTTGCTGTGTCTCTTTCTGTCAAAGAAAGAAAGAAAGAAAGAAAGAAAGAAAGAAAGAAAGAAAGAAAGAAAGAAAGAAAGAAAGAA
>CM053606.1:121570844-121599217 GCA_028646535.1 Procyon lotor | reverse complement strand
CAGAGCAGCTCTCATGTTACCCAGCTGGAAGACGCTGCTGACCTCTTATAAACAGGAGAATTTGCGAACTGTCATCAGGATCATTGACTTCCAGGCTACTTTACGCTTTAGATTGTAAGTGGAACTATCTACGCTTGGTTGATTTTGGATAATTCAAAGTCGTAAGGGTATTTTAATACTTTCTTCTTCCTGAAGAGAAAACAAGTGTTTCAGGTGTTGGCTCGCTCTGAAACCCGGTCTGTGAGTGATTTGCAACGTGCGGTCTGCCCTAATGATTCACTTTTTGTACTTTAACAAAAGAGTATTTTTGCTTTTATATACTAAATAAACCTGGACCTAAGACAGTACATACCTTCCTTCATAATATCTCATTGTTCCTCAGTGGCCTATTTCATTTCTTATTACAAAATCTGGTCTATGGCAAAAAATTTTAATCCGATTAGAAAAGAACAAAAATCAATCATCACTCATAATATCCAGATATAATATTTACGTAAGTATGACTATGCAAAGTTAAAAAGTTCAAAATCTTGGAATGGCTATTTGTTTCCAGAGCTTAAGGACATTAACTAGTACTTTAATCCGAATTCCATATTCTGAATAATTACCTGAGAAAGATCATTTCTTCTTACATTTTTTGTTCTTTTTGTTTTCTGCTCGCCAAAGTAATGCATACTTTTTGTAAAACTTCAACCATTACAGAAATACATGAGATGAAATTTCCTCTAATACCACTCTGAAGAGATAACCACTGATAACAGTTTGGATGGACATTGGAAAAGGTTATTTAAGCTCCAACATATTTGCTGCCATGGGGCTAGGCTTAATTTTTCAGAGAGGGTCATTGTGGTTTTGAACCACAAGAGGTCACCATAACATTATAGTAAGCCTCTCTTCATTTGACTTACCTTACCTGTAAATCTTTTCATTTGAAAAATGTCACATCAAAGTTTAAATAAGTGACTTCCAGTTGTTTATGTTAAAAGATTTCTTTTAGACATCTCACTAAGTTCAAGGAGTCCTGCCATGACCTGTTTTTTTATTTCATTCCCCAAGCCATCATTGGTCTTCATAAATGCAGGCCCTTCTTTTCTTTTTTCTAGACTACAAATTATTTTTTTATCTTTTCATCTGTTATTTCACAAATTGGTGAATTTGCAGCAACTTATCTGTTTTTCAGCATCCCTGAGAGATGGTCTGGGGAAGGGAGGGAAAGAAAACGTCTGTAGACAAATAGGTGTGAGAAATGCAAAAGGTAAGTATATCCCATCTTGGACAAAGTGTATGTTAACATAAAAAGTCTCTGAGAAGTCCTTTGGTGATTAAAGATGGTTAACTTTAAAACAGCATTTTTCAAACAATTGGTTGGACGATGGCTCCCTTTCTTTGGGTAATTCATGCTTTTAACAACCAGAAGTAGTATTTTTTGGAACATTTGGGAAATCCTAATTTATAATGTTAATTATTTTTTAAATGTTACAAAGCTTGTATTGCACTGTTATATAAACAATCTCTCTGTAACTTGAAGAAATTATATATATTTTTGAATTCACATGTATTTTAAAATGTAACGAATTCACAATGTTTTCTTCTCTCCTATAAATATTTCCCATTTTTTAATTTTTTCTATCTTGATGGCAGAGATCCCAGGACCTGTCTTGCTACAGCAGTAAGCTCATATGGTAATTACATGAACTAATGATGGAAAATTCACCACTAGGTATAATAAATGGCATTATTATTCCAAGGACACTATTTTGTTTTTTTTTTTGTTTTTTTTTTAAGATTTTATTTATTTATTTGACAGAGAGAGAGAGAGAGAGATCACAATAGGCAGAGAGGCAGGCTGAGAGAGAGGGGGAAGCAGGCTCCCCGCTGAGCAGAGAGCCCGATGCCGGGCTCGATCCCAGGACCGTGAGATCATGACCTGAGCTGAAGGCAGAGGCTTTAACCCACTGAGCCACCCAGGCACCCCACCAAGGACACTATTTCTATAAGAAAGTATGAACTAAGAAAAATAAATTATTATAGGTAGAAAGGTCATTATTTTACATTATTATAAAGCTAGAAAAATGTCACAGAAGAAAGATTTATAATCAGAAAAGATTTTATACTAATAAAACTTACAATCAGAATAGGCTGGGATCTCAGAAGTCATTTGACATATTACGCCAACTGCAGAAATAGGGAGGAACTCGTGGTTTTTTGAAGCTAATCATTAAATTTTCAGATACTTCCAAGTATTAAAAATATCTATTTTCTAGTAAAGAAAATCATGCTTCCATAGAACTCCAATACACTAGTTCTATTTCAGCAAGGTAGATTTTGTTTTTTAAGATTATTTGGTTGGTTCACCAAATTTTCTTAAAAATTACAAAATGCCTTTTAAAAACATTTGAGATGATTTCTTTTTTTCTGGAAAAGAAATCTCTTGGCGTAAGAGTGCTTCAAATGCCACATGGAACAGAGTTATAAAACATATAGGGAAATGACAGAGAAGTTGGGAACATAAAAAAACATCCTTCTCATCTTAAAGAAAGGGAAACACATCTTCGAAAGATTTGAGGATTTTTTTTTTTAAATAGATGAGAAATCAATAATGGCAAAACTGGGGATAGAACAAAGATATTCTGACTCCAGGTTTTATGATTCATTCCACTATTTTAAAAGTGATTTATAAACTGTTCATAATTTTACACAAATATGAGTTTATTATTCAGTTGTCCTTAGAGCTATATTCTGAAATGGAGTTATTCTTGGGGGGAGAAAAGCCTTCTTTTCTATTCACACCACTAGATGGCAGGTTACTGAATGACACACAATATGCGCCGGACCTCCTATAGATCTAGAGTGGTAAACAGGGTCATTGAAAAGAGTGATGAATTGCAAAGTCACAAAAGATAGTTGTAAAGATTTAGGTGAAAGGGATTTGCTTGCTGAGAGTGAGGTCATCATTTCCCCCAATTCACTTCACTTGGAAAGCATGAAGAGCCACTTCCAATGACTCTTGAACCCTGAGATACAATTTGCTTTGGTGATCTCACATCTGTGTGTTGAGTCGAAAACACGAAAAGTTTTGATCAAAATTACTGAGACTGATTACACAGTGCATTTTAGCATCAGAATGTTCCCACTGTAGAAGACCTTTCTGAGTACAACACAAGGGGAAGAAACAATAAAGGAACAAACTGAAAAGACTTCTATACAAATATTTAAGATACTTATGTAATGGGGTGCCTGGCTGGCTCAGTCCCTAGTGCAAGAGACTTGGTCTCAGGCTTAGTTAGCACTTTCCTAAAAAAATAAAGAGTAAAAAAATCCTGTGTGTTGAAGGGGATGTTAGTAACACATTCCAGTGTCCTCTACACAGTGGAACTAAATATTCAATAACAAAGGAATGCTTATTTACATTGTAGAGCATGTACATGATGGCATGCTGGTCAGCCATTTAAAACTGATCCTTTAGGGTGATGCCTGGGTGGCTCAATCGGTTAAATGTCTGTTTTGGGTTCAGGTCATGATCCCAGGGTCCTGGGATTGAGCCCTGTGGTCGAGAGCCTGCTTCTTCCTCTACTCCCAGCTTCTGCTCTCCGTCGCTATCTTTGCCTCTCTCTCCAAATAAATAAATAAAATCTTTAAAAAAAATTTAATTAAATCATCCTTTAGATAAATGTATATATTTTTGTGACACGGGAAAATAAGGAAACTGACAGGCAGACAAAAATATTATTTTGCATTATATACACTATATTTTTAATAAGTAATAAGATACAAACAGGGAAATGAATGACATATATACATCTATAAGTTAAAGTTGTTTTTCTCTCTCTCTCTCCACTCCTCTCCACCCCTGCCCTCATCCTGTGGTGGCTACCTCATATCCTCACTTTGCCATTTATGAGTTATAGCGCTGAGTATGGCTGTGGATTTTTCTTTTTTTTGGCCGTGAATCTTTGGTTTACATTTTAATGACTTTTAAATTTGAATGTCTGAAATAATATTTTCTAATTGTGGTTTATAGACCGTTTGCACTAGGTTAAAAATGCAGATTATTGGGCTCTTTCCCAGGCTCAATGAATCTGAAATTTGGAAAATGGCATTCTGGAATTCGCCTTTTAAACTAGCTCCCTGAGTTATTTTTAGGTACATTAAAGTTTGAGAATGATTGGTAATGGCTGGGATCAAGGGTGAGAAAAATGAGAGGAAAAATCTTTGAACTAGTGAATGATTTTAAGCATTGCATTTTATTTATTAGACTTCTTGTCGGAACCATTTTTCTAGCAAATGGTTATATATGCAACACTTTATTTTTTTTAAGATTTTCTTTATTTGACAGAGAGAGAGATCACAAGAAAGCAGAGAGGCAGGCAGAGAGAGAGGGGGAAGCAGGCTCCCCGCCGAGCAGAGAGCCCGATGCGGGGCTCGATCCCAGGACCCTGAGATCATGACCTGAGCTGAAGGCAGAGGCTTTAACCCACTGAGCCACCCAGGCACCTCTATAGTCAACACTTTAAAAGGCACAAATATATAGGGACAAACCGGTGATGTAATTATAATAACCTGAGATCTTCCCACCAACCACCCGTGCAATTTGCTACTTCATTAAAGCACCAGCATGATTTGGAAATTGAAGTGAATAAACCATGAAAGAATGTCTTGAAAAACAACAACAAAACAGCATTTCCGAAATAAAGCTTTATATAATGGAGGAATAAAATCTGGACTTAAACATTCTCTCCTATAACTAAAGCCAAACAGCACCTGACACATTTGGACACTGGAAGGGTTGATAATAGAGTCAAGAAAATTGGTCTTGAAAGCTTTCACAGCTGGCTTCAGCTTGACCACGGTCTCCTCTTGAGTAGAAGGGCTTTGTCCTACATTCTGAGCGTAATGTTTGGAAGGAAACTGTGACTTCCAATTTCAATCCACAGCAGGTTTCTCCAAAATGCTGGTGTGAAAACATTGGTCACAGACTAACAGTTGAAGAGAAAAGGATTGCCAAGAATGCAGTGGACGGTGTTCTAGGAAGAGAAAGTTATTTCCCTGGAGAGAGAGGCTTGTGTGAGAATTTTATCTTGTACCCATGGAAATGCCTGAAAACCACAAGTCAATCAAGAGTCAAGGTTCTTTTTTTTTTTTTTTTTTAAGATTTTATTTATTTATTTGACAGAAAGAGAGAGAGATCACAAGTAGGCAGAGAGGAGGCAGAGAGAGAGGGGAAGCAGGCTCCCTGCTGAGCAGAGAGCCCAATGCGGGACTCGATCCCAGGACCCTGAGATCATAACTTGAGCCGAAGGTAGAAGCTTAACCCACTGAGCCACCTAGGCGCCCCTGCATTCTTCTTCTTCTTCTTCTTCTTTTTTAAATTTTATTTATTACAGAGATCGAGAGCACAAGCAGAGGAAGCAGCAGAGGAAGAGGGAGAAACAGACTCCCCACTGAGCAGGGAGCCCGATTTGGGGGACCATCCCAGGACCCTGAGATCATGATCTGAGCTGAAGGCAGAAGCTCAACAGACTGAGCCACCCAGGTGCCCCTCAGAATTACATTCTGAAGGGAGGTTAAAGTGGTTGAATTTGAAGTGTAGGAGTAAACGTGCATTCTTTTTTTTTTTCATAAAGGAAGAATTTGGAGCTAGAATCTAGACTTCGGGGATGGAAAATTACAAAATGTCCTGCTCTGCTGAGATGCCACTGGAGGTCATTTCTCCCCTTTGTATTTCCATTTTCCTCTTAAATATCTTCGATCCTTTTTGAAATTTTTATATCTCTATCTCCTAGCAACTGCACGTTTTCCTGCAGGGGGTTTTATCTGAAATCACGTGTGTTTGTAGTTATCTCAACTTAATTTTTTTTATTTCAGTAGCTAGACTCAGACCTTGGAAAAGTTTATAAAATGAAGTCCCGGGGCGCCTGGGTGGCTCAGTCGTTAAGCGGCTGCCTTCAGCTCAGGTCATGATCCCAGGGTCCTGGGATCGAGCCCCGCATCGGGCTCCCTGCTCAGCAGGAAGCCTGCTACTCCCCTAACCATTCCCTCTGCTTGTGTTCCCTCTCTCGCTGTGTTTCTCTCTGTCAAATAAATAAAAAACCTTTAAAAAAAAATAAAATAAAATAAAATAAAATGAAGTCCCTAGAGAGACACAACAGAAGTGAATATAATAAGGGGCGCCTGGGTGGCTCAGTTGGTTAAGTGTCTGCCTTCAGCTCAGGTCATGATCCTGGGGTCCTGGAATCAAGCCCTATGTCAGGTTCCCTGCTCAGTGGAGAGTCTGCTTCTCTCTCCAGTGATCTCTCTGCCCCTCGCCCCCCTCGTGCTTGCTCTCTCTCCTTCTCTCTCTCCCTCTCAAGTAAATAAATTAAAAATCTTTTTTAAAAAAGAAGTGAATATAAAGGACTTAACTATGACAAAATCAAAGCGCTTGATTACAAAGTTATGGATATAAATGTATTTTAAAGTGTATAAACATACAGATGTGCATACATTCGTATTGATTCAGTCTGATAATACTTTTAATGTCTGTTGGCTACAAACTGAATCAACATGAATTTTATAGAGATCTTCCTCTTATTTCAACAGCTGGATGGACACAGTGGTCTGGATCCTCAAGAGCCTTGCTATCTGGTTATGATTAGACTTGACAACATGAAAGATCACAGAAACCCAGGCTTGAAAGAGGTTTGAATATTCATCAAGTCCAATCATGTCAAATATTCTCTTCCCCAAAAAGGCCAAGTGTTTGCAAGACTACTTCACTCCAGTGAGAGAAAGAGCCTGCAATTTCATCTCTAGTTATCTTTGGCTTTCAAAATTCCTCTTTATAATGAAGTTCCCCTCTCTGGTCTGAGTTCTACCTCTGAGGAAGCCAGTTTTTTTTTTTTTTTTTTTTAAAGATTTTATTTATTTGACGGAGAGAAACACAGCGAGAGAGGGAACGGTAGTGGGAGAAGCAGGCTTCCCACAGAGCAGGGAGCCCAATGCGGGGCTCGATCCCAGGACTCTGGGATCATGACCTGAGCCGAAGGCAGCCGCTCAACGACTGAGCCACCCCAGGAAGGTGATTCCAGGTGCCCCAGTAAGCCAATATTTAAGATGGCCCCCTCAAATGCCCACCTCCTGGTAGTCATAGCCTTGCACAGTTGCTACCCACGTGGGAACAGAGTTGCTGTGTGACCAAGAACAGATGGCAAAGTGATGGGATGTCACTTCTGAGATGGAGTTATACAAGACCACAGCTTCTGTTTCGAGTGCTTTCTTCCTCCTTCACTCGTGCATGCTCACTTGTTCTTTTTCCCTGTTGTGGGGGAAGCTGGCTGCTGTGTGGAGAGGACATTCAGGCAACCTGTGGAGAAGCACAGGTGATGAGGCTGTTTGTCCAACAACCAGCAGGGAACTGGGACCTGCTAACAGTGACACACATAAAATTGGAAGGACACTCAGGCTCAGTCTAGCCATGAGATGCCTGCAGCCTCGTTAGCTTGACGGTAACTTCCTGAGACCCTGAGCTAGACGCACCCAGCTAGGGTGCACGCCTCCTAGATGCCTCCTCTTCAGAACTGGGAAAAAATAAATGCTTGTTGTCTGAAAGCTGCTAAATTTGGGGAAAATTTGTTACATAATAAAAGATTACTAATATTCTTTGAAGTCATTTACTTATATTTGTTTTTAATGTAACATACAGTAATTATATGTGATATATAACAAAAATGGTATTTATTGGGCATCTATACTCTTCCAGGCATGCTCTAAGTGCTTTACATGAATTAAGTTGTTCACAACAACCCTATGACATTTACATTTTTGTTTCAGGTTCCTAGATGAGAAAAATTGTGGGGGGTGCCCAGAAGGTTAAGTAACCTTCCTAAGGTCATAGGGCTGGTAGAGAGTGTCACTGGGACTTAAATGTGGGAGTTCTATTTTCTAAGCCAAGTTCTCAGGAGGTCGCATCAAGCTGTAGGCCAGGGCTTTAGCCATCTCAGGGCTCAGTGGGGATTGGAGAATCTGTTCCCAAGTTCACTCACATAGTTGTCAGCAGGCCTAATTCCTTATTGTTTGTTAGCCAGAGGCTTCCTTCCTCACCACAGGAATTTATCTCATTAGTGAGTTTAAAAATGAGATCATACCATATAGGGCTGTCTTTTTTTCTGCCTACCAACATATTGTAAATATTTTTTGATGTAATTAAACATTTTAAAACATTTTTAAAAAGATTTTATTTATTTATTTGACAGAGAGATCACAAGTAGGCAGAGAGGCAGGCAGAGGGAGAGGGGGAAGCGGGCTCCCCGCTGAGCAGAGAGCCGGATGTGGGGGGTGGGGACCGACTTGATCCCAGGACACTAAGATCATGACCTGAGCTGAAGGCAGAGGCTTTAACCCACTGAGCCACCCAGGGACCCCGGAAACTAAACATTTCTAACCATCCTTTTTTAAAGGCTTTGGATTCAAATCAGCACCTTGAAAAGACAGAATTTCTTTAGGTGAATCAGCTAAAATAGTGAAATACTTTCCCACTTTAACTGATTCACCTTGATGTCAGTCCACTTCTTTGGTTCGCTACTATAAGAAAAGTGAAATTTGTGTTTTTACAGCAGAGCTCTTACCTACAGTATTGTACTATATATACTAATAATTTGTCTTCTTTTTTGTAATTATAAGATAAAGAAGGTTTAAGACTTGAAATTCTACAAAAGCTAAGTACTCTTTATTTAGTGCCCAATGCAGAGATATGCAAGTTAACATGAATAATTAACTACTGTGGTGAAGAAAAAACATTTTGAGTCATTGAAAATTTCTTCCTGACTTGTCCGGATTATGGTCTTTTTTTTCTTCCTCTTTCTTTTTGGGTGAGGTGTCCTGAGAGTGAGAAAAAGTCTGCCAACGGGAGCTGGAAGTTTTCTCCCGTCTCTGACTTTCACACAAAGGCATCCTACTTAGAGATTCTTGTATTATTTGTTCACGGGAACAAAGCTCGGCGAGCAGCTTTGTGCTCTTGCTTGCATGCAGTGGCATTGCTGGGTATGTGAAATCGGCTTAAAAGAGCCCCATGCAAGTTGTCATTACAAACACAAATCCTACACCTTGGGAAAAAGGAAGTCGATCAGACGAACACCGTCAAACTGATGTTTCAGGTGTGAGATCACTTTAGGGAAAATGAATTCCAGCAGGAGGCCTCGGAAGATAAATAAGACTGGAAAAATAACCACAGCCAAATTGTAGCTATTCCAGGAGGATCTGTTTCTAAATGAAACAAATTCTTCATGTCATCTGTTTAAAATGTGTTTTGGTTATATATATATTTTGGTTATATATTTATATTCTGGTTATATATATTTTTTGGTGTCTTATATATATAGGTTATATATATTGATTATATACATTTTTGGTTATATATTTTGATTATATATAGGTTATAAATATATATATTGATTATATATATATTTGGTTTTATATATATACATATATATTATTTTCAAGATATGGGAGGGCATAGAATTGTAGGGCTTCCCAGTGTTTCATTCCTTGTGATATACCTAATTTCTTGTTTTGCTCTTCTTTACTGAAGTGTACCGAAGATTGACAATAGACTAGAATACGAAATGTTTAAAATTTTTTTCATGTTTTCCACCAATCTTGCTCATGTAAGAGTTAAATGAATTCTCTCTAATGATAATCTGGGTCTTTAATGGGTTTTGATTTGACATAGTTCCTTACATGCTCTTAGTGGACTACTCTTTAAGAATTGGATCATAACTGTATGGCTCTCACAGGTCAAGTTACCTAAATCTATTTGTGAAGTATAAGCCGGAGTACTATTTTAGGAAGTTCCATCGGGTTCAGAATCTGTATTGCCCAGAATGGTTTTTAGGGTTTATCCTCATTTTTTAGGACTTAACTTCTAACTCTGACTTAAAAACAAACAAACAAACAAACAAACAAACAAAACTAGTTATAGGATGGAACCTGGCACAGAGTGATTGGAGCAATATATTACACATGGTCATGGCTGTTATGGCTGACCATTTCATAAGAATTTGTGACTTTTGGGCAATGAATGAAGTTGAGAATGAGGTAAGGTTTTTTTCCTTCAGAAGCTGGAGGTTTAATTCATTTAATACTCTTCAGAAAACACCATTGGAGTAAGTTTAGCCCAGAAACAGAGGCTAAACACCATTTCCATGCATTCAGCTGGTATGAGTGTTATAGGAAAGCCATTCGTAGGCATGAAACACTCAATGTAAAAATAAAAATTCATTTAAAACTGGTCTTAAGTCTCAAGCTCATTAACAATTTTATTACTTAAACTAAGATAAAATATATAGCTAAATAACTACAAATAGTTAATTAATTATAAATAGCATATATCCCAAGGAGTGTTTGAGAGGTCTCCCAAATAATGCAGCAATTACACACGATAAAGAGAAATACACGTAGGAGATTGTGTAGTAGGCGTTATTCCACAGGTTACTTTAGCTATCACCCTTTCTCGAAGGTTACTTAGGCTAAAAGAACTTGCTCGTGATGTGACTTTAACATTTTAACATTTCAAAACTCGGTGAAAGCTTGAAAAGTAACAGTTTTGAATGCATGAAGTAGTTAATTTTTTCTCCAGACACAAGATTTATTTTGCCAATAACACTTCTAGTTACTAGTTGGTGCTTTCCCAAAAGAGAAGTCATCAATGGTTTCTATTGCTGTTTTCATCTGAAAGGCTTTAAAATCAATGACTGTATTAGCCAATTTTCAAGGAAAATTCACTGGCTCGGGCTTAGTGAAAGACTTGACAAAGCTTTTCCTGCTCAGTCAGGACACCAGAGCACTACTGCCTACACAGACCACCTGGAGGACCTGGACACACCCGGGGGCTCTCTCCTAACAACCAGATTCCTTCCCAGCTGCCCAGGTTCAGGATTTAGAGTGGTTGCATCCTAGTTGCTGGGCCACACGTATCCGAACGAGCCATACGCTAGGGCCCTCTGAGTAACAAACATTGATCTTTGAACATCACCTTGGCATTTTACTTCTTTCCTTTTGTCCCCCCCCTTTTATTCTTTTCCATTTTGCTTTATACTGTTTACTCTGCGAATTATTTCAAAACCTTGAGCCACCAGCACCAGTTTAAAACCAATCTTCTCTCTTGGTTTCCTAGTACTTGGAGGATTCTGAAAGTTCTTTATCAAGAAAAGTTCATTATTTGGTAGTTCAGTCCCCTTTGGAGCATAGGCTCATTTTTCTTTCAGCGACTCTCAGGTCATGTTTCAAGTTTTCCTTCAAAATACAGTTCTTCTGGGAAAATCCATGACTAACTGACTCATCACAGATATTGTGTTAAATCAAACTAAAAATTAAACGAATTTATAAAGGAAATGGAACAAATGAAAGAGCACCACCCTGGGTGTTTGGAGACTGGGCTCCAGTTTTGGTTCTACAACTTGCTAGGGGTGCCTGATCTTGATTTGCTTGGTCTTGACTGAATTTCACTTTCCACACATCATTTACTTAAAATTTAGCAGTGTAAACTAAATATAATCAATATGTTGCTATCTAATCCATACACAAAACACCGTTTATCAAAAAGAAATATTTATCAGATATACAAAAATGCATATCGCACATATGTGGATAATTATGAATGCAAAGATGAAATGTATAAAACATAATGTATAGTATAATTATAATTAATAATATAGTAATTATTATATATTATAGGATAAGATTACATAATCTCTACATAATAGATAAAGAGATCATATAATTTTCTTGTTATTACTTTTACATATATTATTCTTGTTTGCACAGCATGTTGGGCTGGGTTCTAGACACCTGGTTTTCTCCCAGTCTTTCTATTTCAGTTGAATCATCCAGAGGGAAGGCTCTTCCAACTGTAGGAGATTTAGTGAAGTACCAGAAACAGACGAGTGTGTTTAATTAATGAAACAGAGTACAATAATATTACATACATCCAATATTATAAGCTCTTCGAGTTTCAGATATATATATTTAATGTCCCTGTCACCTAGACATGAGCTCAGCCTTGGAGACGTAAAGATTCTTTATGATAGGATGATGAAGGAGATGATAGGATATGAAGGAGATGATATCCTTCATTGGCTCATATAATTTTTTTATGTTCACATCATCAGTGAGAAAACTAAGACCCAGAGAATTAAGCCCAGGCACGAGAGGCTCCTGCCTTTTCTCTGTCTGCTTTGCTTTTACCACATCAAACTCTATGCAAGATAAGGGGTCAGTGACCATCAAGGTGGTCTCTGGCAGCGCTCAGCACAGTGGGACCCTTTGAAAGTTATTTTCCTAACAAAGATCCACAGCGGGGTTTCTTTCCAAGCTGGCCCTGGGGGCGGACCAATCTGTCTTGCGCCCCTCGCCTTCCCACCCCTAACTCCCTGAAGCTCTGGGGAGCGGGGGGGGGTGGGGGGGGGGGTGGGGAGCTCAGCCCCACCTACAGTTCCCGGCCCTTGGCCCCTCTCCAGAGTGTGGGAGGCATGGGCTGCGGTGTGAGCACCAAGGTGGTCCCAGGGTCGCCTGTGCTGGCCCCTGTCAAGCAGGAGAGTCAAGGCCAGGGCAACTCCAGAGGCATAGGACCTGGGCCCGAGGCAGTGTCCGAGGCGGCTCGGCGGATGCAGGTGGCCCGCTTTCGCGCCAGGTTCGACCCCCGTGTCCTTGCCAGGTAAAGCTCCAGGTGAAGCGGTGCCAGAGGGGCTGGCCTGGGACTGGGTTGAGGAAGATAAACCAAGCGTTCATCAAGATGGCCTTAATGTTCTCCCCAGCTTGATTAAACTTAGACAGCCTTCTTTCAGATGACAGGCCCCTGATGTCCCTAAATTCTTTCTCTGCCTCTTTGAGATGTAAGTCTTCTACAACCCAGGAATGTCTCTTCTGGAGGACGAGGTAGCCATCCCTTTGAAGTGTAATTAGGAGGCCACTTTCTCCCAGTCTCTGTGGGAAGGCAGGAGCCCAGCTTCCCTAAGCACTAATTAGCAAACACAGGTGGCCTAGTCATGTGTACCAATCTCCCCCCACCACCCCCAACGTCTTCTAACACTTTTCTACTAGCCTGCTCAGTGCTGAAAACTTTCTTGCCTTTCATTTCAACAGAGTTGAAGTCAGTCTCTCTCCTCTACTGCGACAGTTTTGACTCCAGTTGTAATAGTCTGGAATAAAGTCTTTTTCACTGTTTTTAACAAGTGTTGGGACAAATTCTCTTTGACACCTCTGAGCAGGGAGAGCAGAAGATTGGGGAAATTCCAGACTGAAAGTAGAGGAGGAACAGGAGCAAGGAAGGGGAGGGAATCCCTGACCTCAGAGCTGGGGAAGGAGGAAGGCGTCTCAACCCTTCAGGGCTGATGGGGGCCTTGTCACAGATATCTCGGGGCTTGGTCCAAACAGGCCTGTTTGTGAAGGATCTTTACCACACTCTGGGAAAGGAGACCATACATCATTTAATAGAAACAAGTCTTTGAATCAGCCAGACTTGTGATCCACTCTTGTGTCTTTTATCATGTGTGATTGAGAATGTTCCTTAGCCTTTCTCCTTCCTCAGTTTTTGCCTGAGTAAAGTGGAAATAATAATAATATCTATCCCATACAGATGTTGTGAAGACACTTTAATATATGCAAATTGTGGTGCACAGTGCATGACATAAGTTTGTATTGAGATGTTAGTGCAGTATTTAGTATTGTCTTCGTCAGGCACACTTAAGACCTCGCTGACTCCTAAGAAATGAGTGAAGGTGACAGGTCGGTTGGACCCGAAAACTAACTTCCTCAGAACGTACCCTGTTGGACATAAAGAGGAAGGAAATCATGAAATCCTCTTCCACTCTGCAGGGCTTGGTGGGACACAGTAGTGGGTGGCTCACTTGGCTTCTCAGGGACACTTCTAGCCCTCAAATGATATGCTTACTTTATTGCAGTGCTGTGAACAGAGTCTGTGCAGAGCCACTTCCCAGCCTACTTGGGAACCTCTAATACAAGGAAACCTTCTGGATTAGTCCAGTAGCTGCTGAGCTCAGAGACAAAGTTGGCTGATCCAATTGAACTTGAATCAGAATGGACATGGGATCTTATCATGACTGAATTGGTTAGATGGCATCTCTGGTCATCCGTAGGCAGAGAAATGAGGCTGCTGTGTCCAGTCTTATCTACTCTCAGAATCTCCTTCTGCAAGGTAGTCCCAGTCCTTTAGAGTGTGGAGGGGTCATAGAGGTGGAAGGTCAGCATTGTAAGGGCCCTAGTGACTAACTCGAGGTTCCTTACCTGATGAGGAGTTAAGCACCCAATGATTGACGTGTCAAGTTAGTGACAGAATTGAGTCTAGGGGCACCTGGGTGGCTCAGTCAGTTAAGTGGCTGCCTTCAGCTCAGGTCATGATCCCAGGGTCCTGGGATCGAGTCCCGCATCGGGCTCCCTGCTCAGTGGAGAGCCTGCTTCTCCCTCTTCCTCTGGCTGCTGCTCTGTCTACTTGTGCTCTTTCTATCTCTCTGTCAAATAAAGAAATAAATAATCTTTAAAAAAAAAAAAAGAATTGAGTCTAGAATACAGTTGTCTTACTTCTGCATTGTGATCCACTTATAACTCTTGCACAATAGAGACAATAGAATTTAAATCTGACTATATGCACTTTCTCAATTGTTTCTTTCAAATAGGTTGTGATATTACTATTGTTTCTGGGTTTCATTTTTTCATATATGTTCAAAAAATTCCTGGTTTGTAGCAGCTGAAGTTAAAGTAATAATTTCTAATTTTTCTTTATTTTTATTTTTTTTGAAGATTTTATTTATTTATTTGACAGAGATCACAAGTAGGCAGAGAGGCAGGTGGGGGAGGGGGGGAAAGCAGGCTCCCTGCTGAGCAGAGAGCCCCATGCTGGGGGGCGGCAGGGGGGCTTGATCCCGGGACACCAAGATCATGACCTGAGCTGAAGGCAGAGGCTTTAACCCACTAAGCCACCCAGGTGCCCCTAAAATAATAATTTCAATTTTGAGGATGATGTAAGATTGCACCACCTACAAAATTAATGCTGAGGCTGCTTTGCTCGGTGGTGGTAGGAGTGGAGGAGTGCAAGGAAAGGAATGGCATGGCCTTGTAAATTCCTTCTCCAATGCTTGATTCAATCCTTAATATTTTCAAAATATATGTGATCATTTGGAAATAATATGTATTCAGTGAATGATTCTTTCATTCAACATTTATTGCTGTACCCTCTGTGCCAGGCGCTGCAGAAGATAGAGCCACTCAAATCATAAAAATAGTCACCGTCCATGGTCATCACGGGATCACAAGCAAGGCTGCAGTTACAGGAATTTGTTATGGGACATTTGTTATTCAGTCTGAAACCATTTATTTCCACTACTCTACATTTTGGCTTAAAGCCTACTGTTCCCTTCACTGCCAAATTACTAGCATTTTTTTTTTTAAAGTGTTTGGTATATGAAGGCCTCTTAGCAGTATTGAATAAAGTGCCTTTCCTTTAGACAATAGAGTGTAGTTCCTCAGAGATGGTAATTCATCTGATATCTGATGATTAATTCCGCGAGCAAAAGAATTTGCTTGCAGTTTTGAAGGCATAGTGATAAATTAGTATTTGCAAAGTGCTTTCATCTCCATTAAAGGTAAATGTAAATTTTGGTTGGTCTGCAAAGTAATAGAATTTGAAATGCCTGTGATTATCTTCAAAATCAACCTGAAAGTGCATGTGAATAAAAAAGCAAAGTTGGAAAGCAGCGACAGAATCTACTTAAGATGAGTAAATTGCTATCTGTTTTGATAAAGTAATTGGCCAGAAAATTAAATGCACTACATAGAACAAAGCTGTTTTCTGTGAGCTGATACAGCCAAATGCCACTTTTATTCAGGAAGCACAGGAATATAAGGAACAAATAGGTAGGGGGAAAATTACTGGAAGAATAAACTCAGCAAAAAGAAGTAAGGCTATTTAGAACACAGACTGATATTTGTATTTGAATCTCTGTTACTGAGTATGTATCTGAAAGCATTACCTTTCCCTACATACTCCCAGAGCACGGTTCATTCGCTGGCATCCTTTCCTGGGAGAAGTTTTAATAAAGCAGAAGAGCAGCAAATTACAATAAAAGTAAGGCAACCTGGGTTCTCATCCTCGCTCTAGAATTTAAACATCCGATCTGCTAACCTGATCTTGAAATTTCTTCATTTGTAAAATGAGGGGTTGGAGTAAGTCATTCTCTAATATTCTGTAAAATCTGTAAAATCATGATTCTAAGCGGAACACTTTCTCAACATTTCTTAAATAGAGGGTTGGACTTGATAGAATTCTCACATTGACATGGACGTTTACACAGATAATTCAAGTTTAAGACCATCAGCCTTTGAAATCCAAGCTGACCTCTTGGCCTTTGAGAGAGAGAGAGAGAGAGAGAGAGAGAGAATAACTTTATGCATTAGGCTCAGGTCATGATCTCAGGGTCCTGGGATCCAGCCCCACATCGGGCTCTCTGCTCAGCAGGGAGCCTGCTTCCCCCTCTCTCTGCCTGCCTCTCTGCCTACTTGTGATCTCTTTCTCTCTCTGTCAAATAAATAAATAAAAATCTTAAAAAAAAACCCTATACTTAAACAACAATGAGCAAAGGAGTCGGATGGGGGGATGTAAAGATAAAAAGAGAAGATATAAGCACCAACTTAGGTAATTTTAAGAATCTTCACTTCAGAGGATAATAGATTTGGCTTTTCTTCCGATAGATACGACATCAAGGCTCTAATTGGGACAGGCAGTTTCAGCAAGGTCGTCAGGGTGGAGCAGAAGACCACCAAGAAACCTTTTGCAATAAAAGTGGTGGAAACCAGAGTGAGGGAAGGCCAGGAAGCATGTGAATCGGAGCTCACCATCCTGAGGCGGGTTAGACACCGTTACATTGTTCAGCTTGTGGAGATCTTTGAGGCCCCGGATCGAGTTTACATGGTGATGGAGTTGGCTACGGGAGGAGAGCTCTTGGACCGACTCATGACTCAGGGCTCCTTTACAGAGCAGGATGCTGTCAGAATTCTCCACATGGTTGCTGATGGCATCAGGTATCTGCATGCATTGCGAATAACCCACAGGGACCTAAAACCTGAAAATCTCTTATATTATCATCCAGGTGCTGAGTCGAAAATTTTAATCACAGATTTTGGTTTGGCACACTCTGGGAACAAAAGTGGAGACTGGAAAATGAGGACACTCTGTGGCACCCCAGAGTACATAGCCCCTGAGATTTTGCTAAGGAAGCCATATACCAGTGCAGTGGATATGTGGGCTCTTGGCATAATCACATATGTTTTACTTAGCGGAGTCCTGCCTTTTGATGATGAAAACCATACAAGAC
Source organism: Procyon lotor (assembly GCA_028646535.1). Classification (NCBI taxonomy): domain Eukaryota; kingdom Metazoa; phylum Chordata; class Mammalia; order Carnivora; family Procyonidae; genus Procyon; species Procyon lotor. Next base: position 121,581,857 of record CM053606.1, on the reverse strand, counting down.
TCTACAGGAAGATTCTGAAGGGCAAATATAATTACACAGGAGAGGTAAGAAATAATTTTACTCCTATTGGGTTAGTGTAGTATAGTTTCTCAACCTCAGCACTATTGACATTTAGTTGACAATTAGGGCTGGATGAGTCTTCTTTTTTTTTTAAACTTTGAGGAAAAATAAAATTTAGTAATTTATTATTCACAAGTTCTGAAGGGTACTTGGCATGCCCAGAGCCACACAGTGAGGTTCGTGAGGTTATATGGGGGTAGGAGAGATGGGGTTGGATGATTTCTTACTGGGAAGGGGGGAGGGGGGAGGAAGGGAATGGGAGTGAGGCTGTCCTGTGCATTGCAGGATGTTTAGCAGCATTCTTGGCCTCTACCCCACCCTCCATACACTCATGGTAGATACTGGTAGGTACTGGATATCTAGTAAATACACTAGATTCAACAGCTTCCTCGAGTTGTGACAACAAAAATTGTCTCCAGACATTGTTAAATGTCCCCTGCGGGGCAGAGTCACCCTTAGCTGAGAGCCATTGGTCTCAAGGTAGCAAGAGCCACTGAATTGTCTGTGGTTAGCACGTGACATTGATAATTAAGTAGACAAGTGAGTTTGCAGTTTTTCTTTCATTAGCTGAGAAGACTAATGTGTACTCAGAATCTCAGCATGATGCTTGGGTATTTGGTGAGAGATTTTCTGCCTTGAGTCTAGATGATCTAAGCCCTTTGTAATATAATGCTTCCTCAGTGAAATGTTTAACCTCATATCTTGTGTAAAATATTTATCCACTGTTTAAATTTGGAACTCCCAGTGTTTATGAATGTGTTTATTTCCTGTTGTTTTTGGGTTGAGAGAGAAAGTTGTCGATGCTTGTGTGTAGGAAGCCTGACAAAAGGGGAAATTCATTTCATGGTCAGCAAGTGATCAAATATATGTTCAACTATGAAAGGGTTCTTTTTCTCATGAAGAAAAATATCGATAGTTTGATTATAATTATAATTAATTGAAAGCAATAATATATATTGGAATACTACTTGGTCATCAAAAAAAAAAAAGAAAATCTTTCCATCAAAAAAATAAAATCTTGCCAACAGGAAGTGAACACATTCATAAACAACTTGGATGGAACTAGAGGGTATTAGGCTAAGCAAAATAAGTCAATCAGAGAAAGACAATTATCATTTGATCTCACTGATATGTAGAATTTAAGAAACAAAACAGAGGATCATAGAGGAGGAGAGAAAAAACAAAACAAGATGAAATCAGAGGTAGACAAATGATAAGACTCTTAATCATATATAAACCACATCTTCTTTATTCATTCATCTGTTGATGAACATCTAGGCTCTTTCTATAACTTGGTTATTGTGGACATTGCTGCTATAAATGTTGGGGTACGGTGCCCCTTCGGATGACTACATTTGTATCTTTGGGGACTAAGGTGGATTTTAGATAACTAATACCTTCAGTTGCTAAATTTATTAGATTCATTCTGGAATGTTAGGGTAGCTTGGAAGGGTACATTTATTCCACTCACTGGGCTTTGCAGAGTAGGAGTAGGAGTTCCCCTTTCCAGTTGCTTCCTACAATGCTTGAGAGGTAACCAGGCTAGAAAGACACAGCACATGGTGAAGAAAAAAGAAACCTTGTCTACTGTGTGAAGGAGGCCTTTGCTTATCGTTTTGATTACCAATACCATCATGATGGTTTTCAGCTTGGTGGCAGGACTCATTCTGGAGAGAGTAAGTAAAAGACTCACCCATCATTTCTCCCAGAGACTGTTGGAAAACATCCTTGTGTGGTCTCCACCCTCCTTCTTTTTTTTTTTTTTTTTAAAGATTTTATTTATTTGATAGAGAGAAACACAGAGAGAGAGGGAACACAAGCAGAGGGAATGGTAGCGGGAGAAGCAGGCTTCCTGCTGAGCAAGGAGCCCGATGCGGGGCTCAATGCGGGGCTTGATCCCAGGACTCTGGGATCATGACCTGAGCCGAAGACAGACGCTTAACGACTGAGCCACCCAGGCACCCCTCCACCCTCCTTCTTGTCTGGCCTTCCTCCATCCAGAAATCATGCTTAGCTCTGGGAAGACCTACATGAAAATTCTCAGTGTTCCCTGCTCTTTTGGCTCAAGTGGTGATGTCTGAGAAACCAAGTCTTCTTCTTCTCCTCCTTCCCCTCCTTCTCCTCCTTCTCTTCCTCCTCCTCCTTCTTCTGATTTCTTTATTTATTTGAATGAGAGAGAGAGAGCCAACAGGGGTGAGAAGCGAAGGGAGACAGAGAATCTCAAGCAGACTCCCTGCTGAGCACAGAGCCTGACTGAGCAGGGCTCAGTCTCACACCCCTAAGATCATGATCTGAGCCAAAATCAAGAGTCACATGCTTAAGCCACCCAGGTGCCTGAGAGACCAAGTATTCTTATATATCTCTTCAAATGTGAGTGCTTTGATACACGTAGGAACAAAGGCTCAAAGTCCATGGAAAAAGGGAAGAAAGCCTCTTACTGCTTAGGAAATTTGGGTCAGATTTCATGCAGGAGAGGACATTTGTGCTGTTGTCTTGGAGGAGGGGTGAGAGTTTCTGAAAGGGAAACGTGTGTGAATGACAATGTGTGTCATTGGCACATTCCAAGTAGAACAACATATACAAAAGCACATAAAAAGGGAATATGTTGCATAGTAGTAAAAAACAAGAATTTTAGAGCATTGTATGTAGGTGAGTATATATTGATGTGGGTATTTTTGTAAAGTAGTGTAGTGTCATGGTTGAGGGCACAATTTGGAGCAATGCTGGCTGGACCCTTTCCCAGCTCTGCCCCTTACTAACTGTGTAACTTTGGGAACGTTTCTTAATTTCTCTGTACTCAGTTCCTTCATTTGTGAAACAGTAATAATGATAGTTTTTACCTAACACGGTTGTTGTGAAGATCAAATGAGCTAAAAGATGTCATGTGCTTAGAATAGTTTCACGTACTAATACATAGCTCTATGTATGCGTTAGCTCTTTCTGTTCCTGTTAACTATCAATGTGGGAAACAGTGGGACTACAAGTTTGAATTTTGCTTAAATAACAATTATATATGAAATATATAAATGTATATATTACAGTGCCAACTATACCTTTTTCATCTTTTAAATGGAATAGTGAGAAAAGTGAGGTATTAACATTTTAATGCTAGTGAAAATTACACATTCCGGCCAATGAGTTGGAAATCATGTATTACTGTCTAATGACATTGCACTATATCACAGTAATCTTTTTTTTAGATTTTTGTGAAAACATTGATAATAAAATGAGTCTTGCAGTCATATTAGCCAGCTGGCAAAGATAAACACTTGTATTAAAAACACATTTTTTAAAAATCCCACATGGAAAAAATAAATGAAAAAAATAAAAAAATCCCGCATGGATATTAATAGAAAATGGTCTGCATGTACTTAGATTCACCTGTGATTGCAATAATGGTAGGAAAAGTTTATTGATACACTCCCTTAGAAGGAGCAGATCTGATGGATTTTACTCACCAGCCATGACCCCAATTTTCTTTCTATGTCCTCATCTCCATTAATTTCTCTTATTTTCTCTTTGCTGCTATATTTCTTTTCCATTCAGGTTATGAAGTGAGAAAAAGGGAAAGAGAGCAGAAGATCTGGCTCCTTAATTCCCTTTTATTCTCTTTCCCTCACGACTAGAATTTCAATAATGAATTCAGTTAGGTCATAGTTCTTGTAATTTGGTTCTCAGTCCTGTGATTTAGTTCTTAAAAACTTATGCTCACAAAAATGTGGTGCTCAACTTTTTTTTTTTTTTTGAGGGAGGTGCTCAACTTTTTAAGTGATATTTTTACTTTAAAGGTTTTACAGAAAATAATTTTAATGGTTATAAAATCTCATAATATATTTCATTTTCTGCTTATCACTTTATTCATCTCTTCTCTGACTTAAATTATACAAAGTATATACTTTCTTACCTTTAACTCAATTACATTGAATGTTTCTTGGAATTGAGACCGTGTGCATTTCACTTTGACTATGTAGATGTTACCTTTGTTATAAGGGATAGTGATTAGAGTGGAAAGTAGTTATTTGTTTTCTTGATTATGTTGCACTTTTTGACCTTGATATCATCAGTGGAATTCATGGAGTTGAGGAGAAAAGAACTATTTGGTAAAGTTATTGCTAACTGAGAAATATCTGATTTTAATGTTATGCTTAGGTTGTTTATGTTCTGGCTTATGCAGTTTATAAATGGAACTAGTTCTAATATATATTATATATGGAAGAACATATTATATATGGTAGATTTCAAAGGCCAATTCAATTTTTTGTTGTCTTATGTTCTTCTTTTCTACTACTTTTTATTGGTTAATGTTTTGGTTTTTTTTTTTAAGATTTTATTTATTTGACAGAGAGAAACACAGCTAGAGAGGGAACACAAGCAGAGGGAGTGGTAGCAGGAGAAGCAGGCTTCCTGCTGAGCAAGGAGCCTGATGCAGGGCTCGATCCGAGGACTCTGGGATCGTGACCTAAGCCGAAGGCAGACGCTTAATGACTGAGCCACCCAGGCGCCCCTGGTTAATGTTTTTTTTGAGGAAAATTGAACATATCTCTTTTTAACCTCAGTGATTTTAAATATGATAGCTGTGCAAACAAATTGGGCTTTGTCCAATTCTCTTTAAATTTCAGTGTTTGCCTTATAAGAAAAACTGGAAGCATTACTTCTCTCATGTTAAGAACCCCTTAACTCACAAAAATATTCCCTTTATGAGCCTGGTATAGGATTAATTGGTTCTTTTTCCATTTTTTAATTTGATGTTACATGTAATAAACTTGTATATATCTCCTACCTTTTCCCAGTGTTTACAAATGCCCCAATGGATATAGCATTCTGACACAATTACCTTTTCTTTGAACAGTTTCAGCTTTGGCAAAGAGAAAACAACTTAAAGTCTGCTCTTAGATTGGAAGAAAACATTTTAAATTTTAAATATTTATAACATAATGATGTACAGAATCTCCTACTTTCTAATAGAAGGAAGAGTGATTTTCCCTGTCTACAAGTAATAAAGTTATGGAGCGTTCATTGGTATTTTGGGGCACATTTACATAAAATTTAATTGCAAAGCTTAAATGAAATCCTACCAAGGCCCTACACTAAAGTTCAAGAGAAGGGAAATGCTAGTCAGAGAATTGTCATCAGTAGTTTTAATTTGTTTTTGTTTTCTGTTATTGTTGTTTTTTTGTTTTGCTTTGTTTTTTTTTCAAGATTTGATTTATTTATTTTAAAGAGAGAGAGGGCGAGCAGGGGGAGGGACAGGGGGATGGAGAAGGAGAAGGAGATAATCTCTAGCAGACAGTGGGCTGAGTGCAGAGCCCTACACAGGGTTTGACACCACCACCCTGAGATCATGACCTGAGCTGAAACCAAGATTTGGATGCTTAATCGAATAAATCGCCCAGGTGCCCCCAGTAGAAGTTTTTAATAAATGCTACTATTTAAAATTTTTTAAAAATTTTATTTATTTAATTTTAAAAATAATCTCTACACCCAATGGGGGGGTAATTAATTAATTAATTGTCAAGAGCAAGTGTCACATACACTTCTGACACAGCCAGCCAGGTACCCCTAAAAGCTACTATTTTTAAGGCAATAAATGCTACTTTGAGTGCTCTTAGCCTAAGGATTTGAATGATAGCTTATCCATTTACTTAAAAATAGATATTTGTAGTTTTCTGAAAACCCTATAATTAAATCCATCAATAATTATTACCCAGTATTTCAGTAAGCTCAGTATTTAGCATATTTTTAACATTAGTTATAATCCTTAAAATTTGAGATGTTGCATCTAGAATTTTAGGAACTGTGTGTATTCTATGTGTGCTTGTGTGTATGTGTGTATGTGTTTGTGTGTGTGTGTGTGTGTGTGTGTGTGTGTGTGTGTGTAGTATCTAGCTTCTAATAATGACTTTTACTACTGATTCTCTAGGGTATTTCTGCAAAGGAACTACATTAGGAGAAAGTATTTATCAAAAAGTTGGAGAGCAAAAAACTAAAATCATTTCTTATTTCTCTGTTTAAAGGTGAAAGAATCAAGACTCTAATAGAATATAAGATACCATGCTTCTAAATTCCCTTTATTCTTTCAAAGTGCATACATAGTACAACTGCTAGTATTAAATTTCAGTTTTGTACCTTCTTTTTGTTATTGTTGTTTTATACCATTTGGCCAATTTCTATTGGAGAAGATAAACAAATAGGCAAAGAACCAGATGTGGAAAGGAAGAAAAAACAAAGGGGATAAAAAGGACTAAATTGCTCAAAAATATTACAGTTTACTTATCACTAAATTAATTGAATGACCTCTGAATAAAATAAAGGGCTACCTTTTTTTTTTGTAGATTGAAGTTTTTATTTAAATTCCAGTTAGTTAAAATATAGTGTAACATCAGTTTCAGTCCTAGAATGTAGTGATCCATCATTTACATATACCACCCAGTGTTCATCACGAGTGTCCTCCTTAATGCCCATCACACACTTAGCCCATCCCGATCCTCCCTCCATCAACCCTCAGTTTGTTCTCTGCAGTTAAGAGTCTGTTTTATGACTTGTTTCTCTCTTTTTTCTCCCCCGATGTTCATCTGTTTTATTTCTTAAAATCCACACATGAATGAAAAATTATGTGGTATTTGTCTTTGTCTGACAACTTATTTTGCTTAGCATATGCACTCTAGCTCCATTAACATCATTGCAAATGGCAAGAGTTCATTCTTTTTGATGACTGAGTAATATTCCATCACATACCTATACTACCTCTTCATCGGTCAATGGACACTTGGACTCTTTCCATAATTTAGCTATTGTTGATAATGCTGCTATAAGTATTGGGGTGCATGTGTCCTCTCAGGTCAGTATTTTTGTATCCTTGGAGTAAATACTTAGAAGTGTAGTTGCTGGATTAGAGAGTAGTTCTATTTTTAACTTTCTGAGGAAGCTCCATAGTGTTTTGCAAAGTGGCTGCACCAGCTTGCATTCCCACAAACAGCATAAAAGTTTCCCCCTTCTGCACATTCCTGTCATCTGTTGTTTCCTGTGTTGCTCATTTTAGCCATTCTGACAGGTGTGAGGTGGTATCTCATTGTAGTTTTGACTTGTAGTCTCCTTATGATGAGTGATGAGCATCTTTTCATATGTCTGTTAGCCATTTGTATGTCTTGCTACCTTTCTTTTTATTTGGTTCATTACCTCTTAACACAGAACATTGTTTTGAGGACACACATTTATCATGATAATAGTAAGTGGATTCAGTATGAGAAGTTTTAGATAATTTTCTTCTTCCAGTCCTCTGAATAGAGTAGGTGAATGTGTCCACAAAAGAACTGAAGGAGTTACATTATGATTTAGTAGTAACAAGAACAAGAGCAATAAAAGGTTATTTTTTATTTATTTAAAATTTTTATTTATTTAAATAAATAAAATAAAATTTTTATTTATTTAAAATAAAAAATATTTTATATTTTGAAAACCATTTTTCACATATTTGATCTAGCAATCTTGTGAAAGAGATACGATGCCCATTTTTTTGATGAAGAAACTGAGTACATTTAGAGCTCTATAGGGCTGGGCAGCCTGCATAGTCCAGATCCACTTGCTTCACTTCCAGACTTTTTCTACATTAAGATGGGGTAATAAGCTGACTGATGATAGTGTCTCTTTGAGAGTGCTGAGAAAAGCTGTACAGAGGAATTTTCAAGATAGTGAGTGGGAATGGCGAGATGGAAGTCCAAGCTGGTGAAGGGACTGAATCATGTCTTCAGGTGAGATTTGGTCCATGATGTGAATTTGATTAAATGTGTGGTCTCCAAATCATTTTTTAAAAAATTTTTTAATCTCTATGCTCAATGTGGGACTCAAACTCACTACTCCATCAAGAATTGCATACTCTACCGACTGAGTCAGGCAGATGCCCCTCTAAATCGTTTTTTGATCATATAACTCTATTAGTAAAAAAGTTATGAGCACGCACATGTAATTTTTAATCCTGTATAGAATATATACATATAGCATATTAACTTATTTCATACTTTATACAATATAGACAAAAATAAATTTTAGATTAAAAAGATAAAAATAAAATAGTTCTGACATTTTTTTCTACACCTGTCATTTTTCCACTGTGTAATATGTAATTGACTTCTAGGGACTCTCCATTCGTTCTTTATGGCTCAAGAATCCTGTAATTTCTAACCCATGTTTGAATAATGCACTTCGGCTAAAGAACTTTTTTTCTATGTTACCTTATTTTCTGCATTTTAAGTGTGTATTCATTTGGGGTCTTCTTAATGAGCTCTCCATAAATCTCACTACACATATTTTATATTTTCCAGAAAGATTCAGTTGCTTGTCTTATAATGTTCCATTGGAGACACCTAACTTAACCTTGAGCCTAGATAAATGTGTCTGGATCCAGAGACAAATAGATGTCTAGCCAAAGCAAAGGATATGCCACTGTGAATGTCAGCCACTGACGTACTTTGTCTAGACATGCAGTGTTTACATTTTATTTTCCCTGTGTTTGAGTATTTGGCAAATGTGCTCATTTATTTCATGCATTTTATTTTGGAGATAAGTACTTCTCAGATCTCATTTGCCTAAATAAGCTGAAGGAACAAAAAAGAGCAATTCCTTTACTGGTTTCTTTTGATTCAAATTCTAAGTTAATAGACTGTTAAGAGATTGGAGAGTGTGACATCTGAATTGAGTCTGATTTTTCTTGACACAAGGACAAAGACAATAGGTTGTAAGAATTTCCTTATCTTTCTTGGGAGATGCAACTTTTTAAAAACACATGTCAACCAGAAAGTGTTTGAGGTACAGCAAATGCACTGGTAATTTTGTCAGTGTTTCTGCTTTGTAGATGACAAAGGATACAAAAACTACAGGTTTTTTTTCTAGGTCTATGGTATGTGTTGGTAGATAATGCAGAAAACAAGTGTAAAGCAACAACTCTCTTGTCTCCATCTTCACAAAAGTCACTATGGATTGCTGTTATTGTACTAAAATATGTGCAAAAGCTGTACATATCACCAGAACAAATCCCTGAAACATCAAATAGCTGGAGTACACATCACACCCTGAGGTTATCTCTGCTCCATGCCAGTCCCGATTGTAGCTAACTGATGGGGAGCAATGCCGGTGTGTTGAGGAAATGCACTGCAGGAAGATTCTTCACTGAAGGGCCATTTTGTTCTGCCCTTTCTCTCTGGAGGCTGTGGAGATGGAGGCATCGTAAGTATGGAGTAAGCTTTCAAAGGGAGAGAAAATTTGATGATTTCTCAATTCATTCCACTTTCCACTCTAGCTGATTCTTGGATTAATGGAAACTCTATGAGATGATCAGAGTGTGTTAGTAAATACTAACCCAATGCTGGTGTGCTTCATGGATGACAAAGCGGCTTTGCCTCGTCCAGCCCACATAAATGGGATGTGGGAACTCACGTTGCTAATTGAAGCACACTGGACAGATTTCTGGGAAGGAATCTCCCTTCACTGAACAGAGGGTTTGGAAGACAATTTGTGTTTGGCTTTTCCTTTCACCAAATAGTTTTGTTTTGTTTTGTTTCTCCTCTCTCAAAAGTGGATTTTCAGGTTCCCGATATATCTAGTGATATAGTATTTAACTTGCTTATTTGAAAAAGTCTTCCAGGTTTGATATGCATTAGTCATGTAATTAAGAAGATGATGCTCTATGTGTGTTTGTATATTTTTATTTATTTTATTTATTTTTCCTTCCTAGCCTTGGCCAAATATTTCCCACTTGGCGAAGGACTTTATAGACAAACTACTTATGTTGGAGGCTAGTCATCGCATGTCAGCTGGGCAGGCCTTGGATCATCCTTGGGTGATCACCAGGGCTGCCGGGTCTTCTGTGAAGAATCTTCAGAGGGTCATATCCAGGAACCTCATGCGGAGGGCGTCTCTCCATTCTCAGAGTCCTGGGTCTGCACAGTCTTCTAGGTCACGTTCTCATCACAAATCGAAGCACATGTGGAGCATGAGAAACTTAAGGGTAGAAGAACCAGCACTGTCTGCACTTTTGTGACAAGATAACCTTCAAAACCACTTTAACCAATTTTAAGGCAGATCTGTTCACTTCATTAATAGCATTAGGTCAGTAGGGACCATTTGATCAGGATTAAAGCACCTAAAAAAGCTCCATGGACATGGGAACATGTGGTTATTGTGGGAAAATGTAGACCTTCATTTTAAGATTTTTTTGGTCTGTAATGTTTCCTATTTCTGTATTTATTCCCCAAAATATACTTCTGTGAAAGGTAAATAGTAAATACTAAATATGCTTATATAATTAAAAATAGATGAAGAAAAATCTCTTAAGAATTGATGGATTAAATAAAATAGGGGATAACAGGAATAAGGAATGTGTATATGAAGAAATGAAGAAACAGAGACATAGTGACAGAAATGGAGAATTAAATGTATTTATACTGAAATTACTGAATTATATTTATGACCACTGTATGGTGTTAATAACCACTAGGTAAAACTCGAGATAATTATAAATACCTGTTAAATTCGTATTTAGTCAGCAAATATTTTTTTTTTTTTTTTTTTTTTTTAGTCAGCAAATATTAATGGAAATTGTTAATTATGGGGCATATAGAGAAACTTAGTTGGCAACAAAACCAAAAATAAAACAACGGAACCATCTCAAACTAAAAATCTTCTGCACAGCAAAGGAAACAACTAACAAAATGAAAATGAAATTTTCATGGATGAAATTCCATCCCAATGGTTGGAATGGGAGAAAATATTTGTAAACCACATATCTGATAAGGGGTTAATCTCCAAAAATATGTCCCAAACTCCTAAGACTCATTAGTAAAAAACCTAATAGCCTGATTTAAAAAATGGGCTAAGGACTTAATAGATATTTCTCCAAAGAAGAGGTCAAATGGCCAATGATATCTCCTTGTATCTGTTAGGGGGGCTATTATAAAAAAA
>CM053606.1:121548781-121570344 GCA_028646535.1 Procyon lotor | reverse complement strand
GGACCATTTACTGCCTATCCTCGCCCCCAAGTTTTCCCCCATTCGGCAACAAAAGTTCCTGTTGAAGATCAAAATCTCTCAATCTTTTGGTAGAAGTTGGGTGGATGAGATGGGAAGAGTGTAAAGGGCCTAGTGGGGTGCACACTGGGAATTTTCATGAGTAGGAAAAAACACCCTTCTCTTCTGTGCTGGCTACTCCTGGACCCTCCCAGCATGTCCCCAAACCCTTTAAGGGTTTTGAATGGAAGATCGTGGTTGGGTAATAAGTTCCCTCCTCTCTAACTTCTGTAAAGTTCTTACAAATCAACTCAGTTTGTTTATAACCGTCTCTTTGAAAAATGTTCCTTCATGGGCTTAACTTCTTGTTGATTTGAGGTGACAAGGAACTTGCAGGTCATATGTTAATGTCCCAGGGTGGAGTTGTCCCCACCCTTCTCCCTCTACCCCATATGAAGCAGGCTAACAAGCAAATCAACCAAACTAACAACCAACCGTATGTATGTATTAGTTACCTATTTTTTTTTTAATTTTAAGGATTTTTTTAAAGTAATTTCTGTACCTAACGTGAGGTTCAAACTCACAACCCCGATATCAAGAGTCACACACTCCATCGACTGACTGAGCTAACCAGGTGCCCCACTAATATCTGTTTTTGAATAAAAAGGTTTTTTTGACAGTTCTATAAGTTAGACATACCATATGACTTTGTTGTGTGAACTGGGAGAAAAGGAGAAAATAGTACTTTTTCATATGTTTTAACCCTATTCTACCATCCTCTGGTGAAATTAGGTATTGCAAACTAATTTCTAAATATTTGGATATTCTTTTCTTACTTTACAGAGCTTAATATGAATAGAGTAAAAAAACACCTAATTATGTTGCACAAAAATACAAGAAACTTCATATTTCCTTCTCTCTTACTACTTTTATGAAACAATTTCTATTTTTTCTAAAACAAGTTTATCCTCAACGATAGTATTAATTTATTTTTCATCACTGTCTAGTATCCATTTAGATTTTCTCTTGTATTATATATGTCTTGAGTTTTCTTGTCTTAATAAATTCTCTTACTCTTTCTCCTTATCTCCTGGCAGGTTATGTAATGACCTACGATGATCTTTCCTTGCATATTTTTAAAAATATTTCTCAAGATCTACATTTTATGATATAAACAGAAGGTTGATGATCATATTTTGAGGAGTTGTATACTTGATTGACATAATCTGGATAATAGAAATCATGCCCACATGAGTTGTATTTTTTCCTTGTATATCATACCATTGTTTTTTAAAATACAAATGTGATGGCGAATAGTCTTTATGTGTATACACTTCCGGAAAGTTAAAATATTTAGGCTGAAGTATTAACATCTGCAACTTAATGTGACAAATAATTACTGATTTGTATTTGGAATATTTTTTCTAAATATTTAATATTTAAACTACTTCACTTTGAAAAAGTCACTTTAACCAAGAGTTTAATTCATAGATAAAGTTTTTAAAACCTAAAACATGAATTAGTATGATATTTATTTATATATGTATTTATTTATTTTGAGAGAGGGAGGGAGGGAGAGAGAGAGAGAGACCATGTGTGAGTGGTGGCAGGGAGCAGCAGGGGGAGTGGTAGAGAGAGAATCTTAGGTAAGCTCTGTGCACAGCATGGAGACTGGTGCAGGGTTCGAGGTGAGGGTCAACCTCAGGACCCTGAAATCATGACCTGAGCCCCCCAGGTATCCCAAATTGGTGTGAATTTTAATCTGGAGACTTAATATGGTGTGTTAGTTTCCCAGGACTGCTGTAATAAATTACCACAAACAGCACGGCTTAAAACAACAGAAATTTGCTCTCTCGTGGTTCTGAAGCCAGAAATCCAAAATGGGTGTATGGGCAGATTTGATTCCTTTTCAAGGATGGGAGGGAGAGTGTGCTTTATGCCTCTCTCCTATCTTCTGGTGGGTGCTTGCAATCCTTGGCTTTCCTTAGCTGGTGGCTGCCCTCCGATTGCTGCTTCGGTTTTCATATGGCTTTCCCCTCTGTGTCTTCCCTTCTGTCTCTCACAGGGACGCTTCTATTGGGGGTGGGGTCCACCTTAATTTAGGATGATCTCCTCACTAGATCCTTTCCTTCATTTTCAGAGACGCTTATTCCAAAAGTTCAGGAAAAAAGAGATGTAAAACCAATAAATCACTGAAGTAGTAATTAGTAAAAGTTTATTGTGTATACACCAAAAAAGACAGTTTGCCAACCAGGAGCAACCAAACCAAAACATAGAATGATGCTCAGAAGTATGTTATTATAAAGCAGCTCACATAATATGGAGGCAGTTAACTATTCTTCACAGTGACTGGTGTTAGGATATTAGAATTTTCTTAAGTGAAAGGGGATTGGTCAGTGGTTATCTCATATCAATTCTGGGGAACAATTCGTTACTTATGATCTTCACAGGCACAAGCAAGAAGTGACAGAGGTCAAGTTAGCCTGGCTTGTCTTGCAAAATAAGCTACATTAAGCTTGACTTGTATGACTAAGTTTCGGTCTGTTCAGGGAATTTTCAAGTCTGGTCTCTGCATTTCCTTTGAACACAAACAGGGTCACTTTCTAAGGTTCTGCTTGGACGTATCTTTAAGGGGTCACTCTTCAACCCACTACAGATAGGAACGAACCCATATTGTTTGTGGCTCTGGAGGTAATGCTGGGTATCCTCCTTTAGATCTGGCTTCCTAAACCTTTGTCTTCTCTTTTCTGTGGCATTTACTCCCGACTTTGGGCTCACCTTCAATCCTTCATGCAACTTTGAGGGCTTTGAGCAATAACTAGTGGATTTGTTTGCAACAGTATTCCATGTAATTATTCCAACTTTATAAAACTCTACAATTGCATTCTGTTTCCTGGTATATCAATTCAGGAAAAAAAGAGGTGTTTTATTTGTCGCTGGGAAATAACTGGGTGTTCCAGTCTTTATTTATTCTTTTCCCTGTTTCAAAGGTTTTTAGTTATATAAATAGATAAAACAGGTAAAAATCTGAACTGAATGGAAGAGAAAAGCAGGAAAAAAGTAAAATGAGAGTAGAAGGAATAGGAAAAAGCTGGAAGGTAAAGATTATTATTTAAAATTACAAATAAAAATCTGAAAATATTAACATTTTTATTATTTTATTTTCATCATGGTAAGTGTACTCTTCAATCCCCATCACCTATTTCACCTGTCCCCCACCTCCTCCCCTCTGGTAAGCACTATAGTTAAGAGTCTGTTTCTGGGTCTCTCTCTCGCATTTTTCCTTTGCTTGTTTGTTATGTTTCTTAAATTCCACATATGAGTGAGATTATATGGTATTTGTTTTTCTCTGACTAACTTATTTCTCTTAGTATTATACTGTCTAGCTCCATCCATGTTGTTGCAAATGGCAAGATGTCATTCTTTTTTGTGGCTGAGTAATATTCCATTACCTATTTATACCACATCTTCTTTATCCATTCATCTACTGACAGATACTTGGGCTGCTTTCATAGTTTGGTTATTGTAAATAATGCTGCAATAAACGTAGGGGTGCATGTATCCTTTTGAATTAGTGTTTTTGTATTTTGGCGGTTAATACTCAGTAGTGTGATTCCTGGAACATAGGGTAGTTCTATTTTCAATTTTTTGAAGAAGCTGCGTACTGTTTTCCACAGTGGCTTCACCGGTTTACATTCCCACCAATGGTGGTAAGAAGGTTCCTTTTTCTACACATCCTCACCAACACTCATTACTTATGTTTCTGATTTTAGCCATTCAGACAAGTATGAGGTGATATTTCAGTTTTTTTTCTTTGTAGTTCTGATTTACTACATCATTTCCTTGATGATGAATGATGTTGAGCATTTATTTTCATGTATCTATTGGCTTTATGTATGTTTTCTTTGGAGAAATGACTGTTCATGTCTTCTGCCTATTTTTAAATTGCATTATTTGGTTTTTGGCTGTTGAGTTGTATCAGTTCCTTGTTTTTGATACTAACCCTTTATTGGATATGTCGTTTGCAAATATCATCTTTCATTTAGCCTTTTAGTTTTATTGATTGTTTCCTTCACTGTGCAGAAAATATTTTTTTTTCTTTTTTTTTTTTTTAAGATTTTATCTATTTGACAGAGAGAAACACAGCAAGAGAGGGAACACAAGCAGAGGGAATGGGAGTGGGAGAAGCAGGCTTCCTGCCGAGCAAGGAGCCCGATGCGGGGCTCGATCCCAGGACTCCGGGATCATGACCTGAGCTGAAGGCAGACGCCCAACGACCGAGCCACCCAGGCGCCCTGCAGAAAATATTTTTAAAAATTTCAACCGTATATTGTAGAAGATGGTCTGCTAAGGATAAACTTCAAAAAAGCTAACTCTCAGTTATCTGGCAGTCCATTCAAAGAAGAAAGATAACATGCTTCAAAGTTACAATAAAATTAAAAAAATTAATTTTAATTAGTTACATAGAAGAACCATATTCATTCCTGACTCTGAGACTCAAAATAAAATTTCTTGTGGGATCTCCTGGAGAGGATGTGCAATGTAATCAGCAAGTGAAATGCAATTAGCAACCTCTTTACATAAACACACTGAGAGACCCAACAAGTTTCTTGTTCGTGATATCCCTCAATGCGGGCCAATGAGTAATTTGTGAAAACAGCTCCAGGGCGCTCAAAAGCCTATGGTCCAGGTACAGAGCTTATTGGTCCAAATGGCTGGAGAGAGGGATTTTTAGAAAATCTAAAGGAATGAGTATACTAAAATATTGTTTCTCAGCACAATTTTGATTTATATTGTGCAGCAGTGATTCCCGGCTCTACTGGTAACAAGAAGCTGGAGGGTGACTGTCCCACAGTGCCAGCTCAGGGCACCATCATATACTCCAGCTGGCAGCCAGTGGGGCTGGACCACCAGGCTATGCTGCCCACGTGCTGAAGAGAAGCTGCCCCCCACGGTGAGACAGGATGAAGGCACAGGAAAGGCCACCAGGACTTCCTCCAGAAACTGGAGCCGGCTACACTGCCCTGAGGAAGAGGCAACAAGGCCACCACAGCTCAATGGCACGTGGTGTGGATAATTTTTTATTTGAAAAATCTTTAAATGGCTGTGGAAAAATATTTACTTCAGATGTAAAAAAATGTCAACCTGGGGGAGCCTGGGTGGCTCAGTGGGTTAAAGCCTCTGCCTTCGGCTCAGGTCATGATCTCAGGTCCTGGGATCGAGCCCCGCATCGGGCTCTCTGTTCAGCGGGGAGCCTGCTTCCCCCTCTCTCTCTGCCTACCTCTCTGCCTACTTGTGATCTCTCTCTGTCAAATAAATAAATAAAATCTTTTAAAAAAATGTAAACCTGTTTCATAGAAGCTTTACTTCTTCTCTCTACTAAGGAGGAGGTATTATCCCTTCTTGGTGTCCCTTCCTCTGTAATTACTTTTTTTTAAAAAATATTTTATTTATTTATTTGACAGAGAGAAACCACAAGTAGGCAGAGAGGCAGGCAGAGAGAGGGGGGAAGCAGGCTTCCCGCTGAGCAGAGAGCCCCATGTGGGGCTCGATCTCAGGACCCTGAGATCATGACCTGAGCCGAAGGCAGATGCTTAATGACTGAGCCACCCAGGCACCTCTAACACATAATTTCTAATATCAGAAAGTGGTTCACGGAAGAGAAAAACATGAACCCTCACAAAGGATTCTTTGACTATTTCAGAAGCCTGTTTTCCCATTGTTTAATTAAGTCAGGAAAGAAAAACACACAGATTGCTCCATCCACTAGCAGGTCTGATTCACTTCGGCGATTGAAAGAAGAGCAGGAAATAAAAGAGTAAGAAGTATTTTGATGACCAGTCATTCCCACCATCTAACTTGTGAAACTCTGACCACACGCAAAGAACGCAAAGAGCGAAGCACAAACCAACATCTTTGGTAACTCGAAGAAGTCTGAATTGGAGTGACAGGGACAGATGATGAGGTTGTGTGTGTTGGGTGAGGCTGGTGGCACAGAAGAAGGTGCTCTGCCAGCTCTCCACCTGTGCCTCACCTGTCCTCGGCCAGGAACCTGCTCACAGCCCTGGCCTGTCGCAACTGTCACACGGGGGACACTCAGCGACCCCTGGAGCCAGCCCTGCCCACAAACTCTTGCAGAATGCACTCCGCCCTCCTCTGGAACCCCTGTCAGCTCTACCCAGCCCTGGAGCTTCCCTGTCTGCTGCAAAGCTCCAGGATCTGCCCTGCCCCCTTTCCAAAATTACACTGGCCCAACGCTTTCATGAGAAAGGCAGAAGGCTACCTCCCAAATGGTTAACACCTACTTTCCTCTTCTGTGCTATTTCTCTGCACTTACCTTTCTACCATGGCAAACTGTAGGTAACATATCGATGGAACATGAACACGCTCTGAGATCTGAATCTTTGACTGCAGCTTTCTGAGGACCGCTTATGCAATAAGAAACTAGTGTATCCTATCACAGTGTGTTTGAAACTATCATCTACAGAATGGGAGAGCAAAAATCACTCCATTTTTACCTCACTCTCCCTGAAGCAGAACATGGTCCTCTTCTTTTCTTCATGGACTTAAATTCCAGTTAGTTTCCATGCAGTGTTAATTTCTTTGCTTCAGGGATAGGATTTAGTGATTCCTCACCTGCATACAAGAGCTGGTACTCATCACAAGTGCCCTCCCTAATAGCCATCACCCCTTTAACCCTTCCCTCTATGCACCTGCCCTCCAGCAACCCTCCCTCTAAGGCTGAGTCTGTTTCCTCATTTGTCTATCTTCCTCCCCCCACTTGTTTATCTGTGTTCTTTCTGAAATCCCACAGGAGTGAAGTCAGTGGGTATTCGTCTTTCCTTACAGTTTTGGCTTAGCTTAATCCATTCCAGATCCATCCGTGTCCTTGCAGATGGTCAGACTTCATTCTTTGTGAAGCTGGTCCTATTCTTCCACATCTTCTTTCTCCATTCATCAGCGAATGGACATTGGGACTCCTTCCATAGTTTTGCTATTGTTGATAATGCTGCTCTAAACATCGCTGTGCTTGTCCCCCATTGAATGTGCATTTTTGTGTCCTTTGAGTAAATACCTAGGAGTACAATTGCTGGATCCTAGGGTTGTTCAATTTTTAGCTTCTGGAGGAACCCCCATACTCTGTTCCAGAGCGGCTGCAGCAGCCTGCATGCCCACCAACATTGCAGGACAGTTCTGCTTTAAGCAGAACATTACCTGCAAACCATTTCCTAAGGAGGAAAATGAAAACCTGTGGGATAACATGACTCACCCCACGTCCGGCAAGCAGTTCCAGAAATTCACCCCAGGGTTCCTGATGCCAAGCCTCTTGAAGCCACCAGCATGAGAATTCCCAAAGACTCTGCTTCTGATATCACCACAAATGAAACTACAGAGAAAATATGGCATGTTCGAATATCTAGATGATACATTTAGTAAAACTAGAAAGTCAAGCTTAACTTTTATATTCATTTTTTTTTAAAAGATTTTATTTATTTGACAGAGAGAAACACAGCGAGAGAGGGAACACAAGCAGAGGGAATGGCAGCGGGAGAAGCAGGCTTCCTGCCGAGCAGAGAGCCCGATGCGGGGCTCGATCCCAGGACCCTGGGATCATGACCTGGGCCGAAGGCCGACGCTTAACGACTGAGCCACCCAGGTACCCCCAAGCTTAACTTTTAAATCGTAAAAATCTCCTTGGAATCATTTTGAATTTTCCCTCTGTCCTCATTGTAACTCTTTGGATGAAACATCACCTTTGACAAATGACAAGACATCATCCAAATCTCTATCTGACCTAAGAAGCCACCTAACTCTAGATGCAGGCCACTCTACCACAACCTAGGCCCAATGGGATAAACACTGTTAGGTGAAAGAACAAATTATATGTTAAAAACACACACAAAGGAAATCTCATCTTCTCTTTCTAAATACTATGAGAACTCATTCCAAGTATTTTAAGATGTCAGGGAAATCTTGTGAGATCTCGGTCCATATCTCGTGAGAAATTACTCCAAATCTTGAGAGATCTCAGTCCAAATCTTGTGAGAACTCGAGCACTTCCCATGAGATTTCTACACAAATCTCAAGAAAAATTATTCAAATATCATGAGATCTAAGTCAAATCCCATGAGCTCTCTGTCTAAATCTTGTGATCTCTCAGTCCAAAAACTCCTGAGATATCAGGCACATCTAGCAAGATTTCTTCCCAAATCTCGATCTCTGTCCAAATCTTGTGAGAACTCAGGCACTTCTCATGAGATTTCTTTCCAAATATTGTAAGAACTCATTCCAAATATCGTGATATATCAGGGAAATCTCCTGAGGTCTTAGTTCAAATCTCCTGACATCTCAGTCCAAATCTCATGAGATCTCTATCCAAATCTCATGAGAACCCAGGTGTGTGTGCGCGTGTGCACACACACACACACACACACACACACACACACACTTCTGAAACACAGATCTTAATTGTGACATCAGTGCGCTTAAAATGCTGGGGAAAACATCCTGCCAATAACCTATTGGGCACATCCAGACGCTAAAGTCCTTTCCACTCTTCCAAGACATTGGAAGTCCTCTTTCCAATCTCCTCCCCCTTTCCTGCTTGCACTTCTTACCAGCGTGGTGATCACGCTGTAGCTTTTGGGTCACTGAAACACACCGTGTGTGCTGCATTGTCTTCCATCCCCTCCAGTTGTGAGGCCTTGCTACACTTTTGTGACCCCCATTCTTGTCTCGGCATAGATCTTACACATCTGCATGCCTTAATATAGTCCTGCCATAGGACCCTACTAGTGTAAGTTGTGAAAAGAAAATCTGAAGTAGATTCCTGGAATCTCATCACATAAATTACGAATAGCAATGACACTTGGCTGGCCCCTGTGATGGTTGCTGAGTTGCAATTACAGAGTCATGATTATTTGGAAGAACAATGGTTATTTTTGTTTCTTCACTCAGGCTTGTGACTCTATCCAACACATGACCTTTCTACTTTGACAATTTTTACATAAGCTATTGTTTATTTTTCAGACTATAGTAGGCAATCATGCTCATTGGACAAATCTATAAGCCCCAGAAAGAAAATTAAATTGCCCATACCAGTACCTAGAGGTACCTACTGCTTACATTGCCATATTTTATAAACATGTGCACAATGTTCGATAGTCTTTTTTTCTACCACTTTTATATTGTAACATTTTTCTATCTCTTTAAATAATCTTCCATATACTTTTCTAAATGATTGCATGGTGCTTTATCATGTGGCTATCTCGTAACTTAGTTAGCCATTATCCTACTTTTGAGGATTCAGGTTGTTCCAAAGTTTCTCTGTTATAAAGTAATGGTATAATAAAAATTCTGGTACTGTTCTTTCCATGTTTGTTCTTGGGAATTGACCTTATTGTTACTCTGGAGTGTTTGCCACTGTTCTCACTCAGTTTTGTGGACCTGATAATTTATGTATGCTTTTGGGTAAGCTTCAGTCAAGTGACTTTACTCAATTTGGGGAAGTTATTGGTCTCAGGCACTTGCTTATGAAAGAAATGGAAAATATAAAAACCGTTATTACCAGTAGCTGGCAACTTCTCACAAGAGATGAAAATACCAATTTTTACTCTATTTTGTTGAAATAACTGAGACAGTTCAATTTACAATTAGGAAACCAATTCCTACCCCTGAAAAACAAATAAGCCAACCCAGGCAAACAAAGAGAATGGTTTTTTTCTCCCATGAAACTGGGCATGCCTGCCTTAAGAAGACAGATCACATGCTTCTCATTGGGCGGAAGCTCTCATTGACCTCAGTTTGTCCCTCTAGAGTGTCACATAAATGTGAGGCATTTTCTGTGAATAAGGAAGGACCCTTGACAACACAATAAGGCTACCAAGCCCCAAATGCTGAAAGCCTCAATTAAGCAATTTGCAGAAGAAATTATTGTATATAGTTTTACCACAAGTGACTATTGCCATTCTTTGTAAAGATACACATTTTTCTGGTCTGATATCTAAGATCTATAAAGAACTCCTCAAACTCAACACTCACAAAACCGATAATCACATCAAAAAATGGGCAGAAGACATGAACAGACACCTCTCCAAAGAAGACATAAAATGGCTAACAGACACATGAAAAAATGTTCATCATCTTTAGCCATCAGGGAGATTCAAATCAAAACCACACTGAGATACCACCTTACACCAGTTAGAATGACCAAAATCAACAGGACAGTAAACAGCAAATTTGGAGAGGGTGTGGAGAAAGGGGAATCCTCTTACACTGTTGGTGGGATTGCAAGCTGGTGCACTTTGGAAAACAGTGTGGAGATTCCTCAAGAAATTAAAAATAGAACTACCCTATGACCCTGCCATCACACTACTGGGTATTTGCCCCAAAGAAGCAAATGTATTACAAAGAAGGGCCACATGTACCCCAATGTTCATAGCAGCAATGGCTGCAATGGCCACAATCGCCAAACTGTGGAAAGAACCAAGATGCCCTTCAACAGATGAATGGATAAAGAAGATGTGGTCCATACATACAATGGAATATTATGCCTCCATCAGAAAGGACAAATATCCAACTTTTGTATCAACATGGATGGGACTGGAAGAGATTATCCTGAGTGAAATAAATCAAGCAGAGAGAGCCAATTATCTTATGGTCTCACTTATGTGCTGAGCATAAGAAAAACATGGAGGGCATTGTGAGAAGGAAGGGAAGGGAGAATGGGGGAAAATCAGAGGGGGAGATGAACCACGAGAGACTGTGGACTCTGAGCAACAAACTGAGGGTTTTGGAGGGAAGGGGGTGGGGGGTTGGATGAGCCTGGTGGTGGGTATTGAGGAGGGCACGTATTGCATGGAGCACTGGGTGTGGTGCATGAACAATTAATCTTGTAACACTGAAAAAATAAAATAAACATATTTGGGGGAAAAAAAGATACATCTTTTTCTTATAAGGCAATTGCTTTGGGCATCAAAATTTTTCCTTTTAAATGGCAGTGTAATTCTACCAAATTGTTGATATTTCTACCCTCATCCATTCAGATCGACTTAGGTCCTAGTTTGTATACAGCATGGCAGCCACAGACATGAGTGAGAATGGATTCCGACATGTGCAGACAGTGGAAATGGGCATGGACATGTGGGCAGCAAAAACACATGGATTCCACAGGTAAGATGTATAGAATGTGATTTTAACAGAGATAAAGAACCGCTAACCCAACACTGTAGGCATTCATAGCCCTTCCAAACAATGGCTCATGAAATCTCTAGATATCTATGATAGAGATACTTATTGTTTTTTAAAATTTTTATTTAAATTCTAGTCAGTTAACATGCAGCGCAATATTGGTTTTAGGAGTAGAATTCAGTGACTCATCCCTTGGCTGCTCATTCTTAGTAGAGCAGATTGGCTATATAACCCTTAGACACTAGATGGCGCCATAAGATATTCATATGTTAGTGTTTCGGCCCTATGGAGTGATAACTCGTTCAAACCCAAGCTTGGCGTTGAAAACTTTTGTTAAGGAAAAGGCATAGTTTATAAAGTCAACATTTGCTTTTTACTTTCATAAAGTCTTCATATATTCTTAAAAATGGATTAGAGACATACAATGTTACATAGGCATTTTAGATGTCCCACCTGTGCATTGGGCTGTGAGAGTGTCCCTAAGGCATAGGTTCACATTTGCCTGGGCAAGTCTATGCCACCTCTGATCTCACACTCTTACAGGGTGGAAGTTTGATGTCTGATTTCTTAGGAGTGAATCTTCCTCCACCCAAAGCCCTTTCATGCTGTGTCCCTGAGCCCAAAAAGGTGAGTGGGTCAGTTTCTAAGCTAAGATTAGAACTTGAAAGACTCCCACTCTTGGCACTGAGTGGCCTTGTGTGACTCCTAGATTGGCACGGGAAAATCCCTCCGTCGAACACCCCATCCCTTCCATACTGAGGGGACTGTCATCTCACAGAAGCTCAAATCTCACATCCAACCCGAGGCTCTAGTTTAGCTCAAAGATCCAGTGGCCTCGCTGGCCTATCTTCTGCTCACTGCCCTGGCAGCTGCTTTTGGCTTTGATTAAAATGTGCCTGAGAAGTGTTTCACAACCTTTGCGCTTAGGTGTGCATTCTAAACACTCCATTCTTGTCAGGTCTCCAGAATTTCATGTTTTCAGAAGAGTGATCCCCCCCATTATCTCAGTCCACCATTTAGACTGGAAGTCCATTTTACCATTTGAAAAAGAAACTCCATTGGGATGGATAAATGAGAAGGAGGTAAAGGAAATGATGGTGTTGGCACGTGGTGTGGGCTTTCGTTTCCAGGCCTCTCCAGCCTGGCCTCTCACAATCAGGGGGTTGTCAGCTCTGAGGGATGGCCCCTGCAGCTACTTTGCACTATCTTTTCTTGAAGGTGAAACAATTTCCCACCCTGAAATTCCCACCCTGTCTAAGGATACATGTTGGCAGAAAATGCAGGATTTGTGCCTTCCTCAAACACTCCTCCTATGATTCGGCCTTCCACCCGTAATGATATGACCACTTAGGTTAGGCGGTCTTACTTCTGAGTCCTCAGAGTGTGGTCTTTGTGGCTGCCACACCAGCAAGAGGCTTACGTAGAATGTGTTCCAGACAATGCCAACATATTTTCCATTATTGCCGCGCACTCAGGGACTCATGGCAGAAGGGGCCACCAGTACCCCCTTCTCAAGAGTCTCTCCTTTCCCCAACCCACTCACCACACTCCACTTCACAGCAATCTGATCCTCATGTCCTGACCTGTTGGTCTCCAAAAGTCACATTCTAAGATAGAAATTGTTTTAGGAGAAAAGAGAGAGGAAAGGAAGCTTCTAGAGGTGATGTTTATGTTTATGGTAGTGTTTATGATGGTGGTTTCACAGGTGTATACTTGGGCTCAAACTCTTCAAGATCCATACGTTAAATGTGGACAGTTTCTTTTGCCTGTCCATGATAAACTAAATTTAAAAAAAAGGGTATTCTTTGGGAATTCACTAGTAGGAGAATCATTTTAATGAAAATATCTTTAATTAATTAAATTGTTTAATCAATTTAAACAAAATGACATCAATTTGTGTTTTAAAATCATCCCTTAGAATTTCTAAGGCTCCTCCCTCCCAGTTCATGTAGACATTCCACCAGATGCTATTGGCAGCATCAGATTAACCAAAGCATTGAATGCTGCTGAGAGCAGTTATTTCTGATAATTAGTGGTAGAATCTTTCCACTCACGTGTATCTGTTTTTGTACCGAACTTGCGCCTCTTTCTGCTTTTTTTTAATTGAAGAATAATTGGCATGCGATATTGCATTAGTTTTGAGTGTACAACATGGCGACTGACCAACCCCATACATTAAGCTAGGTACTTCCTGTTTTCTTAATATCATCACCATCTTCCAGTTTTCCAAGCTAGGAACCTCAGAGCCATCTTCAGCATCTTCTCCACTGTCCCCTACATTTAAATGTTCAGCAAATCATGTCATTAACTCCAAAATGCCTCTCAAATTTATCCCCCTGTTGTATTGCTTTTCCTTTGGCTCAGGCTTCATCAGTCTCACTTGGATTACTTAGTACCTTCTAACTAGTCTCCTTGGCTGCAGCCCTGTCCCTCTCAAATCCATTTTTCACCCCTTGTTCAAAGCAGCTTTCTAAAACACCGATCTGATAGACCTTCTCCAGAGTGACAGTGTCCCCAAACCTAAGGGCTGAAGGCAAACCTCCTTTGCATGTGACCAGACCCTCCGTGGGCACAGAGCAGCCCATCTGGGACCTTCTCTAGTGGCCGATCCTGCGGCTGTGACGAGGTATTGCTCCAGGGAGCCGGACTGTGGGCTTTCTCATCTCTGCGGCAGGGCAGATGGAAACTGCTAAGCAAGGAGGCTGGGGTGGGGGGAAGGCAAATGGTCTCCACACGGGTAAGAGGGGATGGAGTCTGATGGTTCCTCATGGAGGCAGTGAGGAGTTCTATTTTTATTTCTGTTTTTTGGGGGGAGTTTTTAAAAGGTCTCAGAGGAGCCGCTTCCTTTCACACACCTTCTGCCTTGGTTGCTGTTCCTCTCACTCTGTGCGGTGGCTCCTGCTGTTCTCTCGGCTAAGAACTCCTGTCTCTCCTTTAGCATCTTGGTTCCCATTTTCTTGGCTCCACTACCCAGTCTTCCGTGTATTAATTGACCACTGGTATTCTGAGAAACTGAGATTCTGTTTGTTCTTCCAGCTTTCCCAGATCCAGGAATTAATGATTAGAGTCATTAGTTTGTTGGCAAATGTTCATGCAAAATGAACAAACTTTTAAAAAAAAATTGAAAGAAAATGGACTAGAGTTTTATTTGAGCCTAAGTTAGGACAGCTGCCCAGGGCGCACAATCTTCACAGAGAAGAGGATGCTCCAGGGAAGGAACATTTAGGGCAGGATTATATATATATATTTTTTACATAAAGAGTTACATATTGTCATAACACAGGACACTCCTCCAGAAAGTTAAAGACTTTCTCTTATGTTTACAGTGTGCACAAGGGTCTATGACTTGAATCTTATGGGAACCAGGGAAGGTTTTTTTTTTTTTTCTTTTTCTTTTTCTTTTTCTTTCCTTTATGCTTGGAATGCTCCTTTTTGGTTATTTTTTTCAATGAAGCAGATGTACAATGTACCCCCAAGGCAGAAACCGAGCCCAAGCTTTGACGTTTTGGTGAGTCATATTGACCTTGGTAAAAGCTATAGTTTTCTTGGGAGCCCAGGAGCAGGGCCCACAAATACGAGAAGTTGAAAATCAGGGTGCCTAGGTGGTTCAGTAGATTAACCAACCCACTTGATTTCAGCTCGGTTCATGATCTCATGGTTGTGAGATGGAGCTCCATGTCAGGCTCTGTGCTGGGTGTGGAGCCCGCTGAAGATTCTCTTTCTCTCTCTCCCTCTGCCCCTTCTTGTTGCTCTCTCTTTCCCCCAAAAACAAAAAGAAAAAAAGTTGAAAATTCTTGTATTTTATTATCTCTGCAGTCACTTTTCCTACGTTTCTTTCTCACATTCCTTTTGCGTGTAACTACCTTTTACTTGAATAAAAATTGCCCAATTAAGGAGTGATTAAATTTAACAAATTTTTCTTTAAATAAAAATTTAAAAAGACAAGTTTTGTTCAGTATCTTTGAAATACCTCTTTGCATTTTAGTTTCCATGTCTATACGCAGAGCTAAATATATACATAAGCCATTAATATAGTTGCCATCTTTGACCAACTGCTGGCCCCTTTTTGTGGGACATTCTCTCCACTTTTGACTGGTTAACTACTGCTCACTTTCTCTGCCTCAACTTAAATGTCCTTTTCTGAGAGAACTGATGAGAATCCCTGTTGTTCTTTTTCAGAGGACCTATATTACTTGTTATTGTGCTTGCGCAATTGGAAATACATGCTTATTTGAGTAACTACTTATTAAATCTTTCTTTTCCTCTAGACTGTACACTATGAAGCTCTTGTTTCCCTAGGATCTCACACAGTGGTTGGCACATGGCAGACAGTCTAAATATTTATTATATGAAGGCATTAATGAAATCTTCTCCTTTAAAGAAATGGTTCTGCTAGCTAATGGCTGTGGTTATATTAAAAAAGCAAGGGTTCTTCAGGATAAGGGCAATGTTTGAAAATATTTATTTGGCTCCACTCTCACCCACACAGCTCAGGACAAATTTCCTTATTGGCCAAGAGAATGGCTTTCTGAGTTCTAATTATTAAGTTGTAAGCACCACCCACAGGAGGTTGGTGATGAACTTGAAGGTGAAAAATAAATTGATTTTTAAAAGCAATAGACTGGTTGAAACTGGGATAGGGAAAAAAAAAAGTCATCTGCTATCTTGTGGAAATAAGACTTATGTTTCACAAGCATAAAGAATAGAGAGGTCCATGTTGGCAAGGGGGAAACTGAAATGCAGAGCGTCATAATTGCAATCATGGTTTACTCTTATGGGGTTTACAATCTTATCAGTATTTACTGGCAAGATTTTGGGACAAGAGGCAATTGAAAAGATAGTTACAATAAAGCAAATAAGGGTAATGATTGTGATATTCATGAAAATGCATGAGAGTAAAAGAGGTGATTAATTCTGTACTGGAGAGTCGAGGAAGGTTGGACAGAAGAAGTGATCTCATAGCAGGTCCTGAAGGATGAGTAGGGGGGTTGCACCCTGAAAATAAGAAGGAAGAAGGAACAAGAAGAAATGTACACATAGTGGCATGAAGATATTAGGCACCATGGCTCATCTGAATGTGAGAGAGACTTGGCATGTGGATGGGGTAGGGGCAGCCAGTGGGCAGTGAGATGTGAGCCTGAGAGTCAGGGCTGTGCTTGAATTGTGAAGAACTGTGTAAGCCATAGTAAGAAATGTGTGAATAAGCTTTCAGGGTTGGCAATAGGAAAAATAGTTTACTTTGTTTAAAAATAGCATGGCAATTAATGACTTCTAGGGAGATACATTTCTTGGCCAGCATATCTCTGGTGGAATCTTCCTTTCTGAGGTTCTCATAGTAGAAAATGCAGCAGGAAATTATCTGGTGTAAATGTGACCACATTTGTTATTTTGGCAATTAAATGTGTCTCAAATGTAGGGGAAGGCTTTCTGATCCCTCAGCAGAGTTCTTCTAGAAAAAGACAGCACTAGAGGATGGTGGTTCAGAGCAATAAGTTTGGCTTCAAATTGTCCAGGTCTGAGTCCTGGCTCCACCTCGAGTAAGCTACTAACCCCTTTAAACCTCGATCTTCTCATCTGTGAAAGGGATATAAAGATAATATTACTTACCTCATGGAGCTGAGTAAGGATTAAGATCATGCGCGTAAAGCTCTTAGCTCAGTCCCTCTAGTACAGGGAAATGACCAATAAATATTTGCTAATGAAAGATCCAGCTACTATCCAAGATGTATTCAGTGCATATCAGAACCCAGTTCTTGATCCATGAAGGTTGAATTAGTCATTGTTCAGCTTCAGAGCTACTTCATTAGAAATCTGCTAAAGTTAGAAATGAGTCTTGATTTTCAGGAGTCTTATTAAATAGTCCTTCCCAGGCTTTACGTGAAATCCCAGTGGAGGATACACGGCAGTGAGTCTGCATGGCTGTCACCCTGAGACTCTAAGTTCATTAAGATCATAAATCTGAATACAAGTAGTTTTGTCTCAGTTATTTTGGGGAACAATTAAGAGCTATGAAATCATATTTTTGGTCACTGTAAAGCAGAAAAGTTGGAGTTACTTTGGAGCATCTTTACTCCTGTCATCATAATACTGAAAGAATAAAATGAGCTAAGCCATGCAAGTAAACAGAGAATCATAGGCAAATGCTTACATAACGTGGCTTGGAAAATTTAAGGAGTAGTTGTAGTTAGGTGAGGGGAAGGCCATGGACAAGAAAGTCTGTAATAGAAGAGCTTTGAAAGAAATGGTGAGGAAGAACAGACATTAATCTCTGTCTCCTCCTTCCTTGGAAGGAGTGGAGGGTGAGCTGGATGGGAGAGAAACTGGTTAAGAGGCTGGGTTAGCATAGCCAAATACAACGATAACTCCAGGAAAAAGTCCTGGACATCCTGCACATTTAATAAAGAAGAGAAAACAAAATGAAAACAGGTGGAAAGGATTTTTGGCAAAAAGAGTGAAAGGCATTTCCTCCCATTTTACCAGGAAGGAATGAATCATTTTCATGAAGCCCATCTTCACTCACTGCCAGGGCGAACACAAAATGGGAAGGAGGCAATTCTGTGCCGAATCCACAAAGAACTGGAGAATTTCAAGAAAAAGAATGGATGTTAATTTAGAAAATCACCTCAAACCGAACTCTGATGTGACTCTGGAGATTATGAATTTTTCTCCTGTGTGATGGTTACATGAGGAACCTGACAAGCTCAGACTAAGCTATTTCTTAGTCTGCTGAGGATTACATTGCCCCCACTACACGCTCTCCCTCCCACTTTCGCTCTCTTTCAATCCTCCACTGGATCATTTAAGTTAATATTTCAAGAGGACAACAACACTAGAAACAAAACCAATGAATGACTGAGCCAACATGCATATGTTTTAGCTTTTACTTACTAAATTTTAAAGTTGTTAAGGGCAAAACATGTCATAGTGTCCTCACAACATCCCATATTTACTGCTAACGTGATCTTGGCTGTAAGCTGTCTGTGCACAATTTTATTAGTTGTGAAATACAGATATTAGTAGTTCCAGCCTCATTTGGTAGTTGTGATAATATAAACGTATCTTGTTGGGGGACTCAGTTCAAATCATCACATTCCTTCATTTTTTAAAATTTTTTTTTAAAGTTTAAATTCAATTAATTAACATATAATGTATTATTTGTTTCAGGGGTATAGGTCTGTGATTCATCAGTCTTACATAATAACCAGTACTCATTACAACACATACCTTCCCCAATGTCTATCCCTCAGTTACCCCATCCTCTTATGCCCCGTCCCTCCAGCAACCCTGTTTGTTTCCTGAGATTAAGACTCTCTTATGGTTTGTCTCCTTCTTTGGTTTCATTTTTTCCTCTCTTCCCCCATGGTCCTTTGCCTTGTTTCTTAAATTCCACATATCAGTGAGATCATATGATAATTGTCTTTCTCTGATTGGTTATTTCACTTAGCATAATACCCTCTAGTTCCATCCTCATTGTTGCAAATAGCAAGATTTCATTTTTGATGGCTGTGTTGTATTCCATGAATAAATATACTACGTCTGCTTTACCCATTCATCTGTCGATGGACATCTGGGCTCTTTCCATAGTTTAGCTATTGCGGACATTGCTGCTATAATCATTGGGGTGCAGGTGCCCCTTTGGATCGCTACATTTGTATCTTTGGGTAAATACCCAGTACACACTCCTTCCTTTTATGGTCATTACAACTATGACTATATATGATCATCAGACATTAGTTCACAATCAAAATGAACAATGAGGGACACCAGGGGGGGGCTCAGTTGGTTAAGTCTCTGCCTTCAGCTCAGGTCATGATCCCAGCATCCGAAAATCAAGGCCCCCATCAGGTTCCCTGCTCAGTGGGGAGTCTGTTTCTCTCTTTGCCTGCTGCCTGCCCCCTCCCCCTGACTTATGCTCTCTCTCTCTCTAACGAACAAATAAATAAATAAAATGTAAAAAAAAAAAAAAAAAAAGAACTCTGAAAGGGGAGGTTGTTTAAATTACCTGAGATTATAACAAACTGGTAATCAAACTCTCTGGTTCATAGCTCTTTCCCTAATACAAAAATCTATCTGCAGTCACAAGGCTTATAGATTAATGGTGAGCAAATGAAATGTCAGCTTTTTTGTTAAGTGATTGCTTGACTTCATGTATTTACACACGTTGTGGTGATTCTAATCTTGAACCAGTTAGGATTGTGCTTTCCTTCCTGGTTCTGTTGTAATATTACAGAAGGAAATCACAAAGCAAACAATCTGG
This sequence comes from Procyon lotor, assembly GCA_028646535.1. Classification (NCBI taxonomy): domain Eukaryota; kingdom Metazoa; phylum Chordata; class Mammalia; order Carnivora; family Procyonidae; genus Procyon; species Procyon lotor. The sequence continues at coordinate 121,550,900 of CM053606.1, read as the reverse complement.
AAATAGAGTAAATGGTATTGTGAACACAGCCTGGTACCGATGAGGGAGACAAGTATGATGTTGAAGGCCTTTGCTGTTTCATTTGTTTGAGATTTTTTGCTTCATTTGTTAGTTCAATCAAAAGGAAAGATAGTTTTCTAAGAAAAAGACTACTTTTGGGGATTTAAAAAAATATACAGATACAGACTTATCTTAAGAAGTTGGCTCATGTGATTGTGGGGCCTGGCAAATCCTAAATCTGCAGGGCAGGCCATGAGCTGAAGCTGACTTGGAAGTGTATAGGGCTGGCGGGCGGGCTGGAAACTCAGGCAGGATCTCTCTGTTACAGTCTTGAGAGAGAATGCCTTCTTTTCTGGGAAATCTCAGATTTTGCTCAAAATGCCTTCAATGGATTGGATGAGTCCCATTCACATTTTCAAGGGCAATCTCTCTCCCTCTCGCTCTCTTTTTTTACTTTTTGGGATCCCAGTGAAGTCCGAACCAAGTTGCAATGTTGTCCGAAGTTTAAGGAGCATATGTATAGGGGAGCAATATACATTTTTTTTCTAGTTCATTAAGGATGAGGAGACAGAAGTGCATGAAGTCACTTTCCTGAGGTTATGGGAAAGGGCACAGCTAGGAAGCTGGGCTCCAGACCCCTTGCCCAATTCAGTGTCTGGTACAGCTCCAGTCTCAGCTACTCCAATAGCCTCCTGCCTCTACATCTACATTATGAAGAGGCCTCGGACCCAGAACTTGTACTCGGGCCTCTGGAAGCTCACCTCCTCCCAGAAGACGTTATTGATCAACAATTACTGTCATCACATCACCCTTGTTGCAGATTTTCATCATATTCATTAAAGAATATCCAATTCTGATTGATTATATTTTCTAGGCATGAGCTTGAGTATTTGAAATTCAGTTTAAAAACCTGCATCACACCCACAACGAATATCATTCTCAGGGGAAATATCATTTTCTCAGGGGAAATATTATTTTCTCAGGGGAAAAACTGAGAGCTTTCCTCCTAAGATCAGGAACACGGCAGGGATGCCCACTATCTCCACTGCTGTTCAACATAGTACTAGAAGTCCTAGCCTCAGCAATCAGACAACAAAAAGAAATCAAAGGCATCCAAATTGGCAAAGAAGAAGTCAAACTCTCATTCTTTGCAGATGATATGATACTTTATGTGGAAAACCCAAAAGACTCCACTCTAAGACTGCTAGAACTTGTACGGGAATTCAGTCAAGTGTCAGGATATAAAATCAATGCACAGAAATCAGTTGCATTTCTATACACCAACAGCAAGAAAGAAGAAAGAGAAATTAAGGAGTCTATCCCATTTACAATTGCACCCAAAACCATAAGATACCTATAACCAAAGAGGCAAAGAATCTGTACTCAGAAAACTACAAAGTGCTCATGAAAAAAATTGAGGAAGACACAAAGAAATGGAAAAATGTTCCATGCTCATGGATCGGAAGAACAAATATTGTGAAAATGTTTATGCTACCTAAAGCAATCTACACATTTAATGCAATCTCTATCAAAATACCACCAATTTATTTCAAAGAAATGGAACAAATAATCCTAAAACTTATATGGAACCAGAAAAGACCACTAATAGCCAGAGCAATGTTGAAAAAGAAAACCAAAGTTGGTGGCATCACAATTCCTGACTTCAAGCTCTATTAAAGTTGTAATCATCAAGACAGTGTGGTACTGGCACAAAACCAGACACATAGACCAATGGAACAGAATAGAGAGCCCAGAAATGGACCCCCAACTCTTTGACATCTTTGTCAACTTTGTCAACAACTTTGACATCTTTGACAAAGCAGGAAAAAATATTCAATGGGAAAAAGACAGTCTCTTCAACAAATGGTGTTGGGAAAACTGGACAGCCACATGCAGAAGAATGAAACTGAACCATTTCCTTACACCGCACACAAAAATAGACTCAAAATGAATGAAGGACCTCAACATGAGACAGGACTCCATTAAATTCCTTGAGGAGAACACAGGCAGCAACCTCTTCGACCTCAGCCACAGCAACTTCTTCCTAGAAACATTACCAAAGGCAAGGGAAGCAAGGGCAAAAGTGAACTATTGGGACTTCATCATCTAGATCAAAAGC
>CM053606.1:121491668-121540325 GCA_028646535.1 Procyon lotor | reverse complement strand
TTCAAATATTTAATTGCACTTTAATAAACAAATTGACAAAATCTCAAATCTTTATATCCAAGGATGTTTTCAAGTATGTCTGAGTAATAATAGGTTTCATAGTCACATGCAGATGCAGATACTGACCCAATCAGCAAGACATTTTTTTGAGACTTACTTGGCCGTAAAGAAGAATGTAAGCAAATCATTCATATTCCCCGATCCAATTTCCAGTTCACACATTTTGCTAGAAACCTGGGCAACCGGCCAGGGTAGGGAGGAAAAGAGGAGAGAAATTCCTCGCAAGGGAAGCCTAGTGATCCAAAATAGAACTAAATTCTTGACTTCAAGAACTGTAGAGGTTCTAACCAATGGCGATAACTAGACTGGTCCTTGTACTATTGAATTGGGCTATATGGAACGAGGTATTGTTGAACGGGAACATTTATCAGCCACAGTAGACCATCTTCTGGGTCATCAGGTGATCCCCTCCTGTCCAAGTTAAATCATGTTTTCACATGTTCCTATAGTTGCCTGCTTTTCCTCATGTAAAATATTCAGCAGTCTGATGCTTACCTATTTAATGTGGTTTCCTTGAATGACTGTGAACTCAAAAATGTAAAGACCTCCACATTGGCCTCACTGAGGGCCATAATCCCAGCACCTGGCACAAGCACTCAAAATTACACAGAATTAAATTCTATTTAATGGGGGGCGCCTGGGTGGCTCAGTCGTTTAGCGTCTGCCTTCGGCTCAGGTCATGATCCCAGGGTCCTGGGATCGAGCCCCACATCGGGCTCCCTGCTCAGCAGGAAGCCTGCTTCTCCCACTACGGTTCCCTCTGCTTGTGTTCCCTCTCTCGCTGTGTTTCTCTCTGTCAAATAAATAAAATTAAAAAAAAAAAAATTCTATTTAACGGAATAATGTTAAATAATTAACATTATTTAGTTAATTTTTTTGTTTTCTTAATAGAAATGGATGGTTCAAATGTATTTAATATTAATAAAAAGAATATAAACACTCTGAGTTTATTTCACTATTTACATATTTATAAAATTTTGTTTGGTTCATTAGGATTTTAATTGCTACACAGAAAATCAAAATAAAGATTGTCCATGGAGGGGCGCCTGGGTGACTCAGTTGGTTAAGCGTCTGCCTTTGGTTCAGGTCATGATCCCAGGGTCCTGGGATCAAGTCCCATGTTGGGTTCCTTGCACAGCAGGGAGGCTGCTTCTCCCTCTCCCTCTGCCTGCTGTTTCCTCTGCTTGTGCACGCTCTCTCTCTGACAAATGAATAAATAAAATCTTAAAAAAAAATGATCGTCCATGGAGTAACCTTAGAAATGAACTTTTTATATAAATTCTTGATATACAAGGCAAATTATCTTTCAGATAGAGATGTACCCTTTTACGAAAAAGAGAGTAGTTTCATTTTCAGAGGTAATTCAAGGACGTATTTGCTCACAGTTTCCTGCCCTCTACTAGCATTTGCTAAAGAACACCACTGTCTAGAGACATTTGTGATATTGTACAAGCCCTTCAAGGTGAAAAATCAAAGGTTCAGAGTCTTTAGTAATTGCCTTATTATTTTATATAAAGAGAAGGCAGTAAGTGATAATTAGGTTTTCAGATTTCGGTTTTCAGTGTCACACAGAATGAAGTACATAATTCTTACTAATAATTATGTAATTATTATATAAGAATTTCAGTATTGAACTACCTACACACCAACCGGCATATTTACTCATTAATACATGGTCTGTAAAACATGAGAATATATATAATATATTGTTTTGGCTGCTTAATAGCAGTATGTCCAGAACAGAAATGATTTAGCAACAATAGAGATTATGTGTTCTGAGGTATAAGAGCACCTTGAAGATTGTTCCAGAGAATTTTTCCTGAGGCTATCAACATTGCATCAGCTTTTTACTGATGCCTATTACTTCAATGATGATTAGAATGAGTTAAACATGTTCTAAGAAAGTTTTGATATAGCTATATTGATGCAATAGTCTGCAAGTTAATTAAAATTCTGAATGTTATGGTCCTATTTGCTACTGATGATGCTGGATTCTGTAATGAACAAAACATTAGTTACATTCTTTGTTCATGAGGCTTACAATCCAAATGGACACAGGTAAGGCACAAAGTAAGGACAGGAATCCCTCAAGGGCAAGGGGCTGTTATTAGACCAGAAGACAGAAATGTACTATTGGTGGACCCTGGGAACCTTAAGGTGATGAAAACCAGCTCAAAGGAAAAGTGAGTCCTGAGAAGGAATTAGTATGGGAAAAGGAAAGGAAACAAGCTTGTGAGCTCATTTCATCCATATGCACATAAAGAACAAAGGAAAGTAAAATAATGAGAAAAATAAAGGACCTAATAAAAAGTTGCATTTATCTCAGTTAAATAAAGTGGATGCAGTTAAAGCAAACAAAAAACAAAATGTGTGGGCCTGGGAAAGGGCATGAATTGTCTTGAAGAAGAAGGGCTGCTCATATTTGATCTAAATGTCAGAAGAGCCTGGGCTAAAAAAATATTCATAGTAATATAATCACAGAAAGTGAAATTTTAGACTCACATTCTAGATATAAATAAATTTGTATTTAATAATGATGAAACACAATAACCATGGTGGTTTACAAAATGGCATCACGAAGACATCAAGCTCAATTTCTGACTCTGGATATTTGAAAATTGGAGGAAGAACTTGACAGTGACCAGATACCGACATAAATTGATCTTAAGCTATCTGTACACATTGGAAATTCCTTTTATAATATTTTTGGAAAAGTTATTATTATTTACATCAGAATAAAAGATGATATTAATGGTTTTCAGTTTCAGATCCTACAAATCCATAAAAATGAAAAAAAAATCCAGGGCAGAACCAATAGAAGAAACTCAGAAACACGGTGGGAAATCATTCCTGTTTTCCAACTGAAAACAATTGAGTTTTCTCAGTCTTTACTGTATCTTTCTCACTATACAATTACGTAAACTCATATTCAAACAGTTTCTTATTTCTTATCCATGATAGGAAATCAATTAGGACTATATTACCTCACAGCCAGAGAATACGATCTTAGTTCAAAAATTTACTGAGCTACCAAGGAGCCTTGAAGCTTGGTTAAATATCTTCTAACCTGCCACCCTGCCATCCAACTTAAAAAAATAGACAGTGACATCGTTGTAGGAGGTTTGTTTACACACTGATACTTTTGTAAACAACCTGTACTCTGAAGTTGGTGAATCTTGAATTATTCACCATGAAGAGCTACATCAGGTTGAGTTTAGAGGAGTGGAAAGTGTTTGGCAAGTTCTGATTTACTCAATCCAGGAGAGACATACAGCAGGTGCAGGGAGTCACTTGTGCAGGGACAGTCCCTACTCCCTCTTTGTATTCCGAATCAATGGCTCCCTTGTAGTCAAGGCTACAGTGACGCATTCCGGGGCCAGGGAGAAATACAATCCAAGCCCTGAAGTTGGTGGAAAGAATACAGATTTGTAGAACTCAAATTAGTCTCTTGGATGTTTTAGGTCATTTGTTTTCACAGATAGCTTTTCAGTTTCTTAATTATTAACCCAAAACAAAATTACTCTTATAGTTTTCCAAACTGTTTTCTCTTTTAACAGGTCAGTTACTCAATATAAGGACAAATTTCTAAATAATCACAGAGAGTTTAGGTAGTTTTCAGAGAAGAGCACAAGGAAAACTATGGGCTATGGGTTAAAGTATATAAAAAGCTACCAGTATATTTCTACCACTATAAATCTCACTGTGAAATTATTTCTTTAATGGGCTGCTAAATGAGTTGAGACAAGATCAGAAGAAGTAATAGCTGGGAGACCTTTAAGTAATTTGTTTCTATTGACTAAACAGAAGAACTGTAAGGAATATTCCTATAGGAATATCTGGTTTAGAACTCACAAATGCTCCTTTTAATTGGTTGAGAGATATCACCTTAAATTGGTCTTAGCTAACATCACTTGTCTCCACATACTAATTGGAAACTTCTTTTATTTAAAAAAAAAAAGGCATTGTTACTTCTGTCAGAGAGATCTTTACAAAAGTATTCCAAATTACTTCATTCCTCATTTTTTTTTGATTAAGCGTGTGTACACACACACACACACACACACACACACACACACACACACACTTTCTCTCAAGAAATTTTTAGGAAATTAATTGACCATAGTCCTCTTGTTTGGAGTTTTGGGGAGGTGGAAGACACTCAAATGGGAAGAGAATCAAGCAGCATGAAACTGAGGAAAGAGGAAGAACAAAAATGAGTACTGTTCACAAAGCATGGAAACAAATTAGCTAATTAACTAGCAAATTTGCAGTTTCTACCCAAGGGGAAAGAGGTCTTTGGCTACTAAAAACATGAGCTGCCGAAGAGCTTCTGGAGATACAGATGTGAATAAGAACTAAAAAGATAGTTGAGTTTTACCAGTAAACAGTTTTGCATGTGAACATGATTTATTAGTCTCCATTGATAGGATGGATGTATGACTTTCTGGTAAATACCAAGTGTTTCATGATGCAAAAAAAATGTACATATATCTTTTTACTTAACTTTTTAGCTGAGAAGGGTCTAGTAGGACAAAGATACAGATGGTTTCATGGGGATTAGGAATTATGTTTAAGGTGTTACTATTAACATTGAACAAGGCTGTCACTGTACTTAACTTTTTGCTATGCTTTATGTGCCATGATACCATATTATTTATTTTTTTAAGAAGATGACCAAAAATCATTTTAATAACAGCAATACAGAAACAAATGATTTTCTCAGAAGTTATGAGAGAAATAGGAGATGAATCCTACTTCAACTGTTTCAACTATCTTGTAAATTCAACTATTTTTTCCAGATTCCATCTCTTATAGAAAACAATTTAATAGAACTCAGTGTGCTTTCTTTTTAAATTTACATCCAGAAAACTTTACTTTTTGGAGTGTGCAATTTTACGAATCTTGACAAATGCATAGAGCCCTGTGACTACCCCTACAATCAACATATGGAACAGCTCCATCTCCCCAAATTCCATCCTGCTGCCAGTTTATCATCAACCTCTCCCTCTATACTTAATCCTTGGCAACCAGTGATCTGTTTTTTGTTCCCATAGTTTTGCCTTTTCCAGAACGTCATACAAATGCAACCAGCCATATATTATTTACTTTTTGTCAGCATCTTCGAAATCTCAAGGCAATCTGTGTGCTATTTTATTTTATTTTTTTATGTTTTTTTAAAAGATTTTATTTATTTATTTGAGAGAGAGTGCACATGCACATGCACATGAGTAGGGGAAGGGGAAAAGGAAGAGGGAGAGGGACAAGCAGACTCCATGCTGAGCAGGGAGCCTAACATGGGGCTGGATCCTTGGGTCTGGGGATAATGACCTGACCCAAAGTCAGATGCTTCAGTGACTCCTCCACCCAGAGAGGAGCCCCTCTACGTGCTTTTTTTTTTTTTTTTTAAAGAAAAGAATGCATTGAAAATAACATAGCTTCCAAGTGTTATCATATTGGCATTTAATTATTTCATAAAAATATATATGGGAAGAGTATTGGTCATGATTCACAGACTATGAACCTCCCGTTAGCCTCTGAAAGATTAGGCAAGTTCACGTAGATTGAATGAAAATAACAGAAACTTTGATCAAAAGGGGCATTGAGCTGGAGCTACTTCTGAAACAAGGGACAGTTACTCTATGAAGGGCAAGATACCACTTCCTGTTAGCTTCTGGTTGAGTTTATTATAAAGATAGCACTTGATGAATGAATGGTCTTTGAAACATTCAAACCTGTGTGTGAGAGTACATTTGTAGATGAAATAGGTCACTCTACTAAACCTTTGAGCCGAATCTGCCGATATGGTTTTCTTGATAGGTTTCCAGGATGCGCAAAACGTTGCCAGCGGGGTCTCAGTGAAACACAAGATCTCCCATGTGGAGGGGAGCCCTTCACTCCTCAGGGACACAAGGGAAGTTGCATTCCTTTTGGAAGACCTTAAAACACGTTTTGTTAAAAGCCTCACAAGAGGGGCACCTGTCTGGCTCAGTTGGTAGAACGTGCAACTTTTGTTCTCTGGGTTGTAAATTCAAGCCCCATGTTGGGTGTAGAGATTAATTAAAAATAAAAATCTTGAAAAAAAAAAGTAAAAGTCTCATAGGAAGTTATTTCTTTACACAGAATTGCTCTTTCCTGTTCTCTGTCAATCTCTCTGATTTGCTGAGGGATGAAAGTGGTCCCATCAAGGAAAACTAATGGTATTAAAGTGGACCTTGGGGTTTCATGCAAGTTCAGTCCAAGTTGGCTGCCCTTGCTCAAAATAGCACAGTGCTACATTTATTTGGTATTGGGTTTTGGATAACAATGATATTGATCTTTTTTTTGGAATTTCAAATTTTCTTTTAAAAGGCTGCAAAATGATCTTTTAGTTTAATCTAATTTAAGAAGGCTCCCTGGGGTCAAAAGGCATATCTTGATGGATAAATCTTACTGTTACATTGTAGACATTTCTTAGACTTGGCATTATTTTACTAAATCCATTTAAAAAGTCTCTGAATCCATTAATGTTAAGCGATTGCAAGCACACATAAATTATTTAAATACATGTAGTAAGATAATATCTTGAAATACTAATGTTTGTATTTTACTTTCCCCTACTTATTTATGCATGACCTTTCTTCCACATTAATTCAAAAAGTAAGATTGTGTTACTGGGAACAAAAGATGAAGACATAGTTTGTCCATCCTTATTTACTTATTATTTTTTAAGTTATTTAAGTCATACTCTTGATGATCATCAGGAAGAAAGACCTGAGGTAAACACACCCCAAATGTTACAGATTCACAATGGATTTGGAAAGAAATACAAAAGAACTGATTGCTATATCCACACTGTCTTCCCACCCCTTTCAATTAGAGGCAAGGTTTCCAGGAAAATAAGATTACGGAGGGGCAGCAAGAGTTAGGAACTTCCCCTACCGGAGACCGGAGGGATGGGAGATGAGTGGATGGAAGTTGAATGGTCCCCTGTGAGGACCTGGGAGCAGCGGGGAGGCTGCTGAGGACCTCAGACACTCTGCAGGGCTGGCCAACCCTGAGAAGTGCAGCTTGTGGCTTTGGGAAGGCTGCCATTTGTCTCTTAACTGCAGGAGACTTCGGTGACCCCTGTTGATCCCAGGGACCGGGGATCGTCCCAGCACTCCAGGACATATTTCAGCCTCCGTGCAACAGAAGGTAGGCATCTTCCATACTCGAAAAGGAATGGGAATGGGTAAGGAAAGCTCTAACCCTGGCTCACGGTGAAACTAACAGAGTGAGAGAGAATTATTTAGCTACGGAAAACAGGTAGGCTAATTAAAGTATCCATATGAGATAGGGTGAGTGTGGTCATCACAGAAGCAACAAAAATTCAAAATTTACTATCTGGTGCTTCCTGCTGCCCCAGTGTTCATATTCTTCCCTTGGAGCCTGCCTCCTATGTGTATCAAATTCGTAGCTAGCTTTACCCAAACCTATAACAAACCTGCCAATCGACGCATTTTGGAGAGAAAATGCATTTTGCATTTTTTAAGAATGACAAGTTTTTGTTTTTCTCATTAATGTGTTTACTTTTCTGTCTTTCTTTTTTAAAGATTTTATTCATTTGTTTGAGAGAGAGAGAGAGAGAGCACAGTCCAAGGGAGGGGCAGAGAAACAGACTCTCCGCTGAGCAGGGAGCCCGACGTGGGGCTTGACCCCAGGACTCCAGGATCATGACCTGAGCCAAAGGCAGACACTTAACCAACTGAGACATCCAGGCGCCCTAAGAGTGACAAGTTAAAGATCAAAAAGTTTTCTTGACTCAAATTGATGCCTCATGGTGAAATTAAAAGTTTTGGGAGGTTGGATGGGAAGACTTGAAGAACTAATGCAGAATACAAAAGAATGAGATATTAAAACATGTAACAACATGAATCAAGATAAATTATTAGGCTGAGTGAAAGGAGTTAGACAAAAAGAGTATATGCAATCTAATACTATTTATATAAAACTCTAGAAAATGCAAACAAAACTATAGTAACAGTTGCTTGGGGATGGATGCAGAGAGTGGGAAGGGACAGAAGGGAGAGATTAGAAGGGGGCACAAGGAGATTTTGGGGGTGATGCATATATTTGGTATCCTGATTATGATGATGGTTTCATAGTTGTATGCATATCCCAAAACATATCAAAATGCACACTTTAAATGTGTGGAGTTTATCGTGTGTCTGTTAAACTTCTCTAAAATTATTTAACAAAGCTTGATGCAGTAGAGGAGCTGGTTTCGCACTCCTTGAGGCGCAGGAGATAGTTGACTGCTACACAGGCTCAGAAAAGTCATGCTTTAGAACAGTTACTACTTTTCCTGGGAGCACAGGAAGCTAAGGGCAGGACCAAGGAGAGACATATGAAAGACCAAATGGTTTGTGTCACTTCTTGTGTTACCACAGAGTCACATGCTGGGAACTACTCAGATTTGAAGTGTCTCAAAGAAGCAAGGTTTCCCGAGCTTTCTTTCCTATCTCCGTAGAAGCATTAGCTAGCTTTAATTAGTGGCCATTAGATGTCTCTGACTGTGTGTGTCATGGGAAAACATACATTTTTCATCTAAATTAGGACAGTAGACTTGACCCCAGTAGCTGACTTAGTAAGTCCTTGTGATTTGTCTTTCACTTTCCTTCTCTTTGTGCTACTTCTCTGAGCTGCTTAATAAGCAGCCCTAATTCAGTCTTGAAGAGAGGCGTTTCCTAACTACTCTTTTATGTGTATTCAGGATCTTGTTTAAAGTTGCTGAGTTCCTTCACGAGAGGGAACTTTCTTTAAAGGTGTTTAGGGTTGTGATAATACCACTTAGCTTTAACATGTTTGGATTTCAGGGGCACCTGGGTGGCTCAGTGGGTTAAAGCCTCTGCCTTCGGCTCAGGTCATGATCTCAAGGTCCTGGGATCAAGCCCTGCATTGGGCTCTCTGCTCAGCAGGAAGCCTGCTTCCCCCCTCTCTCTGCCTGCCTCTCTGCCTACTTGTGATCTCTCTTTCTCTCTCTCTCTGTCAAATAAATAAACAAAATCTTAAAAAAAAAAAAAAAAACGTGTTTGGATTTCAGAACCTTTTACCCACATTGGCCCCTGTGACTTCTCATGCTCCCTACCTCCTCCCCCTGCACCTCTGGAAATGGACTCATTTCCTGTGATGAAGGTCACAGGCTGTTCAGAGACCAGCTGAGCAGAGGACTTAGACTGCCAGGTCCCCCACCCAGGGCCCTTTGTACTCTGAACTTCCCAGGGAGCCAGCTTTCTTACTTGCAATTAAGTTAGGTATCTGGGAGGAGGAAACCCCCTCTACTATTACTCCCACCTTTCCCCAAGCTCCTCACAGGTACAAGAGTTCACTTTATTTAAAGGAAATACTCATTTCAATTATTCAATATTTTAATATCAAGCCATAATTGAATATCCTCTCATTCCATGTGTAGATTGTAAAATTGCGCTGCTTAGACTATTTTTTATTAGTGATGAGCTTAAATAAACATTTAGTAGTTAAACGTTCTATTATCTGTAAAGAATTAATTATCGAGATCCTGAACTGAAATCATACCAAATATCAGCTTCTTTTTTTTTTTTTTTAAGATTTTATTTATTTATTTGATAAGGAGAGAGAGAGAGAGATCTTTTTAAAGATTTTTATTTATTTATTTGACAAGGAGAAAGAGAGAGAGATCACAAGTAAGCAGAGAGGCAGGCGGGGGTTGGGAGGGTGGGGGGGTGGAGCAGACCTTCCAGTGAGTAGAGAGCCTGATGCGGGGCTCGATGCGGGGCTCGATTCGAGGACCCTGAGATCATGACCTGAGCTGAAGGCAGAGGCCTTAACCCACTGAGCCACCCAGGCGCCCCTATCAGGTTCTTTCTAATGATGAGCTTGAAAGGTATGGTCTCTGCCAAGAGTATTATACGGAAACAGGCTTTAAATAATTAAAACAAACCCCTATAGTTTTTCCTTTCTTTCTTTTTGTTTTTAGTTTTTCCTCTCTGAAAAAGATGAATCATTTTTCTGCTCATCTTTATATATCTGTCGAAAAAAAAAAATTCAAACTTCAGCATCTGAGATGCTCCATGGATTTAAACCCCTAAACAATCCCTTCCTCTCTCCCAGAAAATTAAATTAATCCATGCCTGAGAGCATAGCCCTGTTTCCTTTGCTTATTTTTGTCCCAGAGCACGTCTAATCTCTCCCTGCCTGTCTCTACTCTAATCCTGCTTATGGACCTTAACTCCCTGAGGTCAGGAAAGGATGCAGGGCAGAAATTAATTTAAAGTGTCCTGAGATAACACAACTACTTAAGGTTCTTAATGTATTTTTAATATATTTTAAGATAGCTCCTCACTTTTGTTGAGTCTTTTTTTTTTTTTTTAAAACCTCTCTTCTGGAAAGAGAGCAAAGCAAATCATCAGGAAATCAATGCCTAAAAGTACCAGGGCGTGGGGTGGGTGTCTCCAAGTAGAGGGCACCGTGGCTTGTCTACAGGCTCTACGATGGGAGAAAGGGTGCTGCTGAAGGATTATGAAATCATTCTCCTGAAATGGGAGAAGGGCACTCTCTTGGTTTTGATTTAAGGTTGCTATCTGAGGCATCTTTCTTGCCACCTGAGAAGAGGGCATAGGGGCAGCAGAGGAGGATTGAATCTGTGCGTTGGGGGAGGGGTGTGCTAGGAGATTATTTAGCCGATAGTCTATGATCCAGGTTACCATGAAGTCCATCAAATCCTGTGGGGTTTTGTTTGGTTTGTTTTGGTTTTTGCTTTTTATTGAGATCTGTAAGGTCGCTGATCTGATAGTCTCTAAGTCGATAGATCATTTTTCATCTACTCAGGGATGTAAAGTTATGCTTACTGTTTATACTAAATATGTATTTATTTCCTGGGTAAAGCAAATACCCTCTTTATGTTGTCTGCCAAAGGAAGCAATCTGGCTAAGCAGGCGGCTCAGTGGATTGTCTTTCACAGCGCTGACGACCAGCCAGTTCACTCTAATATTTCAGAAGCATAATGAACCCCACACCCCCACCACGAATATCCAAAATTAAACCAGTTTCCAAATCAGCACAATTCGACAATGGTGACAAGGCCCTTACAAAGCAATTGCTCTACCGAGCATCCTAAAAAACAATATAAATAAATAAATAAAAGGAAAATGAAATCATTTGAGACACAAAGCAACACAGAAGGCATTTCTTAAACAATTTATTCTTTTAAAAAGTGAGCATTTCTTGAACAATTTACTAATTTAAAAAATGGGCCAAAAAAGAAGAAATAGTAGTTTCTTATTGTTCATGGAAGTTAACCGAAGAGTTTTATTTTAGATTTCAATAGCTTTCACAACTAAAATCTTGCTCTGTGGAAACATTTTTTGTGGTATTAACTCCAAACAAAAGGAAAAGTGTTAAATATATGAAATTGGTTTATTGGGCTTTCTCAATTTCACTTTTAATAATGAACTTTAAAGAATTTCTGACATATTTGATTTCTAGAACTTTTTCTCAGTTGCTGTCAGTGGGCATTCCCTGATGTACTTGGCAAAATCATTCTTCAAGGAGCTTTGGCAGTTATTGGACTTAGAAAATCAGACAAATCTTTAAGATCTAGAGGAATAAATGGTGAAATTTTAGGCCTGGTGACAGGATGTGGGGAAGCTAATTGGGACCAAGGCTTGGTCCTAAAGGCAGTCACAAAGGCATGGAATAAGTGGTCAGGTTGATCCCAATTCTATTGTCCTTTTATATATTGTACAATAAACAAACCAGAAAGCAATAACAAGATTATCTAGGCACTCTCCAGGGAAGAAAACAACCAGAAATGGTGTATAAACATGAAAAAGAGCCTTGAAATTTGGACATCTCTCCCAACTAAGAAAACAGAGACCAACTTCAGACTGGACTGCCCTTCGAATGGAAATGTGACCAATTAGCTTAAAATTCAGCCTGTTGCCTCTCTAGGACCCACAGTCAGCTCTTAATTGGTAGTGTGACCCTGGGTTTATCAATAACCTACACGGGGGCCTCATTTTTCACATTTTAAATTGTGAATGTTGGACAAGTTGAGCTCCTTAATTCCTTTTCAGATCCTGCCTACCAATCATGAGAACATGATCTTGACCAAACGTCTCCCCATACATGAGATGTCAGAACACGTGGTGTGCTCCCACTGACTTGTAGGACTCCCAAGAGCCAAGACTGTTCATCTTTCTAATTCTGCCTTTTTCGACAACACAAGGGTACCTTAAAATACGGGCAAGCCTAGAGGTTTACATCACAGAAACAGACAGACTCTACAAATCAGTGTTCTCTCCCTACCCAGGGAAGGCTATTTAACATTCACCACATACACTGAATGAGTTAATACATGTGTAAAGTATAGTATAAAGGTAAAGTAAATATATATGTAAAGTTAATATTTATGTAAAGTACAGTGCTGGTACATTACAACTTCTATATAAGAGTCAGGTGTTTTTGAAATACATCTACATAGGAGATTATTACTTCTAAGAATTAAAATTTTAAGAAATCTCTTTCTATTCATGTATTCTCTCACTACAGGATAAAAGTAAATGTAAATTCTATTATTGGTGTGTGTATGTGTATGTGTGTGTGTGTGTGTGTATTTTGAACAGACAACTAGGCCAATTTATTCTTCTTAATTAAGTCTAATTCAGGCCACTGATATCCATAATACCAAATGCAATATGATTTTTAAGATGTAAATCAGAGGATTTAATTTTTGGTCTATATAATGCCAGGAAGCAAACTGATTATTTTCACTGAGTCGGCAACACTTAAAGGTTGTTCTGACTTCATTGATGCCCCAGCTTCTCTCTAATGTCTGCCCTAGCCACTGTCCCTTCTCTCTTCTTTCAAGTCCTATAGGGCTTGAAGTTAGCGTCACCACGTCTAACACTGAGCCAAGTCTTTGGTGTGACTTTCATTTTTTAGAGTATGACACACACCTCTCCATCTAGACAGGACCTCCTCTGAGCGCAGCAGCCCGCGACTTTCTCTTCCTCCGTCTCCATGAGCGAGCCTCTGTGGACACCTGATGGTCAATGCCATCCATCAGCAAACTGCACAAGGCCAAGGAGTGAGGATGGGGAAGAGGAGGATTCCCTACCCCAGCCTCCTGACTACCAACTTCCCTCAGATTCTCACCTTATGTTTCCATCCCACATTGGCTCATTTTCGGCTTCCTGCCTGTACTCTTGCTCATGTTCTCTTTCTCTCTGCAACCAAGGTTGTTGAGTCACTGATGACAAGGATAGCACCACACACCTGCTTGTAATTCCAGGACCTTATGTCAAATGTAGTTCCAGTTCTGCAGTGCAATCCACAGAAACTAACCAAGCCTAACTTCAACTAAAATGATATTTATGGAACATTTATGTAAGAGCTTAAATGCTTGATGGGAGCGCTGCAGATCCAAGCCTGGGACAAATAGTCAGGTCTAGGAGACCTGCAGGAAGTGTTTCAGGATCTTCCATAGGTACAGCCACTGCAATCTGTCAGCCCCATCTGCTTCTTCTGTGCTCGTGTCACTCTGCCCATAATCCAAAAATGCCTAGATCGAGAGTAATTGAACAAGTGGTGCTATATACTCATTCTCTACTGTGTCTGGGCAGTGAGATGGGTCTGACAGTCCATGGAAATCCCTTCACTTTTTGAGAGGTGGGGAAGTGTCTGCATTTCCTCAGCAAGCCATAAGAAATCTGGGAAGCTTCCAAATACAACTTTCCATTAAAGGATTCAATAACTATTTGATGTTTTCTTGATAATTAATGAACAGATACGAGGGCTAAGATTTATTTTTCAAGTTGATTTAGTAAGAAAGAGTATTTTTTTAAACAAATTTTGATGCTAATTTTTAATACTTTTCCACACTCCTATAAAAAACCATAAAAGAATGCCTATCAAAAATAACAGAATGGGAGGATAAGAAGTATTTTCAATAGAATTTTATTTTAGCATAAGATAACCTTTAGAAAGAAGCCCTTCATAAATCAGTCATTTCTGTATCCAAATTAGGTGTGGTTATATGGAAAGCACTGAGACAATCACCCTGTGTTCTGGAACCATGATCCTCATTTCACAAGGAGCTTTCATGTGTTTTCTATGTGTATTATCAAGATTATGTTCTCAATACTACACACGGTTGACTATTACAAAGCCCTGGGCTAATTGAACCCATTGCTAATAGTTCCAGGACAATCTAGGTCATGTGGCTCCCACAATACCTGCAGTTCTTCTCTATATAGTGCAAGGCCATTGAGTTCAAAGAAGATTCTAAGAAGAATAGTAGGACAATCCTGGACAAACTGGGTTTTGGTGGCATGGTCTGCTTGAAGCCTTTATGCACTGATTCTTTCCTTTATCCACACATTCAGCAAACATTTATTTAGCATCCAGCATTTTCCCAAGCACTATGCTAGACATTGGGAATAGAATAGCTCTAATATTTAACCAGCACACAACTATGGCCACACCGATAGTTTACAGTCAACATCTGTTCTAATTAGTCAGAAACTCTCCTGTACTGGTTGTTAAATATTTTGAGTATCATCTCGGATATAAAGATAAGTGGCTTATAGTTCCTTCTCTCAAGAAGCTTACCATTTAGTAGAAGGGAAGACATAAACAAATGAAAACAAAATATTAAAATAAGTGCTACTCTTCCCCTGATAACTTATTTTTACTTCGGTCTATTTCAAGCTTCTACATTTTCTTTATACATTTCATTTTCATTGTAAAAATTAAATCCACCCAGAAACAAAGTAAAAGTAAACTTTATTAACATCCAAGACATCGCTGGAACTCTCTGACCTCTTTCAAAGCAAAGTCTCTCACTCTAATAAATTCTTGGAAATGATTTATTTTCCTAAGCCTTGTACATCCATACAAGCATAACTAATTGTGTAATGAGAGACAGAGGCAGAAAATAGCAAATGAGCAGCTGTGTTCCTTCTTTTTCTCAATTATTTACTATATTGGATATATATATTTACTACGGTGGATCTTCCTTCACCTCTAAAAACAAATAACAACCAAGAACCTACTATGAGTCAGGCAATAGATATAAAAATAAATATTTGACAAGTGTGGCTATTTTGAGAAACGGCAAATAATTTAGTATAGCTAAATGCAAAGTATGTGTGTTAAGAAATATGAGTCCCAGAGAAGTTAAATAATTTGCCCAGATTTGCTGATTCGCTACCTCTTCAAATGATCATTTAATAATTAATTTTTGGAGTATTATAAAGAAAACATAGTCAAAACACACCGTATTTTTATTTTTGTTTTCTGCATTTAGTTTTCTTGGCACCTGCCACTCTGGATTTCTTTGGAGGAGAAGGCTAAGGCTGAAGAAAGTGCCATTCCAGGCAAGCTCGTATCACTAAGAGTGACCTTAGCTCAGTTAACAAATGAATGAAGAATAAAAGGCTACAGTATTTTTTAGGGGGCTTTGTTAGCGTGATATGATCGGTACAATTTTGGTTTCTCATCTTTTGCTTTTTACCTGCAGCTAATATCATCCCACCAGCACACATGCCTTTTTGAATCCTCCTGTTCATTTCTGTCCATGTGTATTTTACAGGAAACCAGAGCCCATGGATGAGCTGGGGGAGACTTCATGTATGTGTGATGTACATTTTTAAGGAGTTGCTGGTACAGAGAGAGCATACACCACGAGCGGATCGAATCTGCTCAGCAGCCCCAGAAACAGCATGGCAATGTCAGATTCTAAGTGGTGATGTCCAGAAAAGCATTTGGGAAAGTGCAGACTGTGCATCTCATATGCTCATATGAAGAGTCACTTGGGGAACACTAGATTTCCTGTTGTTTCAAGGAGAATCAGCCTCTGTCTTGAGCAGGTCATGGGTCAGAGGTGACGAAATAGTTGCAAATAAATTCTAGGTTAATATGTTAAATTTCAAACCCCAGTGAAAACTAATTACCTCAGGATGCTTTCTTCTATTTCATATCTCAGCCTACAAAATGTGTATCTTCTTCACTCCCACGAATGAAGACAATTTGCGAGTCTCCCGGCTTTAAATATTCAGAGACTTGTTTGTTTGCTGTGAAGAGACTGATTGAAAACACTTATTGTAAGTTAATATTTTATAGTGTATTTAAGCTCAACAGAAATATTGTTTTCAGTCAAAATTCACAATTTAGGTAAGGGTGATGAAAAAGCCTTCAAGGAAGGTCTTTCATAATTACCTCTGTATCTGTTACTAAAAACTTTCTGGTCCTGTTTCTTTTCCGTACAACTGTAATTTAACAAGTATTTCTTGAATGCTTATCATTTGCTAGGAACTGTTAGAGAAGAACAGAGAAGAGGGAAGAGAAAGAGGAAGCATGAGGGCAAGCAGAACAGAGGCTCATGGCGCCTGTACGGGGCTGGGCTTTTGTTGTCCAGATTCTCGTTCTGCCATCTTTGAGCTGTGTGCTCCTGTAATAGTTCCTAAATTTCTCAGATGTAAAATTGAGACAACAGCAATAATAAAAACAATAAATAACCACCACATTTCAGGAGGAATGAGTAAGTTAATATTTGCCAAGCACTAGAGCAGTGCCTGGCATAAGTAAATGCTATGTGCTTGTTAAGTAAATTCGTGGTGATGACAATAATAGCTAACATTGGTCAAACGCATATTTTACACCAGGCACTTGGGTTTATTAGCTCTTTTACCCACACCACAGCCTGATGAAGCTGATATCATCATTATCCCCACTTCATGTGTGTAGGAACTGAGGATTGAGGTGATCAGGTAGCTGAGATCAGTCACAGAGATATAAGTGAGTCAACATTCGTCTGGAATCTACACTGCCTGAGTCTAAAGAGTCTGTGCTCTCACTTGGCTTATGGTGTAGTTTATGGTAAGTAAAATAAAGGTAAGCCAACCACAAACACTTTTATGAGTATAGGATGCAGTATATATAACTGAAAAAAAAACTCTGTATGGTTCAGATATACCTTTTTCCAACCAAGAATTCAGTTAATACATATATAATTTATATAACCAATCTCTGCTCTGTTTCCTGTGTTCTTCTCAGTGAGGAGAAATTAGATTGTGACACACCCTTTAACACACTTAATATTTTTGAGGAAAAGGTGGCATTATTTTTTAAAAGGGGGTGCTCTGTAGGTATTTAGTTGGCATTCTTTTAAAAATTTTAAAGAGATTTATTCGTTTATTTTGGAGGGGGAAGGGACAGATGGAGAAGGAGAGAGAGAATCCTCAAGCAGACTCCCCCCTCAGTAGGAAGCCTGAGGAGGGGCTCAATCCCAGGACCCTGAGATCATGACCTGAGCTGGAATCAAGAGTCTGTCATTCAAGTAGTGAGCCACCCAGGTGCCCCAATTTTTTAAAATTTTTATAAAAGATTTGTATCTTCACATTTTCTTGGTATATGTAAAAAATAAATAAGTCAATAAACTTCTACAGTAAACACAAAAGAAACCTAAAGCATCACTGTATGAGTTAAAAATGTGTCTATCTCCTCAACACTGTCATCAAAGACCTAGGTTCACTTTTTCTCCTTTTCATTCCACTATTCTTAGCATGTTAGCGTGACTCAGTGGTTTCAAGATGTCTATTCCTATGGAGGCCCCCATTTTCACTGAAGGTGGGAAGAGAGGAGAATAAAAAGCTTATCAAGAGCCAACTTTCTCTTACCACATGATTTCATTGATCAGAAACGAGTAACATGACTGTTCTAACGATAAAGAATTCTTTTAAAGTAGACTCTTTCAGCCTCTGTAGTGAAGGTGGCCAAAGAAAAGAGAATCATGTTAGTTAACTGGATCCATTCAAAATGCAGTCGATTTTCTAGTATAGATGGGAAAATTTCCAGGTAGATAAATATTTAGACTGATCTGAATTAATTGTTTGTGAGAGAGTTCAGAAAAAAAGAATAAAGAAAAATGAAGAGTCCTTTATGATTCTAAAGCCCATAATTTCTGAAAATAACAGTATTTTTAAATTAAAGTTTGTTTTTTTTGAAGTAGAATATGTACATAAGAGCTAAATAATACCAAGACTTTTGTTATTTAACAAAACAACAATTTCCTGTTCACCCCCTTGCATACCTTCAATGTACTTCCCATTACCCAACATTTTCAACCTTTATTAGTCTTAATGGTATTTAACTCCACACTGCTGAGTAATATGTTTATAGGATTGTTCCTTCCACATTTAAATCTGAAACTAAAATTAATTAAAAATTACATGAGGAATACATAAATTTACATTTTTATTGTAAAAGATTCAAATAGTAGTGAAGTTCATTTACTAGAAAAATTCCCTTAACTTCCCCCAATCCTACTACCTAACGCATTTTTTCACTTTTATTTTTTTTTTACTTTTTATAATGAACAATTTCAAACACAATAAATGCAGAGAGAGTATCACATTGGATCTCTATAGCCACCTCTTAGTAATCTTTTATAACACCTTTGCTTTCAAGCATGACAAGGTGTCCCAGACTCACCTTGTAAATTTTTTACACTAGACTTGATATCAGGCCCTTCTTCAAGAAATTTTCCTTCCTTTTATGGAATATGGTGTTTAAAGACCGAGCAATATCTATTGACCTCCTTTACATAGATGAGAGGATTTTACTCTCTTATGTCATTCCCTGTCATCAATAGCTATATCATAATTTTTAAATCAATATTTACTGATTACATTATTACGATCATGTAATATGGTTCACACATGAGTTGTGATTACATTTCTAGGCTTATGCAACTTTATGACTTTCTTCTGAGTAATTATTGTTATTTTTTTATTTGCTTAGTTTTCTATGTACTTTGTTCTATTTATTTGTTCTACTCAAGTCCTCCAGGTGTTTCTTTATGAACTTTTCCTCACAAATATATCAGAAAATCTATCACCTCTATTTTTTTTTATTGTTTGTTTTCTTCTGGACAGTTCTTCCAGTAATTCTGTTCTAGTCTATACTAGTTGCTTTCTTGGCCTACTCTAAAGCTATTACCCTGAAACTTTTTTCTGTCATTAAGGGAATTCTCTTTGATGATCCTTTATGTTAGATCTCCTTCTTTTCCTTTGGGAATATTATGTCTTTCTCTTTCTTGGTTGATTTCCTTAGCTTTGTGGGGAATATGCTCCTGAAATTCCCAGGAAAACTTACAGAACTGGAGTTCCAAATACCTTGGTGAAGTTTGAAAGACCTTGGATGTCTAAAAGGTGTTTATTCTACCATTGCTCAGTTAGTAGCAGGAGTGTATATGGAGTATGAGACTGGAAAACCTTTCCACAAGGAACATGATGATGTTGCCCCATCTCCCCTTAGTTTTTAGTGTTGTCTTAGGAGTACAATATTATTTGTATACCTGATCCTTGATAGATGACTTTTTTGTTTTCTCCTCAAGTGTTGAGATCTTCTCTTCAAACCTGGTGTTGTGAAATTTCATGACAATGATCCCTGTGTACATCATTTTTGGGGATTGATCATTACATTGGGTACTCAGTAAGTCTTTTAATCTGGATTTCAAGTTCTTCAGTTCTGGGAAGTGCTCTTAACTTATGCCTTTTATGATTTCTTCTCATGTGCCTTCTTTCTTCTTTTGGGAACTTCAATTATTAGATATTTGATCCTATCAGAGTTCTTCAGCTTTATCGTTAAGTCCTTTCATTGAATATTCTTCTGCTATAATATATATATTTTTATTTTCTAAGAACATCTACTTGTGGCATTCTTTCTTTTTTACTTGTAGCATTCTTTTTACAAAAATAGAAATGAACAGTTTAGCATTTACATGGTTTCTGTATATAACCATGCAGTATATGTCTGATGAACAGAGTGTAAACAAAATTATTTAAGTGTTAATGATATTTAAGTCAATATTATCAAGCATTTTTAATTTGGAGAAAGAGAACTCTTCCAAAGCTAACAAAATTGGTAGTTTATATAAGAAGGGATTTGTTATCTATGGAAGAAGCTTTGTGGTTTTAGTAAGTCATGGCTCAAAAGAGCAATTATAAAAGTGGTAATGCCATGTCCCATTATAATTGCTCCTTTGAAGAAGATGTGGTTGATGCATAACATAAGGCAGTGATCCATGGATTGCCTGCTTGATTACACAGGTATGGTGAAGCCCTGCAGTGAATTAGTAAGTATTGTTACTGACAGGCTTTAATCTGGAGATTGGTGATACAATACAGTCTTCAGGCTCTCCGTAAATTTATCAAAGGGTTCACATCAAAGAGAAGGTGATGGTTATGATAATTTAAAAATTTCTATCAGTTTATATTTAACAAATAATAGAAGAAACCATATGCCATGGTATGATTTTTTCTTTTAAATTGTTCTTATTTCAGTCTTCTAGGACATTTGGATGTTTCCTTTACCCAAAGGTAAACCCATTGTGGACTCTCATGTCCACAATGAACTTGATATTCTAGATCTGGCTCCATACGAAACGGCACATTAGTCTTAAAAATTTCATCAAAATTTACCAAATGAACCATTCTGTACCAATAAAATAAAGGTCTCTAAGGGTGCCTGGGTCTGCCATCGGCTCGGGTCAGGATCTCAAGGTCCTGGAGATGGAGCCCTACATAAGGCTCTCTGCTCAGCAGGGAGCCTGCTTCCCCCTCTCTCTCTGCCTGCCTCTGCCTACTTGTGATCTCTCTCCCTCTGTCAAATAAATAATTAAAATCTTAAAAAAAAAAAAAGAAAATCTGGAAGGAGAAAAGGAGAACATTTTCAGTTGAAGAAAGTTGTCTCTTGAGCATGCTAAGCTTGTTTCTACCTTTTTCACTGACCCTTCCTTCTGCTGGAAAGATGTTTATATGACTGATGTTTCTATCACTGGCCTCTGTCATTCTGATCTTAGATTAAATTTAAATTTCTTAGAAAGTGTTAGTGCCTGATCACTCAACTCAAATTATCCCAAATCACAATCTTTTGTTCTTGTTTATTTATTCTACGTGTTAATGTATCCATCTCCCTGCAGAATGTAAGTTCCTTTTTATTTTTTTAAAGATTTTATCTATTTTTTTTTTAAAGATTTTATTTATTTGACAGAGAGAAACACAGCGAGAGAGGGAACACAAGCAGAAGGAGTGGCAGCGAGAGAAGCAGGCTTCCCACAGAGCAGGGAGCCTGATGTGGGGCTCGATCCCAGGACTCTGGGATCATGACCTGAGCCGAAGGCAGACGCTTAAACGACTGAGCCACCCAGGCACGCCAAAGATTTTATCTATTTATTTGAGAGAGAGAGAGAGACATCACAAGTAGGCAGAGAGAGAGGGGGAAGCAGGCTTCCCCATTGAGCAGAGAGCCAGACCTCGATCTTGATCCCAGGACCCTGAGATAATGACCGGATCTTGATCCCAGGACCCTGAGATAATGACCTGAGATAATGACTCAGTGGCTTTAACCCACGGAGCCACACAGGTGCCCGAGAATGTAAGCTCTTTAAGAGCTGGTTCTTTGCCCATCTCGGTCACTGAATTCCAACAAGTCATACACACATGTATTTGCTACACAGCAGATATTAAAAAATAGTTGCTGAATAAATGTTTAAATGGGCAGACCTTGTTTTAACACTAAGAAAACCAAGTACAGAAAGGCAGTCATTGACTTAATAGTAATTCATTACTCTATGTATGAAGAAAGCTTCATCACTTACTGATGATTGTGAAGCAGATGCTCAGTAAATATTTGTCAAATAAATCAAAGGACAGGTTGCTGGTTTTGTTTGCAGTGGATGGTAGAGCCAAAGACACTGAGAATGTGTTTTAGAAGCAATTTATTAATGTCCAGCCTCAGGCTGAGGCAGAATATAGTGAAAAGAAAATGTTGAGGTCTTTCACACCCAAGGAGTCAGTACTCACACGTGGCCTCATCGTTATCTGGGCCCCTTCCCTTGGGACACCTGTCATGGGCTCAAATTTGTTTTTAGCAACACCTGCATTCTCTTCTTTCCTTCCATTGATCAAAACTCATCCACCATATATTTCTTTCCCACAGAGCCCTGTTCAACATAGAGTGTTTTCAACGGTGGTGGATAATTCCCCTTCTCTGACTTCTCATGCAGCCAGAATAATAAAGTATATTAGAACATATTTTAATATCCCTCCTTTGTTTATTGTCCAGTGATGAACAGTGACTGGCTCAAGAACAACCAACAGAAAGCAGAAAAACAGTTCAGTAAATAACTCAAGAATGGGCCAATATCCATTAAAATACTGAAAGGGAACATGTTTTGGGCCCATCTCCACTGAGAGAAATTCTACTTTGCCAACACCCTCCATGTCCGTTGTCTGAAGGATGCCTTGCTATTGAGTTACTAAGTGAGCTGGAGTGATTATTGGGCCTTTGAAATTCCTATGAGAGCAGCCAATCATAGCTAACAATAGGACTATGGCATTAGTGGGGAGAAAAACTTTAGCATTTTTTGTTGGCTTGATTGAAGAACTGGGTAAATATGAAAGTGTTAGACATTTTTCTGATTTGCTTAATAATAATAATAATATCAAACATTTATTGAGTGCTTGATATACATTGAGCATTTTTGTAAGTGCTTAGCATGTGTTTTTTAAATTTTATCTCTGTTTTACTAGAAAGGTTAGGTAATTTTGGCAAAGCTTGTTCAGATAATAGAAAGCACAGCCAGAAATTTGATCCCAGCTCATTTGACCCCATAGTCTGAGCACTTAATCCCTGAAATAGTTCTGTTCTCACAAGGGTGTGAATGAGAAATGATTGCTAGCCGACCAAAAACACAAAAGAATTGTCTCTAAAGAATTTCTCCAAAAACACTCCTTCCCCTTGCCGTAGATAATCCATTTGATAAGCACAATTGAAAAGTTACCAAGATAATTCATTTGATAAGCACAGTTGAAAAGTTATCAAAAATAATTATCCCAAAAGAATTTCTTAATTATTTATAAGAAATGGCATATCTTATGAAGTATAATTTCAAAGAGGAAGTACCATACTTTGTTAATTGTTCACTTTCTAGAGGGCTCTCATGTTTTCTTTTTCCAGGTGGATTTTTCCCTCTATTACCACTAGATGGTGTGTGGATTATGCAAACACCCCAACTCTCTTGAGAGGAATTAGCCCAAAGCACAAAGAAGAAAAATTCAGCAGAGGAAGATAAATGTGGAATTTGGGCTTAGGTGAAGATGGTAATGCCCAACACAGTGGTTTTCTAATTGTGGGAGCCTCATTTCTAGTTCCATCCTTTTTCCTTTCAGAATAAGCATTAATAGTTACTTAATCTGAGTTGGAGTAGATTTGAATAATAGTCGAAAGTTGCCTGAGAGTTTATTTCCTTAGGAAACTATATGCTCGTAATCATAGCCAGGGTTAGCATTTTGAAAAAGATATTGAGGAACAAATTCTAATACAGCCAACCACTGCTTCCTCTAACTGTAGTATGGGTTTTCTGGAACCAATAGGATCAGAAAGTAGTTATTTTTTCCTAATTTTCTTCAATTAGTCTGTAATAAAAGTGATCACGAATAGCCTATTAACCACTCCCTGGCAACCATATGACCAACCAAAATTATGATATTGTAAAATTCAGGGTTGTTTAATGACTAGGACCAGAAAATTTGGGGGAATTTCTTGAGACTAAATTTAAAAACTTAAGGAAAGTCACTTATTCTTTCTGATCTTCCACTTCTACAAAATGAAAAAGTAAGTCACCAAAGCTCTGTGCAGGCAGCTCTATGACATCTAAGGAAGAAAAGAACAGTATGGGTGCTTGTGCTCACAAACACACATATGTACAGATACAACCTGTTTTTTATTTCTAAACTAGATTTATGCTCTGTTTCCACATTAAGGGCACATGACAATATTGTATTTGCTAAAGGAGTAAAGAGAATGAAGCCTCATTTATGTAGGTGTAGGTGTGGTGGTAGTTGGAATTCAGTATTGTGCAAGGGAATACTATTATATGACCGATTTTTCATAAGTCATTGCAGATCCTGTTTGTAACGAAATGATGCTGATGAGATTGTAGATAGTAATGTATAATTCTAGGTTAATTGACTACATTTCACCATACGAAGAGTTTTTTCTCTAAATTTTTTCCTTGAGTAAATATATTTGATCAACTCTTAGCTGTGAAACCCTAAAAATACCCAGTTGTCACTTTGATTTTGGACTAGGTTTAGCCTTTTGGATTAAAATCAAAATTGAAAATGACCCAATAATGACAAACACAAAGAGGAAATAAATGATGTCCATGAAAGAGTCCTGTTATCCATAATGCTTAGTTCTACACATAGATGAAGCCAGAGTATTTCTTGGTTTTACTCACTTCTTCACCTTGGCTGCCACTCTCGGTCCTGAGCTGGAAGGGGGCGCCAACACCGCATAGAGGAAAAACAGCATGGTCGCTGTGGGAAAGGCACTTGGCTTCCTCTTCTAGTGGTATTGAAGTGTAGGATCCTCTGTGAAGACATACCATTCTTTTTTGGTAGCTTGCAAGACCAAATTTGGCTTCATGTTAATTGCATGCACTCTGCTGAATTTTATAGGCAACTGTTGTGTTCACTACTTTATTGTAACCTTGATCCTATATCCTTTTATAAGAAATATTTTATTTATTTATTTATTTGACAGAGAGAGAGAGAGAGATAACAAGTAGGCAGAAAGGGAAGCAGAGAGAGGAGGAAGTAGGCTCCCCGCTGAGCAGAGAGCCTGATGCGAGGCTTGATCCTAGGACCCTGAGATCATGACCTGAGCCGAAGGCAGAGGCTTTAACCCACTGAGCCATCCAGGCACCCGTTGGTCCTATATTCTTAAGATTATCAATCAATTGCCAAATACAGGCACTCAGTGGATACCTAGGGTGCTTTTTCCTTCCTTGCTTTCTTTTCTTTTTTTTTTTTAAGTGGCTTTCTAAGCAATGTGACAAGGGGAGGGATGTGAAACGTAGTAGGTGAGTATTAAAGAGATTGGAGATCAAAGAACCACCCGTGTTTCTTCTCTCCGAAGACTTCTGATATTTATAGCCACTCCCTTTTTGCACTTTATCTCTAAGGGTCTGGTGGAGCCAAGCTATACCTATTTAATCATTAGTCTCACTTCGATTTATTCATAAATGGGTTAAGACATGCACTAGCTGAAGTTATGCTGGATAACTTGTTTAGTACAGAACATGGGTAGTATCCAGTAAAGTTTTTAGGATGTATTAATAGATGCAAAAATGGTTATTCATTTATTTGACAAAAGTTTTACTCCTAGAAAGGAATCAATCCTTAATCAAAAATACAAGGAACATTGTATTGTCGGTCATTTTATATAAGAATATGAAACTTTGTGACCAATATTAGGCTTGTAGTTCTCTTTAAAACTTGAAGAAAATCAATTTTTCAGAAAAATAAAGGATTAACATATGGTTTCAGAGTTGGCAACCGTTTGGCATTAGGTGCCTGGGTGTTAAAGATAGAAGACAAGGAAAAAAGACTTTTTAAATTCCTTTTAGAACCACCTTGGTATCTTAATCCTTGAAGGATTAACTTTAGCTTATAAATGAAAACTAGTGTTCCAAGAACCCATGTATATCATTTAGCATAATCTGGCTATGTTGAAAATGTCTTCTTTTCTGAGGAAAAATAAATGCTGAACTCTGTGGCCTGAATAAAAACAGCAGGACTATCTTTTACTTACAGTGTCTTGGGACCTGCCACTATAAGGTTAGTGGTCATTCACCGAGTGGGTCATTCAGGACTTCCAAAATAGGGAGACTGATCTCTACAGTGCTGGGTAGTAAGCTAGGTGATAGGCACATTATGGCCATTATCGCACTTTCATAATACCATTGATTAAGGTTAATAAAAAACAACAATGACAATTTAAAATTATTTGTATAAGGAAAACATTACTAAGAAAACAAACAAACCAATCAACACAAACAGTGGCTAGTTAAGGAAACACCTCGCAGACAAATCCTTAAGAAATTCCTCTAGTACTCTTAATCATAGGAAACAAACCGAGGGTTGTTAGAGGGGAGGTGGATGGAGGGATGGGGTAGCTGGGTGATGGACACTGGGGAGGGTATTTGTTATAATGAGCACTAGGCATTATATTAGACTGATGAGGGGCACCTGGGTCACTCAGTGGGCTAAAGCCTCTGCCTTCAGCTCAGGTCATAATCTCAGGATCCTGGAATCAAGCCCCGAATCGAATCAGGCTTTCTGCTCAGCAGGGAGCCTGCTTCCCCCTCTCTCTCTGCCTGCCTCTCTGCCTACTTGTGATCTCTCTCTCTCTCTGTCAAATAAATAAATAAATCTTAAAAAAAAATATTAGACTGATGAATCACAGACTGTACTCCAGAAACAAATAATATCTTATATGTTAATTAATTGAATTTAAATTTTAAAAAAAGAAAAAAATCCTCTACTTACCAAGTCTGGGAACGATTGGTCCATAAAGGACTGAGGAAATTCCTGTGAGCGTTTTGCAAAATGTTCTTTAAGGTGTGCCCATATAGGATCATTTCCTCCCACCTACCTCACTCCCTGATGTGGCATACTCTTATTTGGGACTGGGGGAAGTAGTCAACCCCCGTTGAACACTAAATTAGATGAGATAGTGAGCCCTCTTACTTAGAGTTGGTTAAGTAGAAGACATTCAGCTGTGGAACCTTTGAATCCTAAAGGAAATAGATGATATATTGGTGAGAATAAACCTACTGGCTGCCTTACCTTCTAAAGTCTGGATGACTTAATTTTTACTGCATATTTCATTGACTTTCTATGTAAAAAGAGTGAGATGAGGCCTATAAAGAAGGTACTTCACACAATCTAATGAGGGGTTTTGGACTTAGTATTTCCAACTTGATTTAAGTTCTCTCAAAGATATCACTTATTTTTAATAGAGTTTTAAATCCCCCAAGTTTAAAAAAAAAAAACACAAAAGAAATGTACCACTAAAATGCACAGAAACCAAATGAATGTACCAAAGGGACCACAAGGTCTACAATTCTTTTTCACTCTAATGATACGATTTTTTAAAAAGATTTTATTTATTTATTTGTCAGAGGGAGAGAGAACAAGAGAGCAAGAGAGCACAAGCAAATGGAGTGGCAGGCAGAGGGAGAAGCAGACCCCCCACCCCCCAGCAAGCAGCCCAACAGATGACTCAGTCCCAGGATCTTGGGATCATGACCTGAGCTAAAGGCAGACGTTTTACCAACTGAGCCACCCAGGTGCCCTTCCACTGATGTGATTTTAAAAGCAGGAATTTATTTTGTAGATGACCATCACTATGAATATATTAATTTCATAGTTTTATTATTCTTTCAATCTCTTTTCTTCTGTATTTTTGGCAGTGTATATAAATATTCCTTGCACTTTGCTTTCTAATTGTAATCAAGACATCTTAAATGGATTGTATTTTGAGTTGTAACATATTTTCTTAGTAAACATCATAGATTTCCTCAGCACTATAATCTCTGGGGATATTGGTAGCATTGCCATGATCATTATAAAAGAACATGTAGGATCTTCATCACTTGTGAAAGCACCATACAAATCATGTAAATGAATTTTTCCCCCTTTCAGAACTTCCTTCTCTAAGAGATTTGCCATATAAGACATGGGGGTGTTGTTTTCACTGGTGGCTCATAATCATCAGCAGCAAGATTATATTCATATACTTGGTTAAATATATATTATTAATATACTTTGGATTATATTTGGTAATTTTTGTAGACTTACAGAGTATTGTTTAAATTTATTATTTAATTAATGGTCAAAAGGTATTATTCCTTCTTTCATGCATGGGCAAACTGAAGCTTGGAGCAGCAAAGAAAGTTTACTTAAGACACACAGATGGCAAACAGCAGAGCCAAATGTAGAATTATTTTGTCCACATTTCATGTGCAGCATATTGGGATTTGCAGAATAACTATAAGACATGGTTTATGCCTTTAAGGAACTTGTAGTTTATTTATTTTTTTAATTATTTGTTTGAGAGGGGCGCCTGAGTGGCTCAGTGGGTTAAAGCCTCTGCTCAGGTCATGATCTCAGGGTCCTGGGATCGAGCCCCACATTGGGCTCTCTACTAGGCGGGTAGCCTGCTTCCCCCCCTCTCTGCCTGCCTCTCTGCCTACTTGTGATCTTTCTCTATATATCTGTCAAATAAATAAACAAAATCTTTAAAAAAAAATTATTTGAGAGAAAGGGAGAGAGAGAGCACAAGCAGCAAGGAGGGTGTGAGGGAGGAGCAGACTCCTAGGCAAGGAGCCTGATGCGGAACTCAGTCCTGGGACTCCAATATCATGACTTTGAGCTGAAGGCAGCTGCCCAACCAACTGAACCCGCCAGGTGCCCCTGGAAGGAACTTGTAGTTTAGCTGGGAAAATGACTGATGTCATGAAAACAGCTTGTACAGATAGTAGATAGAGCATGGTCCTCAGACCATATAGCCTTTGGAGCTCATAGAAACTTGGCTTTTTTTTTTAATTGAATAAATTTATATGTAAAGTATAAGACGAAAAATCTCTTTTCACTGATAAAAGGTGCTGTCATAGTCTGTTGTCTAAGGATCTCAGAGATGTTTGAGATTGTCTGTGAACTTAGATTTACATCCACTCAAACATACAGCACCCACATTATCATATGTCTTCCCAACAACCATGTAGCACACACTGTAACTACACAGAGGAAGCCAAGGTGTGTCCTTGAGAAATGCATCCAGTTTTCCCTACTAACCAGGCCTGTGGAAGGACCAGTATAGCACAATGCCTGTCAGGTAAATTGATCGCACATTCTACTCCAAGTGACCTCAGGCTCATGTCCTATGTAAAACCACCACTTGGTGGTTAATATTCAGCTGAGCTATTAGGTAGAATACAAAAGTAGGGACAAGATTTGCAATCTGTTAATGTTTTCTTAAGATCTTGTTAAATAAAAGCTAAAACCATCATTAATGGAAGTAATAATAAATTAGGTGCTGTAATTAACAGTCCAAATGCATACCTTTCTAAAAGGTTATCTTTAATGTCTTTTTTTTTTCTTTTCATTAACGTAATTGTGTTGTTTGGATAATCATAGCCAAGAGGGAGAACTGGGAACTGCAAAAGTTAGATTGCTTAGTCAAACAGAAGTGAATGTACTCTAAGTAAGCCAACATGTAATAAATTGCATGTTATTGGAGTAGTTAAGATCTTTTGGAGGGAAAAAAGACAGATAATTTTAAAATAATTTTTAGCATTTTGCCCTTTATGGAGATTGGGTATAGGAAGCATACCACAGAATTTGGCATGGAGTAGGTATTCAAAAAACATGCTAGCTCTTAGGAAGTTAGTGTTTGTGATAATCAGAGAATGTAAATCCTCTATCAATGGCTTACTAAAGCTTCTCTGTTCTGAGAGCCTTTCATGCTTCAGTGGGGCTCTTATCTCATTGCATGCTATGGCTGACTTGATTTGTCTCACTTTGCAGACTCGGAGCTTTCTTTCTTTTATGGGAGAGGGGAGAAAGAGACTGTGCAGGCATGAAAAGGGGGGAAGGGAAAGGGAGAGGGAGAAAGAATCCTAAGCAGGCTCCCTGCTCAGTGAGGAGCCCAGCGGAGGGCTCTGTCTCACCACCCTGAGATCATGCCCTGAGCTGACATTAAGAGCTGGATGCTCAACAGACTGAGCCACCCAGGAGCCCCAGACTTGGAGTTTTCTTAAGAAGAGGACCATGTATTACTCATCTCTCTCCCCCTCTCTCTCATCTTTTGGCAGGTAATAACTTCTAAATAGTATTTGTGAAATTTGTTGATTCCAGTATTTCTCTGTTCATTATTTCATATTGACCCTCTGATTTCAACTAATCAAGAGTCAAAATTGAATCTGTTTAGGTAAGAACAGCACCATCTCCTACCTATGTTATCTCCACAGCCTACCTACCTTATCTCTCTGGCTCTCTTTGGCTTCCCCACACCGGTCCTCCATTATCAAAAATTCAATTCTCATGACACTGTCTTTCCAAAAAAAAGAAAACCTGATTCTATCATTCTCTTGCTCAGAAATTTCTCATGCTTTCACATTCCCATTCCCTCTGGGTTAAATACTTCAACTCCTTTTCATGAAATGCAAGGACTTTTCATGAATAGAATCTTATTTTCCTCTCTAATTTCTTCCGCCACTTATCTCTTTTACTTTACACTCTAACTTTATGGCATCTGTGTTATATTTCCATTTCTCTGAACTTTTTGACTGCCTGGAATATCTTCCTGACCCACAATACACACACCTTGCTTTTCTGCCTTGCAGCTTCTTACCTACTCTTCAGCCTGCAGCCCAATACTTATCTCTTATAAATCTTTTCCTGATTCTCACAGCAGACTTAGGCTCTTTTGCTTTGCTCACCTCAGGACTCCTCCTGGCCCAGGCTTACATGTATCTTTATTAAACCAAATTTCTGATTGCACTTAAATTGTGAGTTTGCCTGTCTACCTTCTGTCAAGGCGATAGGCTCCTTGAGAGTAAGGTAATTGGCCTGTATTAGTAACTCAAGACATATGTGCTGAATGAATGAATGCATGAAGAGTGAATGCATTTGATAGATGGGTCCATAAAACTGTCTTTATAAAGTCAGAAATTCAAAAAGAAAAATAAAAACCTTTTAATCTGGATATTTGTTGAAATGATTAATATTCCATGTCATGGTGGTAAAGACAGAAATAAAAGGAACAAAAAGTATCGAGAATTCAGTCCTTTCCCAGAGGCACATAAACCAGATGTTCTAACACTTTTTTTCCCTCTTACTTTCTGTGTTAAGAAAGAAAAGAAACAGGACAACACAACCCACAGGAAATTTTCCATGACATTAAAGAAGATCACAAAAGCCACTCTGTAGCTGGTGAGATCAGTGAAAATAAACTCAGTGATTTAATGTAAACTGTCACTTGCTTCTACAGAAAAGAAACATGGTACAAGTGTTCACAGAAAATGGTGCAGCCTGGTGGGAGTCCATATTGGTTTCTGAGGACTGGGTCTATATCTGAGTCATCTTTGCTTTCCTGATCGTGCCTAACATAGGCTGACTATGTAGTAGGTGTTTGTGAAATGCAGGAGGAAAGGACTAATTGGACCTGTTATCTTAGAGGCATTGGATAAGTAATCTAAAGAGTATTGGTTATTGTTTTAGTCTCTGGATTTTGATACCTAAGTGATACAAATGTTGGTATAAGCTTTTCACTAAAAAACAAAACAAAACAAAACAAAACAAATTAAGTGGTTACTAAAAATGTACAATGTCTACCAATACTATAAACACGAGATGGAAAATGAATCTGGCTAAAGGAGTTTTGAAAATGAGACTTCTTTTGTGGTTAGAAACATCATGTCTTATCATGTGTCTGCTGCTTTGTTCCATCTTATTAACTTTGGGATGGAGGCTAGGAAACCACTCGTTGAATGCACTCATCTCCTGCGTTCAACCAAGAGCCGGTCTGTTTCAGTCCTGGAAGCAGATGGTTTTCTCCTTTTTCTTTCACCAAAATCTTTCTCTCATCCAACTAGTCCTTTTCAATTCTTCTTAAAGTCTGTTATTATTCATTTAATTTATTCAACAAATATTCATTGAACACCTACTCTGTGCCAGCCTCTGTTCTAGGCTCTGGGGACACAGAAGGATCCCTGTTATTTCTGACCTCAAGGAGTCATGAGGATCTAGTCCTGCAAGATCAATGATAAAGAATTAGTACATTGTTTGCTGGTGTATGTGCACGTGTGAGACTTATAAGGGCAGGAGGCAGGGGCTGTGGGGCTGGAGGAACAAAGAATTGTTTGGACTGTATTGTCAGGAAGAGTTTTCCAAGAAGGTAACATGTTCTCTCGTTTTATCCCCTTTCTCGCTTGTATCCATGTGACTGACAGAGACTCTAGCCTAATTAGATGAATCTGAGGCTCATAGAAATTCCTACTGTATCACTTTCTGTTTTCCTTATCCTCCCATGGCTGCCATCCATTTCTAGAGAAAAAAACCAATTCTCTTCCCATGCCTTCAGTACTTCATGAAGCCATAAAGAAAATCAAATAGCAATAGCTAAGAGTTTGAGGACCCCAACACACACACACACACACAAACACACACACACACACTCCAGAGCTGTTTTTATGCCAGTTAAGTGAATATTACAAAGATTAAAGATGCTTTAAAATATTTTGTGCAGTGCTTGATACCTTAGTCAGTACTCAATAAAAATTAAGTTATGGTTATTATGATGATAATCAAGGCCTTTATTATTCTAATAGACATTTGTAAAGCTCTTGCTGGATGTCTAATTCTTTGAAATACTCCCATTTAGGCATCACATTTTCCAAGTGTTTCCTGGGTGCAGAGCTGTGGTAAGTGTGGTGGGGAGCAGCAGGGTACTAGAGAAGAAAGAGCTCCTTTCTCTTCACTGCTTATGAGACAAAGCATGCACCACCAGTATAAGACAAATGCGAAGAACACTTCGGTTTACAAATCAACCTAATCCAGAGCACCAATGAATACATCTAAATGAGAAAAACAGCTCTTTCAGGGAGGATGATTAAAATGTCGCCTCCTCGACCATTTCATCTCTTAATCATAGCTCTCCTTCCCATGGAGAAGCGTCAAATCTTGGAAACATAGTAGGAGGTCATTCTGTTATTTACCACTTTGAAAATGGTGAGAGAAGGACCTGGGTGGCTCAGTTGGTTAAGTGTTTGACTCTTGAATTTGGCTCAGGTCATGATTTCAGGGTCGTGAAGTCAGGCTCTCTGCTGGGGTGGAGCCTGCTTAAGATTCTCTCTATTCCTCTTCTTCTGCTCTCCCCCCCCCCCCAAAAAAAAAAAAAAAAAAAAAAAAAAACACAGAAAGAAAGAAAAAGAAGAAAATTGGAGAGACAACTAGACAAAAGTACTCAAGGGCAGTGTTGGTTGATTCAAAGTGACTCTAACCTACTTGTCATATAACCACTTTCTTTTTGGGTTTGACTCCGTTGCAATTTCAATTGAGATAGTTTGTCACAGACAGAGAAAACAAGGTTTGTGATTCAAATATTTCAATCTCTGTGCCAAAGGGGATCTAGAGTTTTCAATGTAGTCATGAGAAATGGTGGAACTTACCAGACAGAGCAGCTGTATTCCTAGACCTGCTCTAGAAATTCTGCTGATGAATTTCGGAAGCTGAAGTACTACTTTGATTTGTAATTTACTTCCCTCTCTGTCCCTGTGTTTTAGCTATTCTTTCTATATGACAAGTCACCCCAAAACTTGGTAGCTTACAACAGAAATATTTTTCATCTCTACCACTTCTGGGGGCCAAGTTTAAGAAGAGCTTGGCTGGATGCTTCTGTCTCTGGGCGCTCATGCAGATGTGGAGGACAGGGCAAGCAGGGACTGGAGCCACGGGCTGTCTTCGTGTCATCCCAGGACTGGCTAGGTGGCTCTCCGTGTGGGTTAAATTGGGCTTCCTCATAGCATGAATTCCCTGGGGCAGTTGGCTGCTTGAAGAGCAGCTCAGGGCTCTGGCATGAAAATTCCAGTTCAAAGATGACATAGGCTGGGAAGTCACACAGAATCACTTCTGTTTCCTTCTAGTGCTTACAAGTATGTCACCAGCGTGCCCATGTTCAGGATTAAAGGGGGATTCGCAAGGTCCTCGAGGAGCATTTGGGATGGGAGATAATGTTGGGGTTGTCCTCGGAGAATACTTGCTAAGTGCAGGTTGCAGGAGCAGGCTTGGCCTAAGAGACTACCAACTTCCTGATGGAATGAAAATGTGCTTTCTAGCATTTGTACTTGGAAACTAAAAATAAGAAGTCGAGAAGGCGTGGCTACCAGGTCACGAAACACTAAAGGGGGAAAAAACAACCTTTATTCTGCTTTTTTTCTTTACTACTGCCATGTATTATTTATAATGAAAAATAATAATCCCAGATCTTTATAATAACATTACCATTTCAAATACTGACAATAGACCTAAAAAAAGAGAAAAAAGTGGATTTTAAGAAGTTTTAGCCTCCTGCCTGAAAGAAGATGCAAAAAAGCAAAAAATGGAGACATCTTATCTCACAGTCACAGGAGGAAAGTGAGAAAACTGTGCATACATTATGGGAGACCATAGAAGGCTGAAATACTGGAGTCCCTGGCTTATGCTTTGTGTTTTGCTATTTTCAAAATGGTTTTGTTCTAGTGGGGCTGATTGAAAGTATGATGGAAACTACACATTCCTGAATTATGACTTAATATAAATCAACTTTTAGATGTAGGACTCTGTCAGCTGAAAAAAATGAATTATAATTGAGAATTATGCATTTCTTTTTCATCCTATGTAAGTATTTTAGCCTCTCCTTGTAATTGTATTCAAGATAACTTATAATATATGATATGGTAGATTTCAGCTCTATTAATAGACAGCTATTAACACACTTTTGAACTTGACTTGCGAGGAATCAGTATTTGTCATCTATTTCATTCCATTATGATTTTGAACATGAACACTCTTTCATGTGTACTCAGGAGAAGTCATACTCTTCCACAACAAATGGTCCACTTACTTAGATTTGTCTCTGGCCCCAGTCTGCTTCCAATGTTAGCATGGTACTTACTTCAAATTTTTAAACCACGTTTCCAATATGGCTTTAAATTTAAAATCTCGGGGCGCCTGGGTGGCTCAGTGGGTTAAAGCCTCTGTCTTCGGCTCAGGTCATGATCTCAGGTCCTGGGATCGAGCCCTGCATCGGGCTCTCTGCTCAGCAGGGAGCCTGCTTCCCCCTCTCTCTGCCTGCCTCTCTGCCTACTTGTGATCTTTCTCTGTCAAATAAATAAATAAAATCTTTAAAAATAATAATAATAAATAAATTTAAAATCTCTCTCTCTCTCTCTCTCTCTCTTGTTCTCTCTGTTGAAAGAAGGAAAATATCTCAAGTAAGAGCAAAAACATGTGGAAAGAGTTGCCGCTAATTTTACATTCTACTTGCTGAACTTTTAGCCCCTCTGCTTTGCATCTTTAGAAAAAATCTTGGGGGCAGATACAAAGAAAGGCTGCCCTCCAAATGAGTGAAATGAGTCCATCCTTACCTGTGAGATAAATGCCTTGGGAAGCAAACACTGCCTGGGTAGTGTGATGGTCCCCAGAGTCTCCCTGCTCCTGGAGCAAATAACCCCGGAGGGAAAAAGCATACAGGAGAGCTCATCAAACTAGGACTAAGCATCCAATTAGCGGAACACTTCACAACTTTCCCACCCTCTTGTAAACAGAGAAACTCGGGGTTCTGCCTGGGAGCGTGGCTGCTTGGAATTCCACTCTGAGAGTTTGAATGGTCTTTTAGCACAGATGGTTTGTGGGAGCTTTTTTCCTGAAGCCAATACGGTCAGAAATTTTCTCCAAAAGAAAGTGAGAATATCAACAGCAGTAATGTCTTCATTTGATCTTATTTAAACTAACTTGTATGTAAGCCCAGACCTTTTTTTTTTTTCCAGATCTGCCTACAGTTACAGTTAGAGTATCGAGGCAGATTGGGAAACAGTTTGTTCTTTTGTCACAAGGCAGTTAGATAAATGCAGCTGAACCCCTGAGATGGCTCTCAGTCATTATCAAGTACATTGAACATCAGTGGCAATTCCAGATCACACCATCGTGGGCTGGACTGCCACGCACAGCAGCTGTTTTCAGGTTGAACCTGAGGAGTATATTTCATGCAATACCACCAACTCAAAACCAGAAATCACTTGCCAGGGGGTCCACTTCCTCCAGATACCTCTATCTTCCTGTATTCAGGAAAGAAACTGGCTTTCAGTAACTGTTGCTCAAACCTCAAAGGCACAAAAAATAGGCTAGCTTAAGAACCGCAGAGGAATGACAAATTTTATCTTCAGTGACCAGATGTTAGGTGCTAATGTAGGACAGCGGTGAGTGGAGTTTGCAGCCGCATCAAGTGACCGGCCTTATAGTGAATAATGGGAAATGATGTAAGGGATGTTTCTGTCTAACTTCAGAAGCTTTGGTCACACAGACATTCAGGATGTTTGCCTATTTCCAGGGAGAACAAGCAAAATTAGAACACTCAAGTCAAAGAAACA
This sequence comes from Procyon lotor, assembly GCA_028646535.1. Taxonomy (NCBI): domain Eukaryota; kingdom Metazoa; phylum Chordata; class Mammalia; order Carnivora; family Procyonidae; genus Procyon; species Procyon lotor. The sequence continues at coordinate 121,504,225 of CM053606.1, read as the reverse complement.
TCTGAAATCCGATGAGTCACTTTTTCTTTCATTTAAATAAAAGCTCTGAACACAAATATGTGACCTCAATGCATCTAAATATATGACTAGGAAAAGAAAATAGGTTCTCAAATAAGTAATCAAAAAAAAGGTGAATGGTTAAGTAGCAACTTCTTAAAGATCTCCACGTCTTCGAAAAGATGCTGGAGATTGAGCCATTTAGGATAATCATTAAAAGTTTAGCCTCAGGACTTTGATGTGTTCAACACACTCACTTAGCGGTAGGCTTGCCTTTGAACAGGTCATTTAATTTTTGTTCATCTCAGTTTCTTTATCTATAAAGTGGAAACAGTAGTAGTATCTATCTCCTAGGAAGATATTCCTTGAAAGGGTGGATTAACAAAGATGATGTGTATGCAGTACTTTAAGTGTCTGGGTCATGCTTACTACTCAAGAAAAGCTAAGAGCCACAACGATGTGGAAAATAATCATAAGCGTCATTTAGGAAATAAATGTTCTTAAGATTCCGGTACCTATAACCCTGGAAGATTCCAATTATTCTGTGAAATAAAATTTACGGATTTAATTTTTATGTTTTTGTTACTTTAATACAGTGGTAGGAACTATACAGACTGTTTTTATCTTTTAAATTAATCAGGCTGTTTGGTAAATATATTAAAGTCAGTCAAAAAATTAACCATATATAAAACCCCAGGCAACAGCTGAAAGTGACAAGCAGAAAATATTGGACTGGGGGCACCTGAGCGGCTCAGTTGGTTAAGCGTCTGACTCTTGACTTCAGCTCAGGTCATGATCTCAGGGTCATGAGATCAAGCCCCCTGTGGGGCTCTGATTCTCTCTCTCCCTTTCCCTCTGCCACTCCCCCTGCTTGTGTGCTCTCTATCTTAAAAAAAAAAAAAAAGGACTGTAATCCTGCAATGTTCCTGAATACAAATCAGGCATTTCAAAGATATACAAATGAAGTAAAGCATAGGAATTACCTTTCCTGGTCTTGAAGGCCTTCTCTCCTGAGTGGAGACCCCAGGATAAAAAGCCAAGACACTTCACAGTAATTCTTCAGAGCCTTAATTATCAAATAAGGGTGTGATGGTAGTCCATTTCTTCCTTGGAAGTAGTTCACATTTTTTCTTTCCGTTCCATACTCCTGGGCACTACCCTAGCCAGGTTCTCATCTCCTCATCACCAGGTTCCCATCATCATTTAACTGTTTACCATATGTGAGACTATGTCTTTCACAACCCTAATCCGAACCTAACCTTTGCTTTTAGGAAGCTTCTGAAGCAATTAGCAAAATCTTTTTTAACAGTGAGTCTTTCATCTCATCCTTCCATTCATTGAGATTCCTCATTGCTTCGTACATTAAATCAAAACTATACTATCTGGAGGCACCTGGGTGGCTCAGTGGGTTAAAGCCTCTGCCTTTGGCTCAGGTCATGACCTCAGGGTCCTGGGATCGAGCCCCATATCGGGCTCTCGGCTCAACAGGGAGCCTGCTTCCTCCTCTCTCTCTGCCTGCCTTTCTGCCTACTTGTGATCTTTCTTCTCTCTGTCAAATAAATAAATAAAATCTTTAAAGAAAAAACACAAAAAAACAAAAAAACAAAAAAAACCCCCAAAAAACTATACTATCTGGTATTCGAGACTGCAAAAAAAATGTTTCTCTTTCCTTGAAAAAGCATTTCTAGATTGTTGCTTTTTACCTTTAATTAAAGAATTATATATCGTAAAAATGTGATAAGTAGCTATAAGTTCAAAGTAATATAAATAAGAATTTCAGCAAGAAATGTTATAGAATTCGACAAACTAAATATAAAATGAATCTGGATATTAAAGCACACAAGAACAATGAAAAAGTTATTTTTTTAAAAAAATAAGGGGAATTTTATCTCCATGTAGTAAAGCATATTCTTAAGTTATAGTGATTAAAACATTCTGGTATTTACACAGAAATGGAACAACTGAGCTACTGAACCTAACAGAGCTCTGAAATAGAACAATATAAACACTGAAGGGTTGGGGAGGGAAATGAAACAAGATGGGATCCAGAAGGAGACAAACCATAAGAGACTCGTAAACTCACGAAACAGACTGAGGGTGGCCGGGAGGTAGGGGAGGTAGGTGTGTGTGTGTGTGTGTATATATATATATATATATATATATATATATATATATATATATATATAGTATATGCTATATATATATAGTATATGCTATATATATACATATAGTATGTGCTATGGTAGTGTGTGGTATATGGTAGTATGTGCTATGGTAGTGCTGTGAAATGTGTATGTGCTATGGTAAGTGTTGTGAAATGTGTAAGCCTGATGATTCACAGACATGTACCATGGGGCAAATAATACATTATATGTTAATTAAGAAATTTAAAAAATTTTTAAAAATATAAACACTGAAGTTTAGTAAATGATAAAGGTAGCGTTTCACATCAGAGAGAGAAATTATTAACTATTTGGTAAACGATTTTGTGTCTACAGCTATTCATTTAGGAAAAAAAGGAAACCATTTAAATTACAGTATACACAAAAGTGAACTCTAGGTGGATTAAAGAATTAAATAAAAATTCAAAACTGTTAAAAAATTAGGAGAAAACATGAAGAGATACGTTTATAAATCTGGAATGGGCAAAGTCTATTAATCAAGGTGCAAAATGCAAATGTCATAAAGAAAAATATCCATAATTTGTACAAATTACAAAGTCCTGAACCCTAACAAAGTTAATGGCCAAGAAATGCACCAGGAGGAAATATTTGTAACACACATTTAAAAAGAAACAAACAAAAAAATTAGAGATTATCTAAGTGTTATACAATGATATGGAAAGATGAAGGATATGCAAATTAGTTAAGTACCTTTTAAAGAAGTTTGGCAGTTTTTATTAAAATAATTCTCTACACTAGAAAAATAAGTATATTTGTAAAAATATTCCCTAGCATTATTGGAACAAGTGAAAATTACTGAGCACCTAAGGGGAATGGTGATTAAATTATGTATATTCATATGAAATAACTATGTAGCAGTTAAAAAAATGAGAATGATCTATTTGAAAACGGGAAAATAGTTTTAAGACGTATTAACTTAAAAATATTGCTAGACTAAATGAAGAGTATGACCTCATTTGTAAGTAAGACAAAACAAAATTTTACAAAACCAAACTGTATCTCTTGTGTATACATATAAGTACCTAAACATATAGAAAGTGGTCTGAGAAGATCCGAGCCAAATTGCCAATGGCAGTTTTTCTGTAGCAGGTAATGAGAAGGGAAGGACACTGGTGAAAGCTGAGGAGATTTGGTTTTGTCTATATTTTCACAATCAGAATGTTTTCCTACACAGCTTATGAATTAAACAAATGTGTTTTTTAAAGTTAAAAAAAAGTACGTGATAAGCTAACACTAAGTAGTTCATTTTACTGTGGCTGAGAAGCCATCAGATAGCCACTGTCAGAGCAGGCAAAGTGACAAACTAAATTAGAGACACACAGGAAGGCGGTCTTAAGCTTAAGTTACTCCGGGGTCAGTCATCTCTGATAGAAACAATAGCTTACCTCTTGTTGTTCCTTTATATTTAATAAAGAAATTTGCCTACCTTGTCTCATTTAATTAAGAAGTTGACTGATGTGCTCCTCAGACAGAAAAAGCAACTTAGCAAATTGACTAAGGGAACCCAAGGCTTTGTGAACTAAAAGAGAAGTGATCTGTTGAAGATAGTGGAAGATAAGAAGAAAGCGTATGAAAGTTCAAGAACCAAGCAAAAAGAATGATTAAGATGGCAACATGGTGCCTTGGCTGAATGTGGTGTTTTGTTTTATTTTATTTTGTTTCTCTAGATGTGTGCCAAGAGAAGCAGGTGTGATGACTAAACCTAGCCTGGATTTCTGGCCAGTGAGAAGATATATCTCACGAAGGGAGTAAAGCCAGTGCAAGGAATAGTAGTGATAATATGTCTGTGTTGGTTGATTTATATCATCTCAGCCCGAAATTTCAGCAGAATGTTAAGTATTTGGCCTCTATTTTTATAGCAACTGGTATGGGAGCAGGACCTGGAATTTTATCTACTCTAATCTAGCAGGAGTCTCAATGTTCCAGGTGATAGGAATGGGTTCTCAATCCTCTCAGACTTTATCTACTTGAGATTCATCTGGGCTAATTAGTTAACATTCCTGGGAATTTGTTTGATCCTAACATCTGCCTAGGTATAGATACTATACTGACAATTATGATGACTGATGATGAAAAAGGACAGAGTTAAATGTATCGTAGGAGTCACTCCTTGAGATTAGAACAAGGGCTAGCACAGCTTTTGCTATATAGCAAGCATTTAAAAAGTACATGAATCAATGAATCAATGAATGAACAATGAGCTCTAAGATTCAAAATACGGTTTTGGGTATCCATGAAATATTTCAGGTTAGAAGACAAAACTGCCTCAGCAATTTTGAAAATGAGAGGAACAGATTATTTTAAGGTCTTGACTAGTTCTACTTAAGGAACTCCTCCTCCCCATATTTTTCTATTTCTTTCCTGCTGCAATAGAAACACATTCCAGGACCAGAGGCAGACTTCCTAGGTTTAAGTGTGCCCCAAGTGGAGGCTTTGAGTGTAAACTCTTGGTAGGTCATTATGATCATAACTTTGCCCTCTTTCTATCAATGAAGTTGATCGAGAAAACAGTGAGTTAGCTTAAAGAGTAGTTAAATATAGGCAGAAGAGACATTTAAATATTTTGTTCTTAGAAAAAAAATCAAAGTAAACGCCTATTTCTGTTTGAAGTCATTAAAATATCATTAATTGTATTAGTCTTACTCGTTAGATCCCTTTAGGATGCAGTGTTCTTGACATGTCCTCAAACTGTTATGAATGGTGGCTAAGATCTAGAAGATGAGGCAGATGTCTGTGTCTAATTAAATCAGACACAATAAGGGATATATTTCAGGGTGCTTGTGTAGAAGATCTAGAAAGTTGGAGCATTTGAGAGAATTCCCTGAAGGTAGAAAAGATGTCATGTTGATTTATAGTTGGATAGACAGAGGGAAGAAAAGACTGAGAAGTAGATATTGGCCTTAAGAATTGATTTGATCTCTGGATCAAAAAGGAGGTAGATAAACAATGAGGGAAGAAGATGAGCAAATAAATATTCAGGAGAGAGGAGAGCTGGCAAATCAAAGAAATAAGTAAGGAATGAGATGCGATTTAGAAGAGGAGAAAGTTGGTAGCAGAGTCAACAAGATGGAATCTTGCACAAATACCAGTGGTGACATTACCTGCATCACTGCAGTGATAGAACCTCTTACCCAGGTTTGATGATTAACAGTGCACTGTATTCTACCTACTAGTGTTCCAAAAATGACTTTAAAAAGCGCAGATAATCAGTTGTACTTTCCTTACATATGATTAAATAGATAGATTTTATAGGTTGACCTTTTAATGGGGTGTTTGGTACCCAAATAATGAAATTAAGCATGATTTTAGAGTTGAATTGGATAGTTTCCGGAGTAGTGAGTGATGTTAGAGGTAAATAAAGACATCATGTTTAATTTTAGGAAAATCTATTGATTTAAAATCAGCCATTTTCAAAGGATATGCCCTATTGTTTCCTTCAAAATTATAAGACCAGTCAGAATGGCTAAAATTAACCAGTTAGGAAACGACAGGTGTTGGCGAGGATGCAGAGAAAGGGGAACCCTCCTACATTGTTGGTGGGAATGCAAGCTGGTGCAGCCACTCTGGAAAACAGTATGGAGGTTCCTCAAAAAGTTGAAAATAGAACTATCCTATGACCAAGCAATTGCACTATTGGGTATTTACCCTAAAGATACAAATGTAGTGATCGGAAGGGGCACGTGCACCTGAATGTTTATAGCAGCAATGTCCACAATAGCCGAACTATGGAAAGAACCTAGATGTCCATCAACAGACGAATGGATAAAGAAATGGTGTATATATATACAATGGAATACTATGCAACCATCAAAAAACTGAAATCTTGCCATTTGCAAAGATGTGGGTGGAACTAGAGGGCATTATGCTAAGCCAAATAAGTCAATCAGAGAAAGATAACTATCATATGATCTCTCCAATATGAGGAATTTGAGAGGCAGGGTGGGGGGCTGTGAAGGAAAGGGAGGGAAAAAAATGAAACAAGATGGGACTGGGGAAGGAGACAAACCATAAGAGACTTTTAATCTCAGGCAACAAACTGAGGGTTGCTGGAGGTGGGGGAGGGATAGGGTGACTGGGTGATGGACACTGGGGAGGGTATGTGCTATGGTGAGTGCTGTGAATTGTGTAAGACTAATGATTCATAGCCCTGTACCCTTGAAACAATACATTATATGTCAATAAAAAAATAAATAAAATTAGAAGATGATAAATTTTGTAAAAGCCATGACTATTTTTAAATGAAATAAATTTAAATGCAGTTCCCTTGTTACTTGAAATTTTTCAATTCACAGTTTGTGCAAAAATCATTTTCATTTGGCTGCTGACTTGGTAAATATTTGGAACATAAATGCAGAATATGGATACAAAGATTTTTTTAACATTCTCTGCTTACTGTAATCCTTAAATTCTCTATATCATTTGAATTCTACAGTTTAGTAACATTTTCAAATTGTCACAGAGCCTTTATTTAGGTGACTTTATTTTGAGAGACTTTAGCAAATCCAGATTCATTGGGCCTTTAATAAATTTATTTCAAAAAGAATCTAGATCTAATGTAGAAATGAGTAAAGGAGAGAGACAAAATGTAGTTTAGTATGCAAAATAAGCAAAATTTTGAAGACTCATTCTATTCATGAATTTTTTTAGGTAAAAATATTAATCCCTTATATCTTTGACTGTGTTTACATGGGACAACTGGATCAAATAGAAATTTTTTATATGAGATAGTTTTTTTAATTATTAACATATAATTTATAATTTGTTTCAGGGGTGCAGATCTGTGATTCATCCATCTTACACAACACACAGTGCTCAACATAACACATACCCTCCCCAGTGTCCACCACCCAGCCATCCCATCCCCCCACCGCATTCCACTCCAGGAACCCTCAGTTTGTTTCCTGAGATTAAGAGGCTCTTATAGCTTGTCTCCCTCTCTGGTTTCATCTTGTTTCATTTTTTTCTTCTCTTCCCCTATGATCCTTTGCCTTGTTTCTTAAATTCCACATATCAGGGAGAACCTATGATAATTGCCTTTCTCTGATTGACTTATTTAGCTTAGCATAATACCCGCTAGTTCCATCCATGTCATTGCAAATGACAAGATTTCACTTTTTTGATGGCTGCTGGATCGAATAGAAATTTGTATAAGGCTATTTGTTTACAAGTCAGAAATCTCAGTGTCTGTAAAAATAATTTCTTATTTTTTTGATTTTTAAAAATTTTTATAGTTCTTGCTAATTAAAACCACCATTCTGAATTCATTAGTCAGCTTTGATCCTCTAAGATGCTATGCAGAGGCAACACAGAATTAGATGTGTAAAAGATTTATTAGGGAAAAGTCATGCGAAAATAAAGTAGAGAACGCAGAAGTAGTCAAGGAGTACCTTCAAACAGCACTATGGTTCCGATCCATGGGAGGTAAGGAGCAGATGAAGGAGGACTGGGGAGGAAGAGCCTCGAATACAGCATAGCTCTGAGAAGGACTTCGCTTTCCAATGGTGAAGCTCTAGAACAAAAAAATTGCCCATTAGAGGAATCCTGTGTTGGACGGAGATGGCCCCACTCTAGTACTCCTATGATAGGCATTGGTGGGAGCAATCTGGGGAGAGTGTTGCCTCAGCCTGAATGCTGCTGCAGATCCTGAGGATGTGGCCACTGCAGAGGTCAGAAGGTTATGCAGAAGATTCTGTCTTGAAGGAGGATCTGAGTGGCACAGTTTCATGGCTGCCCAGTGGGAAAGAGCCCACAGGCTAATCAAGAGACAGACAAATTGGAATCTTTTGGTTCAGGTCATTTTTGTCTATTCTCTTGTAGTAGTAGTAATAGTAGTAGTAATAATAATAATAAATATCCTCTATGGGTATACCATGGTACAAATTACAAAGTGCTATAATAAAACTGGCGTGGTTTTATCATCCTAATTTTACAAATGAAGGGGACTGAGAGAGGTTAAGTAACATTGCCCAGATTCACTTTATCCGCACTAGGATTTTCTTTACTAAACCACAGCTGCTTCACTTTCACGTATATTTGTTTCAGCTGCCTTATCTTGATTTTTCTTCTTTTTTGATGAAATCTACCATATTGACAAAAAAGGTAAATATGACTTCTACTCATATTTCAGGAAGTCATTATTAAGTAAATACCTGTATAATCACCAATAGAACTTTGCTAACACACTGGAAATTCTGATAGATTTCTTCCCAATCATAATTTCATTCTTTGGTGGAAAGGGAACTCCTGGGAAACAAAAAATTAGAAATAGTTTGTTTGTCTGTCAACAGGTAAATAGGTAAACAAATTATGATACATCCATACAAAGGAATGTATCTGTTAGCAAAATAAAAACTACCTATTGATGTTCCACAAAAACAGATTACTCTTAAAAATCACTATACTAAGTGAAACAAACTAGACACAAAACAATATATGCTGTATGATTCAGCGATATAAGTTCTAGAAAATGCAAACTAACCTATAGTGATAAAAAAGCAGATTAGAGGTTGCCCTCAATGCCCATACTGGGCAGTGAGAAAGGGTTGGCTTATTAAGAGGCATCAGAAAACTTTCACAGAGAGGGAAATATCCTGTCCATGTGTCAAACTTGCTGAATTGTACACTATAAAGGATGTCGTTTATTGAATTAAGCCTCTTTAATGACAACAACAAAAAACTCCTGCTATGATTGTATATTCATCTCTTCTTGTGTGTTTATCAAGTTTTGATTTTTGTATTTTAGGGCCATTTTATTAATTACTAACAAATTGAAACAGTGTGGCATTTTTGTGAAAAATTGACCCTATTATCAAAGTGAAATGACTTTATCTTTGGCAATGTTTTCTGTGTAAGAGCAATTTTGTCTAATATTAATAAAGCTATATCTGCCATGCTGTTTGCTAGAATTGTGTAGTATACCTCTTTATATTCTTTTCCTTAAACTTATTCTTAACATAAAGAGCATATCTTTTTTTAGAAATAAGTCTGACAATCCCTGAAACATTAAGTCCATTCACATTCTGTTTTTTTAAAATTTATTTTAAATTAAAATTAAAATTAATTTTTATTTTTTCACTCACATTCTTAAAAGATACTTTTTATGGATACAGAATTCGAGATTGGCAAGTATTTTATTTCTGCATGTATAAATGATCATACTACCGACTTCCAGTTTCTACTGTTGCTCTTAAAGCATTGACTATGTCATTGTTTTGATGATCTGCCCTTTTTCCTATGGCTGTTTTAAGACACTTGCATTTTCTCTGGGGTTTTGCAGTTTCACCATGACATTTCTAAATGTGTTTTCAATTGTTGAATCCATTTTTTCTGATTTTGGAAAATGATCAGTTACTACCTCTTTAATTATTACCTCTGTTATTTTCTCTCCTCTGAATCTGTCTCCTTACAGAACACTGATTAAAAAGTAAGTTACCTTTTTTCACGTGTCTGTTGGCCATAGTATGTTTTCTTTGGAGAAATGTATGTGTCTTCTGCCTATTTTTTAAGTATTATTTGTTTTTTGGATGTTGAATTGTGTAAATTCTTTATATATTTTAGATACTAATCCTTTATTGGATATGTCATTTGCAAATATCTTCTATTCTGTAGGTTGCCTTTTAGGTTTTTTTTGTTTTCTTTTTTAAAGATTTTACTTATTTATTTATTTGATAGAGAGAGAGAGATCATAAGATTATTTATTTATTAAATTAAAAAATTTTTTTAAAGATTTTATTATTTATTTGACACAGAGAGAAAGATCACAAGTAGGCAGAGAGGCAGGCAGAGGGAGAGTGGGAAACAGGCTCCCTGCGGAGCAGAGAACCCAATGTGGGGCTTGACCCCAGGACCCTGAGATCATGACCTGAGCCGAAGGCAGAGGCTTTAACCCACTGAGCCATCTAGGTGCCCCTGCCCTTTAGTTTTGTTGATTGTTTCCTTTGCTGTGTAGAAGTCTATTACTTTGATGTAGTCTCAGTAGTTTATTTTTTTGCTTTTATTTTCCTTGCTTCAAGAGACATATTGAGAAAAATGTTGCTGGGTGGAGGGGATAGGTGAAATAGGTGATGGGAATTAAAGAGTACACTTACCATGATGAACACTGAATACTGTATAGAATTGTTGAATCACTATATTATACACCTGAAATTAACATAACACTATATGTTAACCATACTGAGATTAAAATTAAAAACTTAATAAAAAAAGAAAATTAACTCTTCTGTTATCCAGCTCTCTTTTTTAAATATTTAATTAGTTAATTTACGTCAGAAAGAGAGAGAGAGAGCACGTGGGTGGGAAGGGCAGAGAGGGAGAGGGAAGGAGAGGGACAAGTAAACTCCTTGCTCAGCTGGAGTTTGACATAGGGCTCAGTCCCATGTCCCTGAGATCATGACCCCAGCTGAAATCATGAGTAGGCCGCCCAACTGACTGAGCCACCCAGGCACCCCTGTTATCCATCTCTTAACTGTCCTCCATATTTTCTATCTTTTTGTTCCTATATGCTGCATTCTGGTTAATTTTCTGGTCTGTTTTGTAATTCCTTAAATTTTTTTCAATGTATCTATTTTTTTTTTAAACCCCCAAATAAATTTTTATGTGTCTCTTTTACCTTTGTGTGTCTTTTACACTATTTCTTCCTTTCTTTTTCAAATCTGCTAGGTTTATTTTTATAGTTGTCGTCTCTTGCAGACACTTTCAAGTTATCTTTAATATCTTTAAACACAGTAACATGTTTTATTTCTGAATCTGATCATCTCAATATCTCAAATATTTTACATCACTTTTGAGATTTTTTGGATGCTGATTATTTTTCATGTGCCCTGGTTTTTTTTTTTTTTGTTTTGTTTTTCATATATTTGATTATTTTTACTCTGGGCTACTCAATGACTTTGAAAAAGTACTTTTTATGATTCTTTGAGGCCTCCCTGCAGAGATGATTTGTGTTTCCTTCTGTAGACCTCAGTGGACGCTACTAATACCATCAACCAAGTTTATGGCTTGAGATTCACTGGCTGCCCAAATAATGAGATCCAAACTTCAAATCTATATGAGGACAAGGCTGTGGTGACTACAAGTTCTCAGGGACTTTCTCTGCCCTCTTATCTTTCCTATATTTACCCAGTCCCATGACAATCTTCTCTACAGTCTTCTGAGAGGTGTGTGTACGTGTGGGAGGTAAGGCAGGAGACTCATTTCTGATTTGTTTTTATCCTGAGATGAACCCCCAGCACCCAGCTTAATGTGGGAAGGGTCTCATAATAAACTTATACTTTGAGTGGACTCTGGGCCTTAAATTCTGACTCTCATCCTCTAAGCCCAAATTTATTGGGTTCAGCAAATGCCCTCAGGCTAGAAAGAGCATTTCACTATTTCCCTAAATCCCACTTTCCTTTAGATTTTGGCGTGGTAATCCCTTATAATTTTGTCAATTATTTTATTCTTTTAAGTAGATTTTTAAAAATCTTAAGCAGTGTTTTAATTGTTTCCAGTAGGACTTTGGTCTGAATCTAGTTTGTCATTTCCTGGAAACAGAAATCTTGGCTCTTAGGCCTTATGATAGGAATCACAACCTGAAAATTAACTAATGGAAATGATTGGGACATATTGCTGAACATGTAAGAATAACGCAGTGTAGAAATCACCCACACTGTTTTTACAGAGCATAAGGAAAACATACATTTGATTTGAGGCATAAACTTATTTCCTTTTTCAAGATACAGCTTCGCAGCATCAAAACTGGCAAGGCTGCCGCCACCTAGTAAAATTGTTTCACTCTCCACAATGTACTTACAGACTCTTAATCCCAAAGCAAATATGACTTAGTCCATTTGGGCTACTATAACAGAATGCCACAGACTGGGTGGTTTATAAACAATAGAAATTCATTCCTCACAGTTCTGGAATCTGGGAAGTCCAATATCAAGACATAGGTAGATTTAGTGTTTGGTGAGAGCTTCCTTCTTGTTCATAAACAGCTATTTATTCACTGTGCCCTCACATGACAGAAGGGGCTAGAGAGCTCTCTGAGATCTTTTTTTTTATAAGGGCACCAATCCCATTTGTGAATTAATCACCTCCCAAAGACTATATCTCTTAATACCATCATATTGGAAAAACAAACAAACAAACAAACAAACAAACAAAAAACCATCATATTGGACACTAGGATTTAACTTAGGAATTCTGGGGTGGGAGGAACAAATACTAGGCTATTGCGGTAGAAAACCATGGATGCCTATGGATGGTCATTTATAGAAAGAAGGTCGCATCTTGAATAGAAGCCTTAGGAAATGCTCTACTCAGCCCTGTTTTGTCTGTAATTTCCTCTCCTAATTACAACTGTGTTTGAAAGACATGGAATTTTAGGATAAAAAGAGA
>CM053606.1:121445928-121491168 GCA_028646535.1 Procyon lotor | reverse complement strand
GTGTGTGTGTGTGTGTGTGTGTGTGTGTGTGTGTGTGTACTGTGTTATAATCTCGTATATGTGGTGCTTTTCTTTTAACTCCATATTTCACTTCCATATTTAAATCTATAATATAATCATTGAAAATATCTTTTGGCTGTAAGCAGTACATTAGAAAAATCTTTACTTTGCTTAATAGTTAAGTTTTTCTGAAAGCAGAAGAAGCTATGAGAATATATCTTCTTAATCCTGAATCCAGAATCCTGAATACTGAATCCTGAATCCAGAACAAATCTGCTGATAAAAGTTTCATACAAGAATTATGGTAAAATGTGATCTTTAAATTTGGGGCACCCAAGAAGGGGAATCCTAGTCATAGTCAGACTGATACTTAAAATCTAGGAAGTAAAATATTAAAAAAACAAAAAGAAGTCTGACATAGATCTACTTTAAACAGGAAAAAGTGACCTAAGAGAGCAGCAAGATTATTGTACATTTAACACATTTTAATAAGAAGAAGGGGCTTAAAAAAAGGGGGGTTATTAAATATGGGTACAACAGGAGCTATCCAGATTTTAAAAGGTCGGGGAAAAAACATGAAAGGAAAAGCCAATATATCATAGCAGTTGAGAGTACAGACTCTGAAATAAGGTTATTTACTTTAGTCTAGCTGTACTGTGTATCAGATTCCTGACTTGGTTAATGTCCTTAATTTCTTATTTGTAAATTGGGTTAATAATTCATACCCCCTGGGATGTTGTGAATATCAACCAAGATAATGTATAGAAACTATTTAGTAAATGTTACATTAAATCATAACACCTAGTGAAGATGAATACAAAGTGTGAAATGAGCCTACTATAAGAACAATAAAACCAGGGTTAAAGCTGGAAATGAACTAAGGCTTGCAAAAAATATCAAGAGGAAACAAACAAATTTTTGTCCTAAGTGCAGTCCCAGGAACATAGAGAATAGGTGTGCTGATGATGGTGAATAGTGACATGCTAATACATGACAAGGTGAAAATATTCCAGGATTTTCTCTGTTTGCTCTGTCGAGGAGGTGATTGTGGTATTGTGAAGAAAACATAAAAATAATGCAATGAAATTACAGCAGAAATTAGGGAAGGAAATGGTTAGAGAACACTTTTTTTTGTTCTAAATGATCTTGGGTCTCTTAGATAAATTCTCTCCTGGGGTACAGTGAAACATTAAACATCAAACCATTGTCCGCAATCTTTAAGGAAATGTTCTCATAAAAGGTATTCAGAGACAGGAGAAAGGGTACTACTTTTTTGAATTTGAAAAAAAAAGGTAGATGATGTAAACTCTATAGATTGGTAACTTTGGTGTCAGTCTCTCACACAAAACTCTTTAACAAATATGACTTACGGAATACTTAAGGAGTAAAGCCTCATTAATGTTAACTAAGGATTAACTAAGAAAAGTTTAAAAAAAAAGTTTTTCCATTTTTGATGAGCATTTAACAAGGTATCTGACAAAGTATTCTGTTATCAACATAGTAATACAAAAGACTGATTAATTAACAAATCTAAATTTAAGTGAGGTTTTATAATGGCATAGTCCCATTGTTCTATCCAAGACTGTGTGTTTGTATATGTGTGTGTAAAATTTTGTGGTTAATGACTTCAGTGAGGACATAAATATAATGTTTGGCAAATTGGCAAATTCACTAAACAAGTAACTGTTGACATGACATGAGGGCAGAAGGAAATAAAATATGTTAGAGAAATGGATTTTAAGATTATGACAAACAGATCTAACATGACAAAATTTAATAAAGCAAATATATATAGCATATAAATATGTAAACAAGTAAAATATAAATAAAACTTATTTTATATATTATACAAGGTGGTCATATAAATAATATCTAAATGTTATATATTAAAAACAATGACACAAATAAATATATGAAGTACATAGTAAAAGGTAAATTAAAATTTCCTCTCATCGGGGCGCCTGGGTGGCTCAGTGGGTTAAAGCCTCTGCCTTCGGCTCAGGTCATGATCTCAGGGTTCTGGGATGGAGCCCCGCACCGGCTCTCTGCTCAGCAGGGAGCCTGCTTCCCCCCACCCCTCTGCCTGCCTCTCTGCCTGCCTCTCTGCCTACTTGTGAGCTCTCTCCTCTCTGTCAAATAAATAAATAAAATCTTTAAAAAAAATTCCTCTCATCAATAATCACAGGATTAGGATGGATGGTCATAGTTCAGTAGTTCACATGTGAAAATCAATTTGGTGTTACAGTTGCCATCAAAACTTAAACAGTGAATAATGTGAAAAGGCTGGGCCAACAATAATATAGTCTAAAAGTATACATAAAATTTTAGAGTCCAGAACATGGGAAGTGATTTCCCCCTCCTCAGTCATGTACATATTAGAAGGCCATTGAATTTCTGTGTACATTTCAGAAAATCACATCTATAGGAGTTTCTGCTTTCAGAAAAACTTAACTATTAAGCAAAGTAAAGATTTTTCTAATGTACTGCTTACAGCCATAAGATATTTTCAATGATTATATTATAGATTTAAATATGGAAGTGAAATATGGAGTTAAAATAAAATAAAATAAAAATATATATTATATTATATATATAATATATATATTATATATGTTATATATATGTTATATATATAATATGTATATTATATATATAATATAATATAATAATATTATATTATTATAATAATAAAATAAAATTTTATTTTATTTACCAAATAAAATTTTATTATTAAGAAGACAGAAAAAGAGAAAAATGTAGATTATTTGGTATGAAGAATGGCCTGTAAAGAAAAAATAATATGTTTGAAAGACTTTCTTAAAAATCACTGGATCTGTAAATGCCGAAGATCGAACAAATTCCTCTGCAGCTCTGCAGCCCAGAAAGGAAAGTCCTACCTCCACAGAGATTCTGTGGTTCTATCTACCACACAGGGTTTGGGAAGGAGGAAGGTAAGAAAGTTTATGTAAAAGATTTAACAGTGCCTGACACCTACAAACCACACAATACATGGTAGCTACTAGTGTTGTTGTTGATGTCTTTATTCTTTGGGGTCTCATTGCCCACCCTTCTCGTTGATTTTCCTACTGATCTGAGAACAACTTCAATATAAATTCAGACTTCTCGAATTAACTGTTAGATATCTTTTCTTAGAATTGTATGTCAATGAAAGCAACAGATGAAATTATTTAGAAAGTCAATAAGAATAAAACATTTTACTGCTACTCTGGTAATGACAGAAATTTGCCCAAATATATTTCTCCCATGAGACACTGGTTCTTACTCATTTGTCCATTAGAGACTTTAGCTGAAAAGGATTTATCAAGTTTTCTCTCAAATGAAAAGAGCTGTTCTTATTTTCATTATTCTTGTGTTCCTGGATTTACCTCTGGGAGCTATTTTAGACACTTTAAAGTGATGTGTTTTTTTTATTGAACTAAATATTTGACAAGCCAGCCCCAGGCAAATTTTTATGTTTATTTATGTAACTTAGTAATGTGACTCTGGTGGCTGGGTATTTCCTACAGAAAACTTCACTGAACCATTCTACAATTGGTTAATGAGTGATTATAATAGTTCAACTTTCCTGAAATAATTGCCTTGCATTAAAGTTTCCTGAGTCACTTCATAAAGTTTCAAGGACTTAACTCATGTTTTCTTGTAGTAGTCAAAGCTACCTGTGACTTTTCCAATATTAAGAAAATAAACTACAGGTTTATAAAAATACTTAATCATCAAAATTATGGTAAGTCTCATATATATCTTAACAATAAGCATACAGTATCTTTCAAAAATACGAATTATCATTATCACTACCATCATCATTAAAAAAACAGAAAATAATTCAAAATGATCAGAATTTTAATCACAATTAATATATAGATTTAAAACCAATTCCAACTTCACATGAATTCTGTGAAATCTGTTTTACAAAAGAGATGTTGTAAAAAGTTTTACAAGTTGCCTAAAGCATGTGAATGCTTTTCTCTGCTTTGTTCTTTTTCTCCTTCATCTCTACATTCTTTCTCTTCTCGTTTTATCCCTTTCTGTTTATTCATATTTGTCTCCCACTTCGTTTCTTCTCTCCACTGTTACTTATGGAAAAATCCAAAAAAGTCATAGTTATATGTGAAATATTTACTTTCATGCAATAAGAAATGTATTTGGTCTTTGTCCTAAGTTCTGAAACAGAGCTCCTAAAACCTTTGGAATTTCCTGAGTGATAGGAATGTGTTCTGCTATTCATAACAAACCCCTTTTGATCACACCTGAGTTTATAATGCAATGACTTAGGATGGAGCCCCTAGATAACCTCAGGATAGGGCTGATCACCAGAGCAGGAGATTAGAGGGTTGGAATTTTTAGCCCTATCCACCTGCCTCTTGGGAAGGGGAAGGGCTGCTGCACACTGAGTTCTCTCTGGGAAGGGTCTGGAACAAGATTTGGAGAGATTCTAGATTGATGAACACACAGATGTTCTGGGAAGGTAGCACACCTAGAGAAGGCACGGGAGCTCTTGCTCCTCTCCCCACCACCTTGCCCTATACATCTCTTCCATTTGGTTATTCTTGATTTGTACCCTTTATAGTAAACTGGTCAACATGAGTGAAGTGTTTTCTTGAGGTCTGTGAGCCATCATAGCAAATTATCAAACCTGAGGAGGGGATGGTGAGAGTCCACCATTTATAGCCAGTCAGTCAGAAGGATGAGAGGCCTGGGACTGGTGACTGGTGTCAAAAGTGGGGGTGTGGGGCACCTGGGTAGCTCAGTGGGTTAAAGCCTCTGCCTTCGGCTCAGGTCATGATCTCAGGGTCCTGGGATCGAGCCCCGCATCGGGCTTTCTGCTCAGCCGGGAGCCTGCTTCTCCCTCTCTCTGCCTACTTATGATCTCTCTCCTCTCTGTCGAATAAATAAATTAAAAAAAAAAGTGGGGGTGCCTTTTGGGACTGAGCCCTTTAATTTGTAAGATCTGATGTTAACTCCAGGAACGTGGTGTCAGAACTAAATTGAATTGTCAGACACCCAGTTGATGTTAAAGAATTGGAGAATTAGTTGGTGTTAAAAAACACCATACTACAAATGTTTCAAAATTAACAGATGATTAGATAATTGCTTCAGATTCTTGCCTGTTAATTGAGTATTCAAGAGTTCTTATTGCAAATGCCTTTTGTATTCAAGGACTGATTTTGCTAACTTTTTAAATGAGCTAAAATGGAGACAGGTGGAAAATTATGATGTAAACTTCTTTCTTAAAAGACACTGGATTTGTAAATGCCACGCAGTATGAAGACATTTTATGCAAAGTTTATCATAATAGTTCTTATTTAATATATATGCAATAAGTAATTATTATTGTACTAGCTGAGGGAATCTCTCAAATTACAAGACCCATCGTTTAACTTGGGGGCAGTACAGGTAGCCAAATGTATGCCTTGGATGAAAATGAATTAATTATGAGGTCAGTGCACTTATTTTAAAAATATGCCTATAAAGATTAAATTTGCAAAACACCTATATTGTGATGAGCTTTGCATTACGGATAATTTCCTCACATACTTAAACTATTTACATTAGGTTCTTTATAAAGCAATTTGAAAAAAATTTCTTTCAATAGTTGAAAAAAACACAAATGCCATTAGGGGTTAGCCAACTAACAGGCTAGATCTAAGACAATGGGTAATGGTGAGTGTGAAATAGTGCATTTCCAACAAAAACATCCACAAGCAATCTATTAAGAAATAGTGAGTGAGCAAATAAATACAACTTCAACACTATTATAGAAAAAAAAATCCTATTTGTAAAGCAACAAAAGAGAGAGCAACACTTATAATAGCAACAAAAAATATAAAACTGAACAAACAATAAGAACATGGTAAAGCTGTATGAAGATTTATTTATTTTTCTCCCCAAATATTTTTATTTTATTTTTTCGGTGTTACAAGATTAATTGTTCATGCACCATACCCAGTGCTCCATGCAATACGTGCCCTCCTCAACACCCACCACCAAGCTCGCCCAACCCCTGACCCCCTCCCCTCCAAAACCCTCAGTTTGTGCTCAGAGACTGTGTATGAAGATTTAAATTATAAACCTTCAGCCTAAAAAAAGCAAGAACTGCAAGCAAATCTTGATCTGTTTTCACTATATTTGTTTTTCATGGTGAAATGTGTGCGGCAACCCTGTGTTATGTCTTATCTGGTTGAACAACTGAGAAGAAAGGAGCTACAAACAAGGGAGATCGTTGTGGAGTTGGAACAAAATGGGAGGTATCAGGATAAATTCATCATTTCTAATATAAATATGGTAGTTTGTCTCCAAAGATGGCGCCTATCAACCTCTTCTCTCCCTGCACATACACAAAAGAGGTGGTCTCTATGTCTCCACTTGTTTGAATCTGGGCTTGTCTGTGTCTACTTTGATCTATAGAATTTTCAAGAAGGGACATGGGACAGTTCCAGACTTTGCCTGTAAGAGCAGAAGCAGGTCTACTTCCCTCTCTGACTCTTGGGATACCTCCTCTCAGAATCCACCCATCATGCTATGGAAGTCCAAGCTGCCTGGAGAGTCCACGTAGGGGAGCCCCAGTAGAAAGTCCTGCCGAGCTCTCAACTGACAGCCAGCTTCAACTGCCGAGCTTTGGAGGTCAATACCAGTCATAACCTCCAGACGACTCCAGCCCCAGCCACCATTAAACTACAACTGCTTAAGAAGCCCAAGTGAGAAATGCTTAGCTGAGCCCAGTCAACACACACAACTGTGAGAGACATTAATAAGCTGTTGTTTCAAGTCATTATGGCTTGGGGTGGTTGGTTATAGAGCAACAGATAGCCAAAAACTACTGAAAGACCTTGAAAAAATATATATATTCCGGAAGCAATGAGCCTAATGCCCAGATCAGAGTCTAAACTTTTCTAAATATCATTCCACACTAAGAGGAGCCAATTTTTTGTTTGCTTTAGAAATGGCTCATTCTGGGGCTGATGCAGGGAAAGTACAAGTCTTAGCACATCTTGTGCCAGAATATAAGGGAGTGCAAGTAACTAACTAACTAACTAACTAACTAAGCAAATCAAAAGGACACAGGTAGGCAGTATGAAGGGAACAGATCTGGGACAATTTGAGAATCAAAATAAATGAAAACTAATGGATTAAAATAAAACTGAATAAGAGGTGCCTGAGTGGTTAAGACCTTCAGCTCAGGTCATGATCTCAGGGTCCTGAGTTGGAGCCCTGCATCTGGGCTCCCTGCCCAGCCTGCTTCTCCTTCTCACTCTGCTCCCTCTCTCCATGCCCCCCCAATATGCACTCTCTCTCCTTCTCTCTCTCTCTCAAATAAATAAATAAATTTTAAAAAACCCCAAAATTGAATAAAAAATAATCCATGAGTTCATACTGATTAGAAAGAGAGGAGAAAGGAGGAAAGAAAAAAAAAAAGACAAAAGAGGAAAAGAAAGTCGACTTCCTTACAGTCTACTGCTGACTAATATAGAGAAGAAATATTGAAATTGAAAATTCATTACTTTATGACTATCATAAGAAAAAAAACCCTTTAGGCAAGAATCATTAATGGATGTTCAATCATTGTGAGAAAGGGAGTCGGATAAGAGGACGCTTACATGGTGTCAAAACATCTCCCTGCAAATTACGTATTAATCACAAAAAGGAAAATAATAAAATATAATGGAAAAAATAGACAAGACTCTGCCAAGGTCACCACAATTGACATCACTGAGGAAGGGCGCATCGGCCTCTTTTGCCAGACGTGATTCCCTGAGGAAGTCCCAACATCTGTTCGGTCACATTCCTACCAAAAACGCAGAACCAAAATCCAATCACAAGGAAACATTTGAAAAACCCAAACTGAGTGACATTATATAAAAATAACTGCCCGGAATTCTTCAAACATGTGGTAGATGTCATCACAAGGAAATGTGTGAAACCAAAGAAAGGCTGAGGAACTGTTCCAGACTGAGGAAACTAAACAGTCAAGACAATGAAAGCCAAAACGTAATCCTGCTCTGGATTACATATTGGGGGCCGTCTCATTAGGAAACATCCCTGGGGTAACTGGATAAAAGTGGAATATGGAAAGTAGATAAGAGAAATAGATGCATGCTGAATTTGATTATTATACTGGGGTTACAGAACTTATCACTGTATTAGAGTTATCATTGTTCTTAAAAATACACACTGAGGGGCGCCTGGGTGGCTCAGTCGTTAAGCGGCTGCCTTCGGCCCGGGTCATGGTCCAAGGGTCCTGGGATCGAGCCCCGCATCGGGCTCTCTGCTCTGGGGGAGGCCTGCTTCTCCCGCTACCATTCCCTCTGCTTGTGTTCCCTCTCTCGCTGTGTTTCTCTCTGTCAAATAAATAAAATCTTAAAAAAAAAAACTAATGATGTATTATAAGTTGGCTAACTGACATAATAATAAAAAAAATAAAAACAAATAAAAGCAAAAAATAAAAACATGAAAAACTGAAGGGCGTATGTGTGTATGTGTGTGTGTAGAAAGAAAGAGAAAGAAAAGCAAATGTGCAAAATGTGTGAAAATTGATGAGTTTAAATAAAACAAATTGATGTTCTTTCTTCAAATTTTCAAAATTAAATATTGTTTTTTTTAAATTTAAAAATTAGAAGAGAGACCGTGTAGAAATACAAAGACAAAACTATCTGTAAATCAAATTCTATCCATGAGCTTCCAGTTTGTGGCCTCCGATTTCAAGTATCATCTGAAACAATTAAGGAAATATTAAACAAAACTCCCACCCAGTTTCAGTAAAAACTGAAATCAATGAAAATAAAAGACTTTTAAGCCTTCCAACTCAAGGCTCATTCTATGTTACAATTCTTGAATGTGATTTTTTCCTAAAAATTAACTTTAAAAAAGATGGAGGAGGTAACTTTCAAAATAAGAAAGTAATGTGTTGTAAGAATTTCAGCTCACAGTCAGAGACTTGATGATTGTTGGGGGCTCTGGGAGTGGGGTTACTGCCTGCCCGGCTCCTTTCCTCTTATCACGGAACAGGAATCCTGTTATCTGGTGGTTTGGAGAGTAAAGGGTTATACTACAGGATGGTTTTCCAGATAAAAAGCTTTCACCTTAAATGCTTTTTAAAAATAATTTTTTTTTTTATAACACACTTCTGTCATTAAGGTATGCTTTTACATATCTTCTTTTCATCATGCTTCAGCTAATGTTATTTGGGACTTATATGCCAGTGCCATGAACAGAGGACTTATTTATGTTCGGTTTATTGATGGAATATTGTTTTATTTTGTTGGGGTTTTTTAAGATTTTATTTATTTATTTGACAGAGAAAGAAAAAAACACAAGCAGGGGGAGCTGTAGAGGGAGAGAAAAGCAGGCTCCCGCTGAGCAGCGAGACCGATGCAGGACTCGATCCCAGGACTCCAGGATCATGATCTGAGCCGAAGGCAGAGGCTTAGGCGACTGAGCCATCCAGGTGCTCTGCTGATGGAATATTGTTAAAAGGAGAGAATGTCCATGGGGAAGAAAAAACATGTGGGCTTCATGATAGAAATACAGATGGATGGTTAAGCAGACGCTTAAGCCTTAAGCTCTGGTCATGATCCTGGAGTCCTGGGATCAAGCCCCAATTCAGGCTCCCGCTCACTGAGCAGCCTGCTTCTCTATCTCCCTCTTTTTCTTCCCCTGCCTTTGTGCTCTCTCTCTCTCTCTCTGTGTCAAATAAATAAATAAAGTCTTAAAAAAGAAAGAAAGAAAGAAAGAAAGAAAGAAAGAAAGAAAGAAAGAAAGAAAGAAAGAAAGAAAGAAAAAAGAAAAGAAAAAAGAAAAGAAAATGGATTATCCAGACCTCGCTTCTCCACCAACATGAACATCATTGACAGTCACTGGCTATGGCTCCTCTCTAGAACCTGAGTTAAATGATATCACCTCTAAGACCCATCTAGATCTCATAGTCTCTACCATCCAATTCAGAAATCTGCTTCCATCCTTGAGACTGAAGATGTAGTTACTCATAACAGTTGTCCCCATGCTTTTAAGATTTTATTTGTTTGGCAGACAGAGAGAGAGAGCACAAACGGGGACAGGCAGGGAGACGGAGAAGCAGGCTCCCTGCCTAGCAAGAAGCCTGGTGCAGGACTCAGTCCCAGAACCCTGGGGTCATGACCTGAGCAGAAGGCAAACATTTAATGGACTGAGCCACCCAGGTGTCCCCGTCCATGCTTTTTGACTGTGCTCGCCCCAGAGAGCAAGTTAATTATGGATCTCCAATAGATGTATATTAATCAAATAAGACATCCATTTACTGTTCCATCAATAGGTAAATTTTTTAAAAACATATAAAAATACACATTTAAAAAAAAAGAGACAAAAAGTAAATTACACATGGGACCCTAATACTCCTTGCTCACACTGCTTTGGATACCACATTTTGTAGAAAAAGTATAAATTCCTACATGTGTCATTTGCCCTCCTCGCTTCCCTCCCCATTGCTCTCCTCATGCCTTCTACACTCCTGCCACCTGGGATTCCTTACCATTTCCTGAACAAGTCATGCACTGTACACCTCCTTGTCTTGGCTCTTGCTTTCTCCTGGATTTTCTAGTCCGGCAGAAAACAACCATCACACATATGCTAACTAGTCTTTAAGACCTTGACCCGAAGTCACCTCCTTTATGAAGCCTTTCTTCTGCATTCCAGTTTTATTTCCTGCCTCAGAGTACAATATGATTGCCATGCAGTGCACTGCACCAAAGCACTGTGTATAAATTGTGTTATGCTCATGAATTACAGGAGTCTGTAAACTCCTTCACAAAAGGTCAGTGTGTGAAGACCAAAAGAGACAGTCTTATTTTTGTCTTTGCCTGGTTTCCAACACCTTGTGCATGGCAAAGGCTCAATAAAAGCTTATCGAATTTAATTTCCTTAAGGAAGTTTTATCCTAGAGTTGAACTCTTCCTTTCAAAAGACCCCATTTTCTAGCACATCTGTGAGGGCAGTGATCCTCCACAATGAAGATTAGAAGTAAGACTAGTTCTCAGGCATCTCACGTATGTAGAAGACTGTGTTACCGAAGACAACAGTCATGATAAAACTCTCAGTCTTGATGTCTTCCAAGAATCTATTCCTAGGAGGCATGAGATAAAATAAAATGAATAAAACTAGTGATGTCATTGTTGACTACGCCAGCTCATTTGATATCTAACTGGATCAAACCAATAATAACACATTCCAAGAATAAAGTATGACCATTACTCTATTTTTTCCCTGAGCCATTTTCAGATTTTCTGATTCATGCTGAGTGTGGCAGAGCACCTCGTGGTACTGTGCGCCATGCGGAGACCAGATGAACCCAGGAAGAGGGCGGTGAGTCAGGACCACGGAGTTCCTGGTTCACACAGACAAGGGCACTGCCTGGAGGGTGTAGGAAGCAAAGAAATCCCAGTCTGGAGTCAATGAATGATGTGACAGCAAAATTCACACCGAGAAGGAGGTGCTGCCTTTGTGGTTAGGACTTATGGCCTTCTGTATGTAAAAATAGTTATGGGTTACTCCAAGGACTAATACAGTGTTTGTTGTTTAACTGGGTGCTGAGCTAAGGATAGAAATAAGATTGATTACTTTTAGACCAATGGGAGGTCCTAGACCAGGGGGTTTTAACTATTTGTTTGCCAAGGATTCTTCTGAGAAGTTGAAGAAAGGAGCCATGAATGATTTATGAAGATGTATCAAATGCTTGGGAAAAAACCTATATCCCTGGGATGTCAGGCTAGAAGATTCCAGAGCCTCCTTTCTCTCCTATGGTTTCAAGATTTGTGTGTGCCATTCATTATTTCTGTGCTGTGCTTTTTCAAAATCAGGGCAGTTATTTGTGTGGTTCTTGAACAACTTCTTAAAACTCTGAACATTCATGTAAGGTCTCTCTGGGAGCATTTTGGCAGAAATCTCAATGGCCCAGAATCAAGCCAAACTTCCTGGAAGTTTTAGCAAAACTTTTTTTTTTTTGCATAAATAAACAAAATATCTTGAATAACATAGTCTGTAAGTTCCAAAGTACACATTTTCCTAATAAAATTAAGAATGCACAAATAAAGTTTTAATATATACTAGAATTAGGTCAACTCCTTCCATGTTAAACCTGGGCCCTCCTAAGTCACAAGCTGTCAATAAAACAATCACACAATCATATGTCAATATCAAAAGCTCATGGTACTCTTCTAATATGTTTGAATCAATATGTATTATTTGTTTACTAAACCTAGGTCAACAGAAAGACTTATATGAATGATTCCATGTTATATAAAATTCTTCTATACAATCATGCATTCACTTATTACTATATTTTTCTAAAAAAGAAAAAAAAAAAAAAAAACAAGGCCACAAAATCCAGCAAAAGGGTTAGCAGTTCTAAGAATTCAGCTGAGGGTAATATAAATAAGGAAAGAATAATTTTCAAACCTTGGCTTTTGACCTCAAAATAGACTGGTAGATCTATAAAATCTGAAGCCTAGGTATGGTTCTGATTATTCTTTTTTTTCTAGAGCAGACATTTTAAGTTACTAACTTTTAAATTATCCACTCTACTTTTTAAAAACTCAGTTTAGCATGTCCTTACAAAGCAAAAGGAATATTTCAGAATATTTCAGCCTGGTTTCAATAAGATCTGACTTAGACAGCTACTCTAAGAATGGGGGGGGGGGGCGCATTCTAAGATATACAACTAACTTTTCCTAAAATTTAAAGTATGGGGGAAATTGAACATCTTGTCCAATTTTCTGTCTCCATGTCTCCTCTGTGCTGTACTGAAGGCTTTATAAACACAAGGCTAGAGTGTAGTCAGTCAAGGTCTCAAAGGGCAGGGTATTTCTTACTTTGTTTTTTGTTGGACTTTGAGCTTATCTCCTCTGCCTATCCCAAATCAAACTCATGTTGCCCCAACAGCTACTCCAGTTTGGGAACTGAAGAAAGCAATAACAATCTTTTGACCAGAGAGAGACCAGGCCCTGAGCGTTGGTGGCGTGGGAACCAGAGAGAGGCTAAAATGCAGAAAGCAGGCTGAATGACAGTGGATGGGGGAGGCCACAGACATCCTGTCCCAGAGAACTTTGGGGACTGCCCCATGAACTCAGGGTTCAGTGGGAAACTGTATGTTTAGCTAACTGTTCCCACATAAGGATGTAAAAATTGAATGGTAATAAATGGCTGCTTTTTAATAAAGCTATTTTATTAAAATGTCTTACATAGTAATGCCTCCTTAATCATTTAAATTGCCCAGAACTAGAGGTGCAGACACACAAGTTTAGAAAACTTAACTCTAGCTACTAGATGGAAACAAGAAGATATATCCTGCCATCTGTAATTCATAGGGGAAAACGAGCTGATTCAAAGACAAGCCTATTTACAAAACTTGTTCAGAATCTAAAAAGTAAGCCTGTGATGCTTAGCTAGTCATGACCTAACATGTCATGATTACGTAGTGAACATGGTGATGTGCCCTTATGATAATCTTAACTCTCTCTTCCTCAATCTCCCCAACCACTTGGTCACCAAGATTTACCCAGTTGGAATGACTCTTGAATAATGCTCCCTTCACCATCCGAGTCACTGCTTTAACTTTTCCAGATGGTCTACACAAGGCTGCCCAGGTCAGCATTCCAACAAGCTTGTGGCGAATCCACTCTGTTTTTGCACGCAGGATGAACCCAGCTCCTTGGTACAGTCTATAGGGCCCTGTGTAGTTGGGCACCATTTTATCATCCCCTAATTTCATTGTCACCAAGCCTGCTCCCTAACCTATGCACAGCCCATTCCTCCAGACTTCTAGCTTTTACATAGACTATTTCCTCTCCCCAGAAAGACATTTCTTTGGTCTTCCCCTGTTGAGCTGCAATTAATCTTTCTTTTTTTTTTTTTTTAAAGATTTTTTATTTATTTATTTGACACAGAGAGAGATCACAAGTAGGCAGAGAGGCAGGCAGGGAGAGAGGAGGAAGCAGGCTCCCTGCTGAGCAGAGAGCCCAATGTGGCGCTTGATCCCAAGACCCAGGGATCATGACCTGAGCCGAAGGCAGAGGTTTAACCCACTGAGCCACCCAGGCGCCCCTGAGGTTAATCTTTCAACATCAATTCAAATGTTGTTTTCTCTGTAAAACTTTCTTCGACTGACCCACTCCCATCCTCACTCCCACAGAGAAAGTAAGTGTGCTCCCTTACTGCGGAGGGTTTCCTGCAGCATTTTGTTCATATCCCTATTACGGTATTTACCACATTCTCCTGTCATGGTAGTGCTCAAAGACCAACTTCAAAGTTGTCTCTGTCACAAATACCTCATTGAAACCACTGTACTTCCTTGTACTTAATTTCTTCATCTATAAAATGGGAATAAACACAGCCACCAAACAAAGCGGTTGTAACAATTCAAGAATGCATTAAAGCATCAACACAACTTTTGGCTGTGGTAAAAATTTAACAAATAGAGCCAAAATAATTATTATTAATAACAGTTATTACTTCATTAATTATATATGTAAATACCTATGTAAGGTTTAATAAAATTCTATGAGGGTAAGAACTCTTTTTTTATAATCTTCCTCACACGTATACATAAATTCAATTTTTTGGTTTATCTCCTATATATCTGAATGGACTTTCTCTTTTCTGATGTGACCCCAGTTGTAAGACTCCTTCCTAGGGTCTTGTCTCCGGAAAAAAACCTGCCCAATCTGAAAGAGATATACCAAAGTCTTGCTAAACCATAAAACATGCGCCCTGATGTGGAATATAGTTTTCAGTAACTACAGTGATTCAGTGACGATGTGCTGAGAATACCTACTCTAAATATTTATAGTTCCTTTCTAAAACAAAACAACAACAACAAAAGAAAAATCCTAAAGTATTTTTGAAGGAGATAGCAATAGGGAGGGGGGAAGGGAGGGTGAATGTTTGAACGTGCACATGTACAGAATATATATTATCATGGAATAACCCAAATGCTTAAATTATGTTTGTATTGCTCATTCCCAACACTTCCAGATGTCCTAAACCTTCCCTAATTTCCCTTAAGGGATTAAATTAGTACAGCTATATTGCAGACTTGGTGTGAACAGAATTTTCATCATGAACATCCCTTTCGTGTTTTATATTTTAGATCACATTCAGTCCCCTGAAGAAATATGCCATTTCAGGAACTTCATTTCTAACCTCCTAACATGTCCCCAAATAGTGATTTGTATTTCATAAACAGATCAGTTCAGGTTGAAAATCACACTAATGAAAGCAGAATACAGCGTGTCTTACAGCTTTTTATTGATTTCTCTACTGTGATAGTATTTATCGACATGAAAATGTCCACTTCCTGCATCATCCAGAATTCTCCAACAACTTTTAAATTATATATTTTAATTATATTTAATTATATGTATATTATATAACATGTTTAATTGTATATACTTAAATAATATGTTCTATTTATATAACATATATCTTTTAATTCTCCATATATATATGCTTGCATGCGTGCGCACGTGTGTGTGTGTATACATGTGGGGCAGTTAATATGTATTTATATTATTATATATATTAGCTATCACACATCCATTCTCCCTTCTTTCTGCTCATACTTTGCTATTCTTCCCAGGGACATCTTACCTACCAATCTTCATGTGGTCACTGTGTAGTTATGATCTCTGCTGTAACTAGTGCTCATAATAGTCTACTCCTGTTATGTCAAATGTGCAGTGTGTCATTAATTCTAAGATGCACACTTTTTTAAAATTTTAACATCTCTCAAATCAGGATGCATTCAGTCAATGACATATTGCCAATATAATTTGACTTTGCTTTTCTTTTTTAGTGGCACAGACAAGTAATAGTGTACATCATAATCTATAGCATCTTACATTCAGTGAAAATTAATCTTGCTGGTATTTGAAATGCCATCTTATTCACCGGCCATATCTTATCAGTATATTTTACTTCTCCAACTTGTATATGGGAGTATATTTTTATATTATTGTACCCCTAACCACCAGAATGTTATTAGTTATGTTTTAAGACTTCATCAAGAATTTGATTAACAATTAGTGATACAACATGACCAAAGAAGCCAAAAGATTGTAGAGTTCTGAAGAAACATTCAATTTTTTTATTTGTACAATAGCATAATATACTTATTGAGGTGAAAATATGGATATATTTTAAAATAGTTTAATATACTTGAAAAGATTTTCAGCAAGGATTAAGTTAAAATAATCCATCTTTTTTTTTCTTTTCTCTCTCTCTCTCTCTCTCTCTCTCTTTTTTTTATTAACATATAATGTATTATTTGCCCCAGGGGTACAGGTCTGTGAATCATTAGGCTTACACAATTCACAGCACTCACCATAGCACATACCCTCCCCAACGTCCACAACCCAGCCACCCCATCCCTACCCCCCTACTCCCAGCAACCTTCAGTTTGTTTCTTTAGATTGAGAGTCTCTTATGGTTTGTCTCCCTCCCAATCCCATCTTGTTCCATTTTTTCCCTCCTTACCCCCCACGACCCCCTGCCCTGCCTCTCAAATTCCTCATATCAGAGACATCATATGATAATTGTCTCCATCTTTTCTTTATCATTAAGATACAACTAGATGTTTTTCTTTTTCTTATGCCTTCTCTGACTTTCCCTGTATCTTAAAGATAATAGGAATCTCGAAGAGGGCTTTAACCATTCCATCTTCCTGTGCAGGACTTTACCTAGACTGCTAAGGGAAAATAAAATAAACTTTTAAAAACGAGTCTTCTGTCTTTCTGTAGTTCACATTTTAGCGTTTCTAGTCATAGTGAGAATTCATTCCAAGGTGGAAATATTGATGTTCACTAAGTTTATAGAACTGCCTAAACTACCTGTCCCTTAACCAAATAAAGTCCACAATTAACCTACCAGACAGAGATAACATTAGAGAGTCATATTCCAAAGGTCTGGGCAACAGTGGCTCACCTTTAAAAAATCTCCACTTTAATGTATAGCAAATAAATTATGGAACCAGAAATGCATTTTCAAAATTGCACTGAACTGTATTTCTTTTGTGCTCACCCACGGCTGCCTCTCGCCTGGCATCCTAGGGCACGGGGGTTTAACCTCTCTTCTTGGCCAGATAAGGATTCATTGTATAAACAAGTGTTAACCACTGGCTACATGTGAATACTCTGCCAGATCAGGGAAGATGCAAAAATAAATTACTTTCAAAGGACCTACAGGTTAATATGAAGATACAAGACATGAGACCCCATTTATACCTCTTGAGAATGTCACCATATGAGAGCAATGACACTGGAAGCTAAGGGGACACGGCAGAAAACAGTGTTTCATCCCGCTTACCTTACCTGGATGTCAGAGGCCTAAAAATAGCATAAGCATCTTTAAAGAAACTAGTGCCAGAGGAAATAAAGATATTTAAAAAAATCTGTATC
Source organism: Procyon lotor (assembly GCA_028646535.1). NCBI lineage: Eukaryota > Metazoa > Chordata > Mammalia > Carnivora > Procyonidae > Procyon > Procyon lotor. The sequence continues at coordinate 121,473,730 of CM053606.1, read as the reverse complement.
TATTTTGCATAGAGAGAACAAGTTTCTACAGTTCAGAAACATGCATTTTCTGGGCTCAGAAAAATGAGGCTCCAGGCATTGAGATTCCAAGAACCCATTTCGGAACTCTGAGAAAGGTGTTAGGAAAGGCGGTATCTACTCTCCCCTTCAGGCCATCCCAGGGCTGCAGGAGGAGACTATGTGTTCTTCGGCCGCAAGCCCATGAGAGGCCATGTATAGCCTCACTCAGGCGGGACAGGCTCTAACTGCTCTCTCCGTGCAGATGTGAGATGGCTCAGACCGGTGACAACACAGACACCTTCTAGACAGTTGGGACTGACAATGATACAGAGAGTCTGTGAAGACACACACTGCGTATGTGTGTGTAATGTTTAATTATAGTACCATCCTTTTTTTTTAACACAAAAAGGAAATACGTGTTGGCGGTCATAACATCATTTTAGAATGAGAACTAATTATTCAAATATCTTATTTTGCTTTGAAATGCACCTATGTAGTAATCAGGTCAAAAGAACATTAGCTACAAAAATGTGCAGTCAAATAAATTTATCACAGGATTTGGGAAAATTGATCCTGCAAAATTTGGACTGCCAAGACGTCCTATCCAATGATAAAATAACGTAAAAAGAATGTTGCGTAAAAGCAGGTAGATAAATATAGTGGTCATTTTAAGATTATAATGAAGTTAAGTCTAGCCCATCTACCGCTCAGCATATATTACCTTGAGTGGTTCTACTGGGTAAAGAAAATAAATGAAATTGGGAGTGAACCACCTAAACTGTGATTTTACTTTAAAAATTTCTCTTGTAAAAACTTTGTTTGATTAAAAAATTTCTCTAACTATCCACACAGCTACGCTAATAACACCATATAGCTTCAGAGGTTCAAGCATAGTTTAAATCTTATCAAACTGCATGTTTTAAACAAGTGACCTTACTGTATATCAAATATACCTCAATAAATCTGCAAAAATATCTATATAGGTATTTATAAAGTTTATAAAGTTATACACAAGACAACACAGTGGGCACAGAGGATTATTTAAGGAAGGAGTAGTGTTTTGGAGAGAGATCGGTATTAGTGCTTTAATTAAATCTTTAAAACCATTTATTCAGATATCTTTTTGTTCAGAAGTAAAACTTATCAAAGAAGCTGTAATGAAAGAATAATAATACTAAATGATTCGTGTGTGCTCCCCAGGCTGTGTGTGAGACTCCATCACGTGTGAGCTCTGCCATTCACAGCAACGCAGCCAGAAATAGCTCTCCTGAAGCCCAGAAGGACCCAACAACCCCCACCCCGATTTAGAACCATGGGTTCTGCTTCACGACCTCCACCAAAGCCCGTGTAAGGAGCTGAGTCTTTAAGGACTGAAGAAAACTGTCCTCTGGAAAAAAAATAAATAAATGAAATGAAAATTATACGTCAGGAAAAAACTTAGAGGTAATTGTAAGGTTGATGAATAATGGCAATAAAACATAGCTGCTATTTCTATAAATTTGAAAATATTTCAAAATATTGCTAAAGTTGAGTGGAAAATACTAGGCAGAAATCAGACTGTAGACTATAAAAGAAATCCTCCTACGAAAAACAGATAAAACAAAAATAAACATGATAGTTTATTTAAACCTTAACCACACTTAATCCAAGCCTCCAAATATATTGTTTTATAGTTATGGGAGGAAATTTTTCTCTTAAATTATGGGGATTTTATTTGTTGCTCTCACTAACTTTCTGTTGAAGAGATTAAATGAATTTGCAGACTGCCTCTTTTCTGAATTAATTTCCACAAGCTCTTTTAGATAAACTCAGGAAGACCAGACCAGGAAAAAGTATGTACAAATTAAGTGCCATTGTAACAGGAAAAGATATTAGGTTTAAAAGAGTCATCCTTACTAGTGCTCTCCACCCTAGTGAAATTTTAAATATCATAAACCAAACACCAGATAGTCCAGTGTAACTAAGGGAGGGGTATACATGTAATCAGTTAATAAGTCTCTTGGAAGTTTTGGATTGAATAGGAGATGAAAATAAGGCATGATAAAGAATGAGAGTACCAGGAGGGAAAGAAATCCTACTTATTTTTTATTTTATGCACATAGGCACATATAAAAATAAAAATTACAACTTGTGATTTGAAATACAAAAAAGGAAAGCATGAAAATGTGTATTTTTTTCTAAACAGCTCACAAAGAGCTTCAAGGCCGGCCACACCTTGTCAAACGTGTGAAGGCACAGTGAGGCATGCTTGCTGAGGGTAGTCCAGGGGATGCTGAGTGATACAGCAATTGGTCATGTGAGAACTTAATGGCCTTTAGTCCATGGCAAATTCACTGGTCTCTGGCACATTTAGGGCTGTAAACTTATGTAAAGGGAGAATGTTTCAGGAGGCAAAAAATATAGATTGGTTCCTTAAATAGTCATAGTCCAAGAAGATCAACATCACACAATTAGAACTTTTAATTGCAAATTCTTTTAGTCTATAAAAGTGGCTGGGAGTACAGATGGTTTGGTAAAAAATGAATGTCACACTATTTAATCCTTGCATATGTATCGATGAAAGAATAAGAGTCTATGACAGTATTATGTGACTAAAACATTAACTTAGAAATGTTATAGCTTGCTGTTTTCATGAAATGTGTTCCCTTCCTCCCCATCGCCACCAAGTTGCACTTTTCCTTGAGTAACACGTCTGGCCAAAGTAGACATGGAAATGACACACATATAATACCTGTCTAAAGGATTTTGGATAATGACGACTCTTAGAAAAATAGAGAAAAATCATGTTCCTTGAAGAATCCGTTTTTTAGCCTGGCTTCATCTCGGTGACTATTAATGATAATAAAACCATCCATCTCTACCCCATTCACAGTGGTGGATTATCCCAGCTTTTGTTGTCTTTCCTCATAACCTTGGGAAATTGATTCTTTCACAGGAGGAAATGTGAGATGGAATTCAAGCCAGGTGATTTTTCAACCTAAGATGTAACTTGGTGGAAAACCAACACTGTAATTAATAAGAGTATTGGTCAATTGTTATCTGTAGAATCAGTAAGTTGGAAGGAAGCAAGCACTGCCTCTGGGAAGCACAACCCTACTGAATCCACACTTCCCCTTTCTTGCCTAGTAATTGAGCAACGTTGGGTAATTTGTTCAATTTAGCTAAATATCCTTTTTTGTTCATCTGTGTAATATGGAGAATAATGTCTGTTATAGAATTTTTGTGAAATTAAGGTAGATAATATTTAAAGCACAATCGCTGGCACATACTAGAAACTCAATAAATGGAAGGTATTACCGTCGCTGTTATTTCAGTGCTTACTATGATATCCCCTTTTTTAGTTCTCCCTTGTAATTGAAAGCTGTTTCTTGAACAGCTCTACACAGAACTCACAGTTGTGTTTGTATGAGAAGCAAGTGAGTTTGCAAGTGCATGTAGTGAATAAAAGAATAAAGTTCTTTCTCAACTTGTCCCAGAAGCAGAGCCAGGTAGTAAGCATAGATGTCAACCTTGAGAAAGAATGACAACCAGAACTGTTGTAACTGAAAGATTTTAATCCATATGAGGTAGATAGAACTAAGAGGAACATTCAAAGGTCTACCAATCTCCCCCCACCCACCACCATCATCAACACCCATCCCTAGAAAAGAATACCAGGAACAATTCTCCTTCTTAAAATGGGAATTCATTCAATCTTACAGTCCAAGCTTTCCAGAGAGGAGTTCAAAACATACACCATCTGCCCTCCTACCTCCCTGCTGCCAGTCCACAGGAAACAATAATCTACTTTCTGTCACTATAATTGAGTTTTAGTTTTCTGGAGTTTTATATAAACGGTGTTATAGTATGCACTTTTTTAGGGGGGCAGTGGGCTGTGAGGTGAGAGCTTACCCAGAGTCCTTCCTCAACTGCTGCTGGATGCTTGAAGTTCCACTTTTGGTACATTGTCCCCTCACAGTGCTTCCCAACCTAGGTTATGACACAAGGCCCTGTGAGAACCTGATAGATTCTGAGAGACACTTTCTGAGAACACACACACACACACCACTCCAACAAAATGTTGCATAGAATATGCAATAGAATTGCATAGAATTTCAGGGCATTCAGAGGAAAAATTTGCTTAAATATGATCAAATTGAAAATCTCCAACTATTCATCACATCAAAGCTGGTAAGCAAGAGGAACCTGAAGTTCCGCAGAGCTGTGCAGTCATATTTTCAGTGTTGACCAGAAGGGGTTTTATTGCTCACAGGAGATTTTTTTTCTCTTCTTTTTAAGGAAGCACAACACATGATGGAACCAACTTTATTGTTTAATTGAAAGGTCGTCTTTAAAAAAAATCTATAATTAGTTTATTGTGTGTGTTTTTGATGGGGAAGGATACTATATCAATGTAATATTAATGTGTGCATATATATTTATATATATGTCATATATAAATACATAAGTTAAATTTATGAATATAAAATATAAGGGTGAGCTTACTCAATCATTTGCACATGTATATTCTCTTGGAAAATGATGTCTAAATCTGTATGCAAAACCACCCATCAGATTAAAGCACTATTTGATATTCTCAAAATATTTCATTTTGTGTCTAGATGATAACTTTTTTCTCTTCCTTTTGGCAATAAGTGCTGCAACATTGTTTATCAAAGGAACAAATATGAAAGAAAGACATTGCTTTGAAGTGAAGACAGATAGACCCCCTAGCAAACTACAGCTTGAGGTACAATTTCCTAATGTTCACATTCCTAAGAAAGGAAATGAAAGAGACTCAACTCTTGAGAAAGCTTTAATGCCGGCTTTGATCTCAATTATAAAAAGTTATTAACGGAAAGTGCATGTTTACACTTAGGATTCAAGAGGGGATATACTATGGAGTGTTTAATAAAAAGTTGAGGAAGGAGAAAAGGATGGCTTTGTACTATTGCTTTGAAAAACTTACCTCTTTTTTAAAAGTGATTGAAAAAATTGTTAAGATTGATACGTCACAGGAATTGAAACAAAAGGTAACTAGTTTTGTACCCCTGGGAGGTGAAAAATACGGTGGAGCTGTCCCCTGGGAAGCTGGACTCTGGGTTTCATCTTTAGCTCCGTGCAACCACTAGTGATATAAGCTTCAGGGAATTCCTTTAATCTCTCTGAGCCTCAACTTGCCTACTCATAAAATGCATGGAATGAGCTAGATCATCTCTGAGATACTTCCTATCTACAACGACCTATTTCTTAGTCCCTGTTAACTAAGCCATATCCACACTCCAGGAAATGTAAGTACAATCTTAGCCTCGGTAGAAATAGTTTTTTTAAAAAACATAAACGAGTAATAAGAATTAAATAGTAAAAATAGATCTGTTCATTTAATGAACGTTATTGGGATTCAGCCTATAAAGGGCACACATACAAAAAAAAAAAACCCAAATTCTAGCCAGTTTTTGGTATTTGCATAAACACTATGTAATTGTAGATATCAAGAATAATTTTTGTCAGACTAAAATGTTCTAATTAACGTGTTCATCGTCTTTTACCTGTCAAATGTTTTATTAAAGCCAGTAAAGAAATTATTTCATATTCTCCAGGCAAATATTTTTGAGGTAATGGAAAAACATCTCAGAATAGTCTAGAGCAGCAAAAAGAAGGGAGGAAGAGAAGGACAGGGAGAGAGACAGAAAGAAATAATCCACAAAATGGAAAATTTCTCCTCAGATACTGGAGAGAAGCTTATTGCGGGGGGGAGGGGCGGAAAGCAGCAAGACCATGAATAGGTCAGTCAATAGCTTCAGCAACTAAGATATTTTCATTGCTGGGTTAAAATGGTATGAGACTTCTGTTCAGACTACAGCTGCCTTTCTTTTTCATGAGAGAGGGTCTTTCATTCGTTCTTTCTTTGAGAAAACATACGCCATGCAGACAGTCTGGGAATGAACGTTCTTCTTATTCTTGCTCCAATCTCATTTTCTTTTCTAGTTCCTTCCCTGTTCTTTGCAGCCCAAAAGGAAAAGGCAGACGGAGTAGGAGGGAAGGGAAGAGTATTCATCCAACATGATCCCTTGAGTCACTGCCCTGTGTGTCAGCTTCTCCAAGCACTAAAAGAGTGAGTCAGATCCTCAGATGGCTGTTCAGAGTCCCCAAAGTCTGAAGGAAAAGAGGCAGGTCATCTAGTCTAGTGTTTTCCCAGTAGGGAGCTCTTTCAGCACCACCATCCCACTTTTACCATATATGGGTATCAGTTGTGATATTCTTTGGTAAATACGTTTTAATGGTTCATCTTTTTATTCAAATATTTTTTTAAAGAATTAAATGCTATTTCACTAATCAGTTTAACAAAAGTTGAAGTTAAATCTAAAAACATTTACAATATGTACAAAATGTACAATGGAAGCAGCACAGTATTATTATTTAATCCCCAATAAATACCATTAACCCATAAAACTGCAGTCTGATCTCTGTCCTCTTTGTTAACGAAGATTACTAAAATGATAAAGTCTTAAGTTGGAACTGAGACACTGTTTCTTGACATAATCTGAAGGCATGAAAGATAATTGAGAAGGAAAAGTTTTCTCACTTTGTGATTCAAGGTTATTTAATGCTCTATGAATCAATAATCTTTCCATGCAACTCAGGGGTAAAAACAAAATGGAAATAAAGTATCTTTTGCTGATATTATACAAAGTAAAAAACACATTCATTTATTCTACAAGACTAACAAATTTTAGATTGATACATATGAATGTAATCTAGTCTTCCTCTTTACACAGCATTTACTCTTGCTTCTGCATTAAATACCCCAAGAAGATTTAAAAACATAAAAACAAAAACAAAAATCTTTGTCTTTGATGAAAGTCTAATGATTTGTTTTTGGGAAGAAAGCAACCACACAAAGAATAGAGAACAAAGCAATTATTTGTTCAAATGTCAGATAACATGGAAATGGCTGCCCTTTGTCCTTCTTTTATTTTTTTTTTTAAAGATTTTATTTTTAAGTAATCTGTATACCCAGTGTGGGGCTCAAACTTACAACCCCAAGATTAAGAGTCACACACCCCACCAACTGAGCCAGCCAGGCACCCTGTCCTTCTTTTAAGAATTATTTATTGGGGCCCGTAGGTGACTCAGTCAGTTAAGCATCCAACTCTTGATCTCAGCTCGGGTCTTGATGTCAAGGTTGTGAGTTCAAGACCCACGTTGGGCTCCACACCCAGCCTGGAGCCTACTTAGAAAAAAAAAATTATTTATTGAGCATCTATTATGGGCCAGGGGCATGGTGTTAAGTTCTATACAAACATCATCTCATTTAACCTTCTTACCAATCCAGTAAGGTGGGGGCGTTGCTATTCCCATTTCTAAGTGAGTAAACTGAGTTTCAGAGAAGAAAATAAGCAAGCAAGCCCAGGATGGCATGACTGTAATGGAGGAGCAGGACTCAAACTCAGCCCGCCTCAATTCTGTGCACTCTTTATTGGATAAGGAATCAAGGAGTCTAAAAGGGGGAGTTGTTTCAGAATCCCCAAAATTTAGTGCAGTTTTGACTCCTGTCAGCTGCCAGGATTGTCAGAACTGCTCTGGAGCTCAGATTCTACAGGTGAGTTTCTTGTGAGCATGGCCCAATACAGTGTCCAGTGCTGGGAGGGTTATGAGAGAGGATTTTGTGAAAATCCTTTAAGCTTCCTTATCTGGCTCACAGGCTCTGCAATTATCCCAGGTGCTTAGTTAAAAAAAAAAATAAACCAATGGCCTCGACCATCACCATTCCTCAGCCTGTGTGGAGGGGTCCCCCCAAACCATATTGCTTTTAGGTATTACCAGGGGAAGCAGAGGGTAAACGGTTTGTTTTCCAAACCTTCAAGCTTGTACTGAAGTGTGATGCTAAATTGAAAGGCAAATTCAAATTAAAATCATGGACTAAAATATGTTGAAAGGAATTTCATCAGAAAATCCACCAGAACACCAGGGCTGAGAAAGTTCAAATGGCTACACAGGCAGCCACAGCTGGGCGGTATTATGTGAAGTTAAAGCTCTGTCCTGGGCTGGTACATCCAGGCACCGTGCTGCCATGTTTTAGGAATTCCAGCAGATGTTGTCTAGAGTTTGACCAAAACAAGAGTGCCCCGCTGCCACAAGCTGAATTCCTCCCAAAACCATCCTAGACATGAACGACTGTTCTTTGTACTCTCCCCACCTTCTCTCCTCCAGTTTGATCCAACCTCCTAGGTTCATATCATCTAGAAATCCATGTATTTAACAGCAGATAAAAGCAGTATCAAGATGGAATGCCTGGAGCGCCTGGGTGGCTCAGTGGGTCTGCTCAGCGGGGAGCCTGCTTCCCCCCTCTCTGCCTGCCTCTCTGCCTACTTGTGATCTCTCTGTCAAATGAATAAAAATGAAATCTTTGAAAAAAAAAAAAAGATGGGATACCAATAAATAGAGTGTTCATTCTGTGTCAGGCAGCCTAACCTGTTTTGTAAACTAATTTCTAACCCAGAAAAATTAATTGCTTTTAGAAATTAGAAGGCAGGGGCGCCTGGGTGGCTCAGTGGGTTAAAGCCTCTGCCTTCGGCTCAGGTCATGATCTCAGGGTCCTGGGATCGAGCCCCGCATCGGGCTCTCTGCTCAGCGGGGAGCCTGCTTCCCCCTCTCTCTCTGCCTGCCTCTCTGCCCACTTGTGATCTCTCTCTCTCTGTCAAATAAATAAACAAAATCTTTAAAAAAAAGAAAAGAAAAGAAATTAGAGGGCAAACAGATTACAACTGTTTTTACAGTTAAAGGATATGTCAGTTATGATGAAGATATCAAGAATATACAATGAAGAAAAGACAGTCTCTTCAGTAGATTATGTTGGGATAACTGGACAGCCACACGCAAGAAGGAAACTGGACCACTTTCTCCCACCACACACAAAAATTAACTCAAAATTAATTAAAGGCTTGAATGTAAGACCTAAAACTATAAAACACCTGGAAGATATTATATGGCAGTAATTCCTTGATGTCAGTCTTGGCAATGATCTCTTGAATCTGATGCCAAAATCGAAGGCAACAAAAACAAAAATAAGTGGATCTGCATCGTAGAACTTGTCATACAAACCAACCATCATATTAGCTAAGATAAAGAAAAGTTTTCTATTAATCTAAAAAAAATAAAGAAAGAAGTGGAACTACATCAAACTAAAATCTACACATAAAAAAAAATCTACCAAAAGAAAAGACAATCTACTGAATGGGAGAAGATATTTGCAAATGATATATCCAATAAGGAGTTTATATCCAAAATATATAAAGATCTCATACAACTGAATGGCAAAAAAAATTAAAAATAAAAAAAAAATCAAACAATCTCATTAAAAAATGGGCAGAGGAATTGAATAGACATTTTTCCAAAGAAGACATACAGATGGCTAATAGGTATGGGAAAAGATGCTCAACATCACCAGTCATCAGGGAAATGCAAATCAAGATCACAATGAGATGTCACTTCACACTTGTCAGAATGGCTATTATCAAAAAGACAAGAAATATCAAGTGTTGGTGAGGGTGTGAAAAAAAAAAAGGGAATCCTTGTGCCCTGTTCATGGGACTGTAAATGGTTGCAACCACTATGGAAAGCCGTATGGAGGCATGTCAAAAAATTAAAAATGGAACTACCATATGATCCAGCAACTCCACTTCTGTGTATTTATCCAAAGGAAATGAAAATACTAACTTAAAAAGATACGCGCACCCCTATGTTTATTGCAGCATTATTAACAAAAGCAAGACATAGAAGCAAACTGTCAGTTAGTGGACCCTGTGATCTCATCTCCTGCTGCTTTGCTCTTCCTCCACTCTGTCCCACCCATCCACCTCCTACTCTTCCTCCAACATTCCGGGCACACTTTCTACTTAGGCCTGTAGCACTGCTATTTCCTCTGCCTGGAGACCCAGTGCTCTTCCCCCACATACGCACAGTACTCACCCTCTCACGTCCTTAGGTCTATTCTGTAAAAGTCTTCTTCTCAGCGAGGTCTTCCCTCACCACCTTGTCTACTAATCCAACTCCCTTCCTTTTCCCACACTTCACGTCCCTATTTTAGGTTTTATCACTATAATATATCCCTCATCCCTTTCTATATACAATTTACTTAAACTGTCCACTGTCCTCCCCAACTAGCCGATAAGAATATAAACTTCAACACCAGAGTTTTTTAGGGGGGTTGTTTGTGTGTTTGTGCCTTTTTATTCAGTGTAATGCAATAGCCCAGGGCCTAATACAGTCTGAGTAGGTTGTCTTTTCATTTGGTAGATTTTTTTTTTTATGTGTAGATTTTAGTTTGATGTAGTAGACACTCAGTATCTATCAAATTGACGAATATGTATATGCCTTATTTCCCAGATGCAGTACTTCAGTCCAGCATAGTAGAAGGATCTGACTATAAAAGGATCTCAATAAATATCTGTTGTTGATTTTTTTTTAAAGATTTTTTAATTTAATTTAATTTTATTTTATTTTTTTATTTTTTTATTTTATTTATTTGACAGAGGACCCTGAGATCATGACCTGAGCTGAAGGCAGAGGCTTTAACCTACTGAGCCACCCAGGTGCCCCTCTGTTGTTGATTTTAATGATTGAATAAAACAGAGTTGTTTTCGTTTCCTGAAGTTCGGCAAGAAACTAACACTTCATAGCCTCAAGACTATCTTTATTGGCCATGGTGGTCCACTGCAGTGGAAGGTATTTTAGGGAAAAAAATATGGGTGGCAGAAAAAACAGTGCAATTTTTTTCTTTTACATATCTGTTCAATTTTGCATGAATTTCTCCAGATTATTCTGACTTAATGGCACGTCGGTAATGACGTAATTCACACTCATATACTCTCAAAACCTACCACATCTAAGAGTATTTAAAATACTAGACAAGTACTCTTATGAAAAGACTATTAAAGAAATTCCAGGAACCTAAAATGCCATACCAAATATCCGGAAAAGGATTTACATCATTATCTGCTTCAGATAATCTTCTGAAAATTCAAAGTTCATGCTAAACTCATGTTTCTGCTTTGGCTTATATCACCAAATTCTTGACAATGCTTCTCAGAGACAGGAACATCCGATTCCTTTCATTGGCGATTGCCAGATTTATTTCCTTTTAGTTTCTTTTTGCCTTTCGAGAGATCTCTAACGTTATATACTTTTTGCCTTTTTTATCATTTCTCCAGGGTTTCTCTTCCTTCCTAAATCATTATTTTATGTACATTCCTATACATCAACATGTTTATATATGAAAAGAAAAAAATAGCACATTTATATTTTCTTCTTATAAATATGTGATGTGGATTTGGAAGCCACAGGAATAATAAAGAAAAAATCTAGTAAATTTCAGTCAGTATTATTACAAAAAGCAGCAAGATAAATACATGATAAAGAGATACACCTTCTTTCCCTCATGTCCTTGGAACTGCATTTTTGTTGATGATTTTCACAGGCTGAGAACAGCTGACTCATTGCTTCTTTATATTTGCTTCTACCCATGAAATATGCCAGTGCTACTCAGGAGGCTACCTGCTTTGGTCCAAAAGGAAAAAAAAAAAGACTCTCATGAACCTATAATTTACCGACAAATAAGGAGGAAATTGACTTGGTTGACATGTCTAGAGCCATTTACTTGCTCTAAAGAAAACATTGTTTCCTGAGGCTTCCAAATTTCAGTCTTTCAGTCTTTCAGGGTATTTCAGTCCCTCAAAATGTGCCAGGCTCTCCCAGTAACACTGAGGTATATATAAACATCTCCAGTCTTTATAGTGAGGAGTCAAAGCTGCAGATACTAGCTAGATGCAAAAAGGCTTTCTGACAACCAGGCCCATGTCCTTGACCATGTAGCTTTACTGCATCCTCCACAATTACGTGCTGCCTATGCAAAGTTCCAATTTGCCTAGGGTTTAAGTTGCTGCAAATTTGGACTTAATTCTTACTTGTATCTCTAGACCAGCCTTTCTGAAGCTGTGATTAACAAAAATGTAATCAGTACTCCTGGGGCAATGATGCTCTGTTAAACAATGTAAAAGAGTCTTTATAATTGTACTAACTTAAAATTTCATAAAGGCTTCGATAGGCTTCAGCACATTATGAATCATCAAAAGAAGCTTCCCAAACTTATTACTTATTTATTTACCACAAAACTCTTTAAGTGTGTGTGTGTGTGTGTGTGTGTGTGTGCACGCATGTGTCTTGTGGGGGGAGAAGGGATGATGATTGAAGAAAGTAAAAATTTTTCTTACAATCTCAAGAGACATTGAGGTTCCACAAAATTTTTAAAATACTGAGAACAAATGTCACATTTGTTTGTTTGTTTTAGTTCAGTGAAGTTTTAGCTTGCATTTTTCTTATTATGAAAAATCTTGAGCATCCGTTCAAACATATAGGGGCTCCTTGCATTTTTTCCCCTGTAAGCTTCCGTTCTTGTCTCTTCCTGTTTTCTGTTGAATATCGTCCATTTAATCTTAGCTTTAACCCACATAACAACACACATTTCCGATGATCTCTGCGATCATTCTGGGCGCAGTGCCCAGTATTGTCCACCCCTGAGCCTGCATGTGTAAGGGGGTTGCTTTATTAACGAGTCCAGAAAATCAAGGTAATTCCAGGAAAAGCCTACCAAACTCAGGAACCTTAATGAAAGCCACAATGCTAAATAAGAAAAAATCAAGCAACCTTTGTTCCCGGCAGCACAATTCCCTCACATTTATATTTTAATTTGAGAGAAATTTTTAGAGGCCTAGGACTTTGTTTCCTTCACCTTCCAGCACTCATAGTTTTCACTTTAAAACAGTTTGACTAGTTTTAAATGAAATACTAAAGAGAGTAAGTTTTATTAAAAAGGAAGGAATTCTGCTATTTTGCAATTAAATTCTTTCTTTTCTTTGACTTTCTTTATTGCCCAGTGTGATGGTAGTGGTGAGAGTGTGGAAGGAGATGGGCAAAGAACTAAAAAATGAAAATAAGTTGACCTGTGAGATGTATAAATTCAAGAAATTATACCCAAAGAAAAGTGAGTTATTTCTTCCAGGTATGCATCAACTCTCTGGGGATAACAAGCTGGCAAAATTCTAACACCATTTTCTTTTCTTATTTGACTTATGGTGCTCTATCTTTCTTTCATTTGATCATTTTTATTCGCAAGAAACATCAGTGACTCCAGTGATTCCCCCCCAATTTTTTTTATTCCAAAATATTTAAAAGGCAAATGTTGATTGCAGTCTAAACACCTTCCTGCTGTAAGTCTGAGAGGAGAGTCTGCCTTCTAGCGATCCTATGCCTGGCTCTTAGAGGTAGAAGATACAGACAGAAGACTCAGACCTTGGACATTTTATCTCTTTTATCAACAATGCTCAGACTCTTCTGCCAAAAAAATTCAGCTCTGTAAATTCCAAATGCTCAAGAAAACTCTCTAAATGCCAGTCATGGACAGAATCTTAAAGACGTTAACACTTTGGATTTGATTTGGTTCCAAAAGCAGAGTTAAAGTTATAATTAGTCTTAACCTTTGACAAGCACTGTGTAAAGAAACTAAAGTAAGCTTTTCATGGGCAGAGAGGTGTCAGGAGCTCAGATCATTCCAGAGAAACTTCAAAATTCAGAGTAAGTGAAGGGCAGGGCTTTACACTTATCTGTATTATGATAAAATATACTGTTATCACACCTGGAGCAAGGTACTGCCGGCTTGCTGAGGAACTTTACTGACAAATCAAATAGGGTTAAGACTGAATGCAACAGGAATCAAGTCTTCCTTGTTCTACTACTGCTCCTGTGGCAATCTTGTGTTCACATTGAACTGAAATTTGAATTTTAGTGAAGAATTGGTCATGATGCCAACATCATAGACAAGTTGATGATAAGATTAAGGGACAAAATATGAAGAAGTTCACTTAAGATTTTTTTTTAAATTGGAGTTTGGAAATGCAAAGCTACACAGCAGAGGGACCTAACGAAAGACCGGTGTCATATCATGGACTGAAGCATCAATCAGAGTGGTACGGAAGCCAGGAAGCTGTAGTTGACCAAAACCCTGATGCTTACTGATAGTCTTCTTCTAAAGGGAGAAATTTTAGGGTTTTCGAGATGAAACCTTTACAGCAACCCAGAGCCGTAACAGATGGTGCGTCTGTGGCTTTTGCAGTGTTGTTTCAGGCGTATTTGGAAATCCATTCTGCACTTTCCCCTTAAGCGCCGCAGGGAGAGTCATTTCCCAGTTCAATGCTGTCGGGTTCCTAGACTGAACATTGCACACGCACGGAACCGGCGTGATGAGACCTGCTCTGATTGCAGAGAATCCGGAGCTGGCAGGAATTCTCACAGTACCCTAAGCCAACTTTGTTCAAGACGCAGTCCATCCTAAATGAACCAACTACCAGAGCTTTGCTTCATTTGCTGTGTTTATGTGCATGAATTCTCTCCAAATAGGAAAAGCACGGGATTGTAAGTCAAAAGTTTGAACTCCTCTGCCAACTATGAGCTGGGTGATCTTGGACATGATACTTATCTTCCCTGGTCCTTCTTTTTTTTTTCTATAAAGTGTGGTTAGTAATATTATAAATTGAAAGGATGTCAAGAAGGAATAAGTGAAAAACATATGTAAAATGCACCTAGTAAAACACCTAATTCGTAACAGATAGTCTCTAAATGTTAATTTGACTTTAAAAGTTTTATATACATGGCTTCATTAAGGAAGTAGAAAACTGGTTTGCAATTAAATTCTTCTCATCCACAATTATTGACAAAAGATGAAACATCCGAGGTATAATCAAGAACATTATTTTCCCTGATGCACTGATGAAGTCTTAGAAAGTACAATCAGAGAGTTATTAGGTCACTCTGGTTAACAGTTAAATTGACGAGTAAATCTATTTAGATTCACATCCTCATTCTAATAGCTCTTAATTTGGTAATCTTTTACTTAGTCTCTCAGTCTCAGGTGCCTGATCTATAAAATAAAAATTATATTAATAATTACCTCATAGGGTAGTTTAAGTGTCTGACATATGGTATCTACCAAGTCCATACTAGTTTGTATCAGAATTATTGGTAGTAATTGTTATTAGTGGTTCTCACTGTATTAGTTAGAATAGCTTAGGTTATACCATGCTAAATAACACTCTCGAAATTTCAGGGGTTAAAACAGAAATATTTCTCTGTAGCATATGCTCATGACCAATGTAGGTTGGCAGGTGCTCTGCTCATTGCTCTGTTCATCATAGTGCCGCAAGGAGCCCATAGTGCTGCAAGGAGCCCACACTAATGGTGGATCCATCTTTATACATGTGTCCATTGTTATTGTGGTAGGAGAAGAATCCTCTGGATTTTCTGGCTGGCAATTAAATGTTTAGCTATGGAATGGACCTACAGGTCATTGTCTGGAACCAGTCACATGACCTATCAAATGGAAGGAGATGGGAAATGCAATCCTCCCATATGCCTCTAGATGTATAGAGGTATTGGATATTGGTGATTAATGGAACCTACCACATTTTTCAGTTACTTTCTTCAAGAGCTTTTCCCGTTTATGCTGACATGGGCAAAAACAATTATTTGGGGAAAGGGAAAGAGGATTATTTTCTACTCAAAACTGAGCATGAGAATTCTTAATAAGGAAGGCAGAAATGTATAAGAAAAGGGCATTTATTCATTTATTTATTTTCATATTACTTAAAAAAGGAAAATATAGCGTAATTGAAAGCTAGATTTTCATGACTGATGTAAAAAAAGATGAAAAAGAAATTATTTTAAAATCATCCTGAAACAAATAATACATTATATGTTAATAAAATATAAAATAAAATCATCTTGGGTAATGATCTCATATAAATGAAATGAGAATAATTACTGAAAAATGCATTCGAGAAATATGACTTACATTAGCTATGAGAGAAAATATAAATTCTTTATTAACTCCCATTTTACATTACCAAAAAAAAATGTCCTTCAAGATTAAACTGTTTATCACAAACAAATCAGAGTCCACTCCAATAACTGTTTAGGCAATTAGCTCTTCAGTAAACATTGTTATCCTGAAAGCCAGTCATATCCACCTGGCTTCACAAGAATAGGTAATCTCTTTTTGGAGTCTGACTAATATCATATGACTAATAAGGCAATAGTTCGTAAAATGAGAGATTCTAAATATATAATATTGATATACATATTACATATCCACTGTGAGCTTAGTCTTCATTACTAATCCATAAAAAAAAAAAACAAAAAGCTTTCATCAAATTCACCTCAGAATTGTTTACCCATGGTCAATTAACCTCTGTGTAAAAAAGAATAACTTGGAAAATTTCAGTTCAAATCTCCATAGACTCTTCTTTTTCCTTTTCACAGCAGTGAAATCTAAACATTCTTTTTGATTTCCCTTTTTTTCCTGGTTCAATCATCAGAATCACTTGCAAAACTGAAAATAAAAAAAAAAAAAACCTTTAAAAGTTTCAGCTCAAAATCATTCAAATTCTTCATTTTTCATCCCCCATTAGCTCATGATTACTGACATGTTTAAAAGCTTAGTTTGTGGGTTTTTCATTTTGCCCACGCTTCTTTTCAACACTGAAGTTATTAAGTGGAAGGTGGCAATCATCCCCTGCTGACAGAACATGCTTTTTTTCTTGTTCAATAATCACACGATTTCAGGCTATTCATGAAACCACTTTAGAGACTATGGCTTTTGAAAATATCTTTTATATATATTTTTTAAATCACATATAAAAGGAATCCTAACCTACTGAATGACTGCATCCCTTTCCTATCTAACAGGAGTGACAATTGAGATGACAGTGGGTGCCCACATGGTGATGGCTTTAATGACTGCCCTTCTTCTCCTGTGTCTGACCTCCCACCCCTTTGCCAGGTCATTAGATCTTCAGTTTAAGTCTACCAACTGCATGAAATCAGATGCAAGATTTCACATATATTTGCAAGCATTTTTTCTGCAGAAGGGACTTTCATCTGCTGTACAAAATGGATTCATGACCCTCCAAATTATTAAAAGCTACTGTATTTGGAAGGCATCTGGGTGGCTCACTTGGTTGACTATCTAACTCTTGATTTCAGCTCAGGTCATGAGTTCAGGGTTGTGGAGTCGAGCCCTGCGTTGGGCTCTGTGCTGGGTGTGGAGTCTGCTTGTCCCTCTCTCTCTCTTTCTCTGCTCCTCTCTGTCACCTCTCTAAAATATATTTTTTAAAATCTTAAAGAAAAAAAGAGAGAGAGAGAGAACTATCGCATTTGCTAGATTTCCATTACAGGGCATGCAGCCATTTAGAGCTCAAGATATGCCTCTGTGGGGTGTGGAAGGACAGTTTTAGGTATGAGAGGAGATCCAGTCTGACAGGTAGACATGCTGTGCAGCTTACAGGTCCACAACTACAGATAATACCCAAAAGTTCAACAGAAGCTATAGGTTGTCCTAGTGGCCCATAAAACAGTAAGAAACAAACAAGGAGCTGGTGTGTATGTGACAGATCTGGCTGAAAGGCAACATCTACTCACCACTGACAGGAGAGCCCAGGCACTGGACACTGAGTCTCATGAAGTAATGACAAGAAGGACATTGGGACAGAATAGTCAGAAAACAGTCAATTTTACCCCCCAAGCCCCTCCTCCCAAAAGTCTTAAGCATAGAAATCAAAAGAAAGCACTAGTCATCAAAATTAGAACACAAGATGGAAATTGTAACTGGGAACCAAACATAGCAGAGAAGCTAGCTAGCTGAACACTAAAAACCATTCTTTCCTTTTTCCAGAGTAATGGAATTATAGTTGAGTACATAAATACTTACTATAAACAACTGTGACATATTTAAATGTATATGTGTTGTGTGTGTGTGCATATGTGTGTATATATATACATGTTTGAAAAATATCAAATATTTATTGAAATTCTATCATAGTCCAGGCACTATGCTTAATTTAAGAGGCACAAAAGTGAAAAAGAAATTATTTTTATACTCAATGTGTTCCAAATCTATTAAGACAAAGGTACATGGCAAAAAATTAGACTATGACAACTTATATTAGAGACACATATGGAGTTGAGATAAAGCTATGCCTAAATCTTCCCAGGATTTCAGGAGTAGATTCTCCTAAGAGTGAGGCTTATATGCCAGGCCTACCAATCTCTCCTCCCTGGGTCCATGCTATGCCTACTGATAGACATCAAGTATTCCTGGCTAAGAAGAGAGACCTGCTGCAGCGGGGCCCAGCCATGTGTTGATGAGGTCTGGTGTCTTAGTCAATCTGGACCACTAAAACAGAATACCACAGACTGAGTGGCTTATAAATCACAGTTTATGTCTCACAGTTCTGGGGGCTAGGAAGTCCAAGGTCAGGTCACTGGCAGATTTGGCATCTGGTAAGCGTCTGTTTTCCCATCATAGACAATTGCCTTTTTACCGTGTCCTCACATGGTGGAAGGGATGAGAGAGCTCTCGAGGGCCTCTGTTACGTGGATGCTAATTCCATAATAAATTTTGGCACTGATGTGGAGAAACTGAAACTTTGTGCATTACTGGTGGGAATGTAATGTATGTAATGTAATTGAAAATGGTGCAGCCACTGTGGGAAACGGTATGGTGGTCCTCAAAAATAAATGAATGTAGAATTACCATTTGATCCAGCAATTCCACTTTCTAGGTTTAAACATGAAAGAACTGAAAGCAAGCATCAGAACAGATATTTGTAGGCCAACGTCCACAGTGATATTATTCACAAAAGCCAAAAGGTGAAAACAACCCAATATCCATCTACAGATAAATGGATAAACAAAATGGGTATATATATATTTACTAGAGTACTATTCAGCCTTAAAAGAAAATTAAATCTGATATAAGCTACAACATGGATGAAAGTTGAAGATATTATGCTAAGTGCAGTAAGGCTAGAAACCAGAAGACAAATAATTGTATGATTCCACTATACAGGTTCTCCAGAGTAGTCAGATTCATACAGGCAAACATAGAATACTGTTTACCAGGGGCTAGGGTCAGGGAAGAGTGGAGAGTTACTATTTAATTGGCACAGAGTTTCAGTATGTGAAAAAGTTCTGGAGATGCACAAGGATGATGGTTGCACAACCATGTTAATGTACTTAATGCCACTGAACTGTACACTTAAAACTGGTTAAAATAATAAAATTTGATGTTTCTATATATTTTGAATTAATTAGATGGATATATAAGATTTAAGATTTTATTACACATGTTGCTAAATATGTAAGAAATAATGCCATGAAATTGGGGGCAGATATTACTTCAAAGATTGCTCTGTAGAAGGTACCGAGTCTCCCCTCGATTTCCTCTGGGAAAGGTATCAAAGGTATCAATGCATGACTAGATGCTCATTGGGATTTATCTGTAGTATTACACAGCAGTACCATTCACATTACCTGCATTGCAATTGGCATGGGTCTACACATCTTACATGAGTTAGATCCATATTCCTTGGGATGTTTCTTATTTCAATAGTTCCCTCACTTCCTTTCCATTTTCCCCCATGTATATAATAGGATACACATATTTGATTGTGACAAATAATTTCAAAGTTCCTCATAATGATTCATTTCAAATTCATCAAAAAGATATAGGAAGAAATAGATTTATTTAAGATTTATTAATTTGAGAGAGAGAGAGAGAGGTGGGGGAGGGGCAGAGGGAAAGGGAGACAAGCAGACTCCCGGCTGAACGTGGATCCCCATGTGGGGCTCAATTCATGACCCCGAGATCATTACCTCAGCAGAATCAAGAGGCTTAACTGGCTGAGTCACTCAGGAGCCCCAAGAAGAAATAAAATTTTGATAAATACATAAATACCTATCTAATATATATGAATATATATTATATGAATATAATATCAAATACATGAGAAAGACACAAATAGACAGATGGACAGATGGAGAGTTAGAGAAGCATGAATTTAACCTTCAATATGCAATAAACCTACTGATTCTGAGACCATACTTCCTATTTGGCTTTCCTTTACTTTTTATGTCATTGCCACAGTAGACGTAGAGTCTTCAGTTAAAAATGAGGCGCCAAGATTTGTGTTTGTATCTCAGTGATTCCAGACTTCTTTCTCTAGGAATCAGAGACCAGAACCTATAAAGTCCAGAATTATGTAATTCAATATCTAAAAGGTCACTAGCTGGACTTTTGGTTTCTGGACAAAATTATTAAGGTAATTGGGGCGCCTGGGTGGCTCAGTTGTTAAGCATCTGTCTTCGGCCCAGGTCGTGATCCCAGGGTCCTGGGATCCAGCCCCGCATCGGGCTCTCTGCTCGGAAGGAAGCCTGCTTCTCCCGCTACCATTCCCTCTGCTTGTGTTCCCTCTCTCGCTGTGTTTCTCTCTGTCAAATAAATAAAATCTTTAAAAAAAAAAAAAAAATTATTAAGGTGATTGATGAGGGAACAGAAGGCAAGCTGAGGACAAAGCAGAAGCTGACACCCCACAACCCCACCCCCCAAGGGATATCTGTGACAAGCCTCAGGCATTCCTGGCTGCCCTAAAGGAAAAACAAATAGTTAACGTGTAGAGATCACAATCCTGCAACACCTGAGTCTCCCTCAGTTTACAAATATCCTAGTGATTTACATGGAAAAAGCTTTCTTATCAATAGCCTAACTTCCAAAGACTCATAACTCAGTTCCTGAAGGGAATAACATTAATAACAATAACATTGTCCTCCCCTCCATAAAATTGAGGGAGGCTGAGGCAGAAGGAAATGTAAATCAAGTTAAATTTCTTCTAAACCTAAAGCTCACAGATAAGGATTTGTGATAGTAGGAGGGTGAGATTCCTCCAGGAATCTCCCAACTATTATACTGTTAATACCTTACTAAAGGGAAAAACAACCTTGGTTTTTGTTTTTTTTTTTTTATTTACTTGACAATGGCAAGTCCCCTGGTATCTGTAGGTTCTCTTTAGCATAAGAAAGTTCTTTCAAATCCTCCCTTTTTTCCTTACCTCCCCCAACCCTATAGCATATAATCAGCCACCCCTCGCAACCCTGGGGCAGCAGCTCCTTCTGCCCAGGGGTCCTGTCCCCTGCTTTAATAAAATCACCATTTTGCAGCAAAGATGTCTCAAGAATTCTTTCTTGGTCGTCAACTCCGGACCTCACTTATATTCTAAAACTTCATCATAATAATTAGGAAAAGCAGAATAAATTATATCCCCCAATACTAAACTTAAACATTTTAATGATTAATTTACACTTTGAATAGATTTTAACAGATCATAAGACAATTAAACACTAGATAAGAAATCAGAGAACAAAGTGTCCTAGCTTTCCCACTTAACATCCAAGTGACTTCAGGCAAGTTATCTAACACCTCTGATTGTCAGTATCCTCATCTGTAACCTGGGGTTAATAATAATTGCCCTGCTTCCTTCCAGAGCACTTGAGTGCCATAAATTAGATGTAAGTACTTTCAAAATTATAAAATGCTTCTACAAATGTAAAGATTATTATCACTCTGTAATTCCCACAGATAACAAATCACCAAAAAAGGAAGAAAACAATGGCATAAAGTGAGTCAGCAAATATCAAAATATAAGTAATTCTACTTTACTGAAATTTGAAACAAGAAATTTAAGATACTCTTCTTACATCTTTAAGGATAAAATAGGAAACGGAGGCCCAGCTGTTATAAACTGTATGTATGAATTAAGAAACTATCCAAGTTAATCAGGTCTGTCTGGAATTCTGCCTCTCCAGCCCGGCCACCTATTTACAGATCTCCTTCTGTCTTAGGGTCAGTGACCACCGTTGACATTAGGCGAGTGGATTTATCTCTTTCATAGGAGTTTCAGTTATCTGCTGAGACAGTGAACAATAAGTGGAGAGGCTGCTCTCCACTAATTGAGTTCTGACCTCATGGACCTTTTCTAACAGCTGAATTTATTCTCCAAGTTCTGACCCTACTTTGTAGACACCACTTATCACTGGATCCTTTTTCAGTTCTTGACAACCCTGTCCTCACCCTTCTTCCTTTGTTTCCATCTTCTCTCAGAAAATGTCATCCTTTCCCTGAAACCCAGTTTTCATCTGAGATCTTTACCTGCTAAGAGTCTTCCCGGCTGCAGATTGCTCGAATGTGAGAACACTGCCTGCTGACAGACTCCTGCTTGTCATTCAGTCTGTCTGCAAGAGTGCTCCTGACCTCAAAAATTCCCTGACAGTCTTCCCTGGTACTGCCTGCTGCATGGGATGCGCCCTATGACCCGCTGAATGTTCTCCATTCCTAAAATTCTGTTGCTTAAATGAAATTACTCTTAGCACCTACTGTTGATTTAGCCCTAAGTGTCTATCTACCTCTGGGGATTGTCACCTTACATGGTCTCCATTTGCCACATGCTTCTTCAGGGCCAAGCCTTGCCAAGTCCTTTTGCCAGCTTTGAGCAAAAAAGGCTTGACAGCTAATCAGCTGTCTGCTGATGCTTATAAGTTCCCCTTCAAAACTTACCAGCTTAAAACAACAAACATTTATCATCTCACACATTTTCTGAGAATCAGAAATCTAGGATCCAGTTTACAGGATGGATGCTTCTGACTTGGGGTCTTTCCATAAGGTTGCATCAAGATTTGGCCATGGCTGTAATCATCTGAAGGAGCTGGAGGATCCATTTCCCAGATGACTCATTTACACGGTTTCTGGCTGGAACTCTCAGTCCCTCTCCTCCTAGATTTCTCCACAGACCTACTTGAGAACCTTCACATCATGGCAGCTAGCTTCCATCAGAGTGAATGAGCCAAAAGAGAGAGCAAGGTAGAAGTCCAATGCCTTTTACAACCTAATTTTTGAAGTTGCACACCAATACTTCTGCCATATTACAATGGTCACACAGAGAAATCCTGATATAATATAGGAAAGACCTATACAAGGGTAGGTGCATACCAGGTGGGAATTATTAAGGGCCATGACATGACCTAAATGGAAACAAAAATTCTGTAAAAAAGAGACAACAATAGAATACCCCCAAAACAACCACAAAAACGTACCCTTCAATGACTTTTTCCTCTATTTTCCCTATACTCAGAATGATATCTGATTAATAATGAGAAACTAGAGATTTCTCCAGGCCTGGGAATGTAGCCAGTAGTTTCCTATCCAAGACTGTCATTTAGATAGTCTAAAATCTGTGAACAAAGAGACTAGCAGAAAGCACAACAAAGTGGAGAGTCAATGGATAGGAGTCTACTGGGAATTGTCTAAGTGCTATGGCTCCTAGTTGGCTTATATTCTGGATTGGGTGTAGTAATTCAGCAGACCAGTTAGATATAAAGGGGTCAAGGATAGACTAAAGAGCAATGATGTCCTATTGCACATGGACACAAGTCTAAATTTCTAACCACAGGCTGTAACGCCTGCAGGTGACTCACACCTACATAGGCATAGCCATACCTCTCTCTTCCTTCTCCCCTGGCCCTTCAGTCACAATGCCTTCTTTTTCTTCCTGAAACACAACAACACAAAAAATTCTTTTATCCTTCAGAGCTTTCAGATTTATTTCCGCTGCTTAGGATGTTCTCCCACTCCACCCATAACACTCAGAGGTGGCAGTTAACACTCTGCAATCAGCCAAATTAAGATCCACAAGTGACCACCTGGAGAAACCCATGGAGCCCTTTTACCTCCCCCAGAAAGGCTGTGGCTGAGATCATAAAGGTAGCACCTTTGCAGGGCACCTGGGTGACTCAGTTGTTTAAGCGACCAATTCTCAATTTCAGCTCAGATCGTGATCTCAGGGTCTTGGGACCAAGCCCTGTGTTGGGCTCCACGCTCATTGTGGAGTCTGCTTCAGATTCCCTCTCCCTCTCCCACTGCCCCTCCCCACTCTCTCTGTCTAAAAATAAATAAATAAAATCTTAAAAAAAAAAATGCTGCACCTTGGCTGGGCAGTATGTCATGAACGTAACCCTGTAATTACTTCATTAAATGTTACTGAGTCACATGTTCCTCATTCCTCCTTCACAGCATTCCCGGGGTTAGCTGCTTTATAAAGAGGGACTTACACTTTTGCAAACTGATGGGCAGCATAGTGCAGTGGTTAAGAGCCTGGTGGAGCTGTGGACAGGAAGGAGGCTGACAGTTGAATTAATCAAGGTCGGGAGATGCCAGGAACTCAATAAACATGAGGACAAAGGGTTTGAATGAGTATCCTAATGGCTGGTTGAAATGTTTTGGCTCTGGGAATTAATCTGTGTAAGTGACAGCATGAGGGGGGTAAAGGACATTGGGTCCCAGTGAGTCAATGTATTGTTGGGTGAGGGGCACTAAGTGAAGCCAGCCCGTAAGAGAGGAAGTGGTGGCAGAGAGCAGGAGGGTTATAACTGAGGTTGTAGAGTAACTGTCTGAAGACTGGTGGAGGGTAAGTTTATTGCATGGAAGGAGTCGAGGAACCAAGAGGTTAAGGTCTTTGATGGATCATCGATGTGGCTATTGAGACCACAACAATTGTGCCAGGAGTAAGGCAGAGCAGAGTGACCTGAGGCCTTAGAGACTAAGAAGGGACCTGAGGCTCTGGCAGGTGCCTGCCACAAGGAGAGGCCGCGGGTCAACTTTAAACCACAGCGTTATGGGGCGCCTGGGTAGTTTAGTCAGTTAAGCCTCTAACTCTCAGCTCAGGTCTTGATCTCAACTCAGGTCTTGACCTCAGAGTTACGAGTTCAAGCCCTACATTGGATATGGAGTCTACTTAAGAGAAAAATAAATAAATAAGCAAACCACGGTATTATTGCAACAATATATATTTATATCATGCTTTAATCTCTGGGAAACATTTAAATACACATCATCTCTTTTAATGTTTTTCTTAAGTCTGTGAAGTAGGATTTTGTAGGGAAAGACAACTAATATTTGCCCCATCTATTCTCTGGAGCAGGAACTGTGCTAAGTTTTTCACATGTTATATATTTTATTTCCAAACTTACCCACAGCCTGGCAACTTTTGTTCTCCCAGGCAGAGTCCTGGAATGAATAGCCTTTCTCACTGATTAGTCAAGCTAATGACAAGAACTGTTCTTTCTTAAAGACTTTTGACTGTCGTTCTCAACTTTTCTAGATTGGGGGGATAGTAATTAAAACAGTGTTAATTCTTTCAGGAAGACTCTGTTTGAGAGACTCTGAGCAGAAGAGGTCAGACAGGTTGAACCAGTGAGAGAGGATAAAACAAGAATGCCAAGTTATGTTGTCTATTTGAGAATAACTTAAAAGAGGAGGTGAGAGATTAAGTAAGAATCAAGAGCAAGGTCTCCCTACCATGCTTCCTGAGTGCTGGATAAGAGAGAGTTGGTGATCCATGTGTTTGGACAATCCTGTCTGAGTCTTAAATCCCTCTGAATGCTCCCTCCCCCATAGAACAAAACTGTTCCATGCTCAAGAGAGTGTTCACCAATTATCCAGCACTTATAATACGCAGGTAGTGAGCCAAACACGTTCACGTTGTCTCTCAAGGATGGCTGTTCTGATGTACAACTGTGATGGATACTTTTATCGAATATATTCTCATCCTCTCTTTCCCTGGCCCGTCTCTAAAACCTGAAAATCCCTATCTGTGTAGATGTTAATCCCTAGTCTCTTTCCTTAGAGAAGATAGAGACCAGATATTGTCTGGGGGGATTTTGTGAGCTTTATTTCACACAAGACATATTTCTTTGTCCCTAAAAGCCAACTGAGAAAGCCTGCATGTGAATTCAGTGAGGTCAAGCGACAGTAATCGCTGAGGTCAGGGCTCACACTTTGTATTCAGTGGCACAAGTATGGGGCCTCTTGAGGGATAAAGACCCATCCCTCATTTGAGGTTGTGGAATGTCTGAGTGGAAAGAACAAAAACTTCGGGTTTAATTCCTTGTTTGTGTAGTTGCTAGCTGTTTGATGTTAGCCAATTTACTCCATCTCTTTGTACCTTAATTCCCCCACCCTCTAAAATGAAGATGTGAGTAATAATATCTACCTTATCGAGTTGTTTTTAAACATGATGAGTAAATATACACTTTGTACTAAGATACAGTAGGTATTTGATTAACATAACTATTATTTTAAAGTCAGGAGGATCAGTGAATGCACATATCATCTGAATTGTATGTGCTTGTGGGATACATAGGGATTCATTATCCCTATTAAATGCTCTCAACTGGCCACAGCCAATGCTATTTTTAAACTACTCTGTGTGTTTTAATGTTTTCTCTCTCTCTCTTTTTTAAACAGAAGAGACAAGGAGATTATCCTACTATTTTTATTTAACCTCTGGCATGCAAGAAGTCTTTTGAAGCCAGAGTTCTTCCTCAGAGCTAAGCGAGAGTGAGGAAAAAGCAGCAGCTGTCTTTCCCTTTGGATCAGTCAGGGAAGCATGACCTGGACTGAATAAAAGAAGCTCAGTGGGGTTAGAAGCGTGGGCTACTGGCTCATCACAGACTCGAGCCAGAACTGGCCAAAGAAGGATGTGCTGTATGTACCACTCCACAGTCACGTCCATCTCAGAATGGACAAGACAAGATGCTGGCTAAGCTTGGCTTGACTTCTCTTTCTCCGAATGCAAATGCCCTCTGATATACAGTCAGGTTCCTTGAACGAATGAGAGAGAATATAATGGAAATTAGAAAAGTTTTAGATATTTGTTTCCCAAAAATGTTTTTCAAAAAAATTTTTTTCTTTTTCCAAGAACCCTTGTGTATTTAGCTTGTTTCTTTTGAAACAAAGAGAGACTCTATGGTCTATGCATTGTGTTCCCTTGTTCCCTGAAGACCTTATGGGGGTGTTGTTCCTACAGAGATTACCTGATTTGGCCACTTAAAGGCTGGGGAGATGGGGCCTCCCACTCTTGCAGCATCATCCTGGTGTCAGGTAGTTATGACTAGAATCCAAAAGATAAGGCTGGAGCCATGGCACTTTTTTTTTTTTTAATTTATGTATCTAAAATTTTAGCTAGTTTCTCTATCCTAATGACTAAGCACATTAAGTATTTTCTGAAGCAATGAAACAGGGACAAACTCTTCTCTCCGTGCATTCCAGCAACATTTCTGAACTGTCGATTTCTTTCAAGTGAGAGCACTTAAGAGGCCATCTTCTCTAGAGGGGGAAGAGAGCATGACGCTGAGGGGGAGCCCTGCCCCTCAGGGAAAGCAGCAGGCCCTGCTCACGGACTATATAGTTCTAACTGGAAAACTAATGCAAGCAGTAGTAGTGTTTGCTGGACTTGGGGAAACCAGAGCAGGAATTCAGCTCAGGCTTTGGGGAGTTCACTTCCTTACACAGAATTAATTTGAATATAGACATTGTAGATGGAACATCAGCACAGACATCTGTTTCGTGGGCAAGTGATGGCATGCATTATAGATGCACATAAATACCTAGCATGTATTATTAAAGCTTTGTTTCGTGTACATTTCACATAAATATTCAAATGTTTTGCAGACTGATGGCCTCATAGGCAGAACCTGGCACTTTTGAAAATATGCTTTGGCCATTTAAATTTGACTTTGACCCCTTTTAAATGACACTAGAGACCTAATTCTTCACAGCCCTCCCTCTTCCTCATCATTGTCTTATAGCTCTGCTCCACCTGTTGGAGTCACTTTTCTGACTCCTGAAATAATCGATGCTTGTGAAACCCTAGAAATGGTTTATTTTTGCCCTTAACATCACAAATTAGGAAAAAAATTAACTTAGTGTGGCCTTATATTGTTACATGGATAAACTTTTAAAATGGGCATGGCTCTAGAAGCACCCAGGTTCGGGGTTTGTGAAGGTTGTAAAATATATGAAACAGCCAGCATCAGGGAGGGAAGC
>CM053606.1:121412646-121445428 GCA_028646535.1 Procyon lotor | reverse complement strand
TTTTCTGCTCCTAGAATTGCTGTTCTTATTCTCTTCTCTCTGCTGTTGTGTTTGCCGGCTTTTAGAGTGGTTTTCAGCCTCTTTCTGGATCCCAGTGCTCTCCGTGCCTCCTACACCTCCGCCATCTTGTCTTGGTCTCTCCTTCTGGGAAGTTTCTTGAGGGAATCAAGAAAAAGAAGACTTAGGGGGTGCCTGGGTGGCTCAGTGGGTTAAAACCTATGCCTTCAGCTCAGGTCATGATCTCAGGGTCCTCGGATTGAGCCCTGCATCAGGCTCTCTGCTCAGCAGGGAGCCTGCTTCCACCTCTCTCTGCTTGCCTCTCTGCCTACTTGTGATCTCATTCTCTCTCTGTCAAATAAATAAAGAAAATTTTTAAAAAATGTTTTAAAAAAAGAAAAAGAAGACTTAGGATCCAGGAAATAATGAGAATAGAAACAATGGTCAAATGGTTATTTAACTATAGTTAGAAGATAGATAATGGGATGGGAATGTAAAAGAACTAAAACTTTACCCATTAGAGTGGGAAGTGAGTAATGTCTGAAATTGGTAAATCAAGAAAAAAGCAAACAAAAATATAATTTATTGATAGTTATTGATCAGAAGAAATAGCTTAAAAGTTAAAAATTGGTTGCCTCTGAAAGTGGGGTGGGGTGAGATAAAGGATAGTGGTTTCCCATCATTAATTATTAAATACTTTATTATTTTTTAACCAAGTGCTTATGAATCAGAATAGGTGGAGTTATGCTTTAGTAGTATACAATCCCCAAATCTCTCTGTCTTAAAACAAAAGCAATACGTGCATAATGAGTCAGCGTGGGGGCTATCCTCCATGTAATCTTCATTCTGGGACCCAGGCTGATAGAGGGTGATCTTTTTTCTTTTCTTCCTTATTATTTTTTTTTTTAGTTTTATTTATTTATTTATTTGAGGGAGAGAGCAAGGAAAGGGGCTCAGGGAGAGAATATCCAAGTAGAGGCCCACTGAGCATAAAGCCTGATGTGGGGCTTGATCTCATGACCCCTGAGATCATGACCTGAGCCGAAACCAAGAGTCCAACACTTAACTGACTGAGGCACTCAAGTGCCCCGAGGCTGATCTTTACATATGTTCACACGTTCACCAAGGCTGGGAGTTAGAAGGAGCAGCCCACAGATGACCGATCATAGGCTATTTCTTAATTCTTATGATGGGATTTGCACACATACCATCCTTTCATTTCAAATGATTGCTGGCCAAAGCAAATCTCATGGCCCAAATTGATGGTACAGAGCTAAGAAATATATTCCACTCTCACAGTTGCAGCACACATTTGAGAATGAAAATACAGTGTAAAATAGCTTGCAATATTTTTGCAATAGTTAAAAATATGATATGATTAATGTGTATCACTTAACCAATTACTTGTATCAAATTAATGGTTAGCTGTTTTCAACCAGTTCTACCATTTTAAAAGGATTGATATGATGTTAAATGCTGATTGACTGATCAAAATGATTGAATTGGTGTTTACTGATGACATTTCAATAACATAGCTAAATCGTAAAATTTATCTACTTGAGAAACCCTCTTATCCTAGAAATAGGCGACATTAAAGTGGATGGAGAAATAGATACCACCTCTCCATGACAAACTGGCATGTATGGAGAGGGAGGGAGGAGGTGGATAGCAGCCATCTTTGAAGTCAAGCTACCATATAGCTCAGAAATCATGAGTGTATACTGATACCTCCAATTCCATTCCAACCTCACAATGATCTTCCTTGTTTGATCCCCCTGAGATCTCAGTCTCAGAAACTGAGACAGTTTCTCAGTCTAATAATATTCACAAAATAGTTTCAGAATTGTTGTATATATACCACTATGAAAAAGAAACCTACCGAAAAGAGATCAAAATCTGTTCCTAGTTTTAGATTCAATCTCTAGGACTCCAAGCAATAAACCTAGGAAATTAATGATAAAAAAAGCCTCTTCAAAATAGGTTCTACCTACCCTCCTAAAAACATTCTTCTAAAGTTTGAAATTAACTTGATATTTAAGCTACAGCATTTAGAAAAATATATAATGTCCAATGCTTAAAGAAAGGAAGTGTAAGGTAGGTTTAGATCACTTCAGTAGATCTAAACCTACTGAAACCTAAAGAAACTGACTGGAACTTCTCCATGGAAAATTATCTAGAGTGCCAAATAACGCGCTTGGTAACTCTAAACATTTGCAACTTCTGAGTCACCCTACCTGGGCTTTCTTTCCTCAAATACTAGCCCTCTTCTTTACCATATGCTGACTTTTGGTTTCTATTTACCTGTCTAAGCCATTTTGTTGGCAGGAACTATTTAATGCTCTGTTCTGCCTAGAGCTCCTCAATAGGCACACCTGTAAGCAATTGTATATTACAACAAAAATGAACCAACCATTCTTTTGGCTCCATTATTTTGGTTGTTCATGGATCAGCTCTGTTGGCACAGAGTTCTTGGCCTACAACCCTCCTGTTGATTTTCAAAGGTGGAAAAATGCCCACCCCACCCCCCACCCCCCAGTTTTGAAGGAAGGAGTCGTGAGGCAAAAGCATCTGGACATGGTATTTAGCTTAGCTGTAGTGAGAGCTGCTGATCCACTAGTGCTAATTAAAATCAATATTCTAAACAATGAAAGGCCAGGGTCACCTGGGAATATGAGAAACTTGCCAAATGTAATACCGTACTGACACTCAGGAAGAGACCAGAGCTCATCCTAAAAATACAGGGGGAGAAAACAGCCAAGAATTTAGTGAGCTCTGCCAAACTTTATCCAGAAAATTGATCTCATAAATTCAGTGTTGATCAGAAGTGGAAATCAGTCAGTCTTGTCTCTATTCTAATTAGCCCCCACCCACATTCTAAGGTTGAGAAATAGGACAAATAGTTAAACATCTTGGAAAACCCCAGGAAATCCCAATCTCCATTTCCTTACATCAGTTAGAAATACACCTAGATTTCATTTAATTTTGAAAATAAATTTCAGAGAGTTTAAGCCACTTGTTATCCCTCACACAGTAAAGCAATTATTAGGTAAGCTAAGAATCACCATAATCTACTCACGTCGGAGATGAATCATCTACTACTTTTTATGATGAATGCAAGTGTGCCAGTGTATACCGCTGTTCATCAGAAAACATGTCAGCCAAACCCAGTCCAATGAGACCTCGCTACCCAGGTCTTCAGTTACTCACTCAGCTGTGGGCTCTGATTCTCTTTCAGGTTGTCACCACCTTAAATTTCTAAAATCAGAAATAAAAACCTTTAACATTTTATTGACACATTCTTATTAACAGAAACAGTATTATGAATGAAGTTTCCAATATTTTCCAGGACAAATGTTCTTTTCAGTAAATGGTCTCTTGATAACTGCTCTGTGAACATGTAAACACTATGATTACAGTTCCTAAAATGACCAGAAGTCATTACTCAAAAGCTTCCTTACTGCACAATTACTAGGTCATGTGCTTCTCCTGTGCTTTTGTGCTGGATGATTCAACTTTTGTTTGGGAAAAACAGACTTTATATCAGCAAAAAGAAAAATCAGTCTTTTATGGAAATCCATAAAATTAAGACTTGCACTACGTTTATGCCATCAAGCACATGGAAATAAGTGTTGGAAATATTGTATTTTTAGTATGTTACCAGACATCAATGACCTATGTACCACATCTAACATTGTGATAGGGATTATCTCATATCATTTCATCTGGACGTCATTCTCTGAGTTGGATACTAAAATTAAATCAATCTTGAAGAGAAAGAAATTGTTTAACAGGAATACCTGTGTCATCCTAAGTCACATAATACATAAGCAAAGCTATTAAACTAATTCTTGGAAAAGATAATCAAAGTCCTAATAGTAGTGGTAAGACTGGTGAAGAGTAGGCTGATTATGTGAGAGATAGAAGGAACTGAGGGGCAACTGGAAAACCCCTTGGTTGATGTACCAGGAAAGGCACCAAAGAATCAAAGGAGATTCAAGCTATGTCTGGACTTTCATGAAACCAGTCCTCACTCATCAAAAGTAATGCTCCACTTCACAACTTCTAGGTGTGGATTTAAACTTCTTTTGGGGGTTCAAAGTCACTACAACAGGTTTGGCACCGATGTCTCTAGCAAGTCTCTTCTTTCCAAATCTCCCACTAGGCTCTAAGGTCATCTAGGGCCTGTGTACACAGACTCTTGTTTCTCACCTTCTCTGCAAGAGAAGAACCAAATGGAGGAGGCTATCCTAGAAAAGAACACTAACTTCCCAAGGCAAGGTTAAGAGACCGGTGATGGGGAGCAGAAGAGGGCCAAGGAAGACCAGGATTACCATAGTGGAGATCAGTCACCTGCTGCTTGGTTGACGACATCAGGATAGGCTCCATTCCAAAGGTAAGACTCTCTTGGTCTGACAATGGGGAATCAAGTCAGTTATCTACAAACAAAGCTTTCTGGGTTTTGTTTTTCTTTAAATCCCAAGCTTAGTGAGGACTAGATGCCAATAAGCTACAATTTCGTATTGTGTTCCCCAAACTAGAAATCACAATAGTTATGTTGTCCTTTGTTCCTTGTCATGTTGTCAGACTCTAGTCTGTACGCTAGGGTTAATCTTCCTGATCACTGAACTTTCTATCTCTGGTTACAAAAGCTCCAGGCTGCATATATACAAACCAAACAATAGCCAGAGAAGGACAAAAGTTCATTCATGAGACAGTGTCAGAACTGCAACAGAATAGAGAAATGATTTTTTTTCCCTTTTAAATGGGGATGAAACAGACGCCATAGATTATTCTCATTGTCTGTGCTGTCACAGGGGTCGTTAGCGACAATTGCAGCTCAGCACTCTTTCTTTCATTCCTGCTGCTAAACATCCATTCAGACCATTCAGTGAGGGAGAAGTGGGAAAGATTTTATTCAAACATAGATGATCAACAGATTCTTGCTTGATTTGGGTACTAGTTCCATTTAAAAAATATGCTTTCTGATGTTAAAAGGTTTACCATTTAATATTATATTTAATTAATGAATTAATAGAACATAACACATTAAACTAATATTTAGTGTTAAAGTTACCTTTGGAGGATATTAATAATATAAATAATATAATGATAATACTATCTTTTAATAATATTTTTAAAATATTTTATGTAGGCCTTCTAGACATGAGATTAAAAAAGTCACCAGACCCTGATATAATGGATAAATGGCTTATTTTTTTTTTTTAAGATTTTATGTTTATTTATTTGAGAGAGAGAGAGAGAAAGCACAAGCAGGGTGGGGAGAGGCAAAGGGAGAGGGAGAATCAGGCTTCCCGTTGAGCAGGGAGCCCTACATGGTGCTCGATCCCAGGACCCCAGGAACATGACCTGGGAAGAAGGCAGAAGCTTAACCTACTGAGCCACCCAGTTGTCCCTCCTCCTTTTTTTTTGATAAATGGTTTAAATTCCCTTCCTTATTCTGTTATACCTGTCAGCTGGATTCTGGTAACAGCTAAAGGTTTAGTTGTATGAAAGAATAGCTCATAGAATTCTTTAACATCCGGGTAGATGGCCAGATTTTCCTGCCTCAAAATTTGTGTTTTTACTAATCCATTCATTCATTTATTAAACACTTTCTGAGTATCTACTCTGTGTCAGATACTGGGCTAGGGGCTGGAGATAGAAATAAGTAAGTCATTCTCTCTCACCTCAAGGAACTTACAAATATTTTGGTAAGATCAGTACTACTAATAATATTTATTGAGTACTTATGTGTCAGGTAGTTTTCTAAGAACTCTATGTGTATAAGTTCTTTTAATACATAAAATATCTTTTTAGAGATAGATATGTTATGATTATTAATTATTATTATTCCTATTTCACAGGTGCAAGGACTAAGCACAGAGTGACTCACGGAAGACTACCCAGGACAGTAAGCAGTGGAGATAGGATTAAGTAAATGCAGGCAATTTGACCCTGGGTTCATGCTCTTAAAAGCTATGCAGTGATACAAGGAGGTGCTGTGAGAACCTCAGAGACAGTGCCTTATCCAAGCTGATGCTGGGGACCGGTCAAGGCAAACTTTCACAGTGAAGTGGAGCTTAGGCTGAACCATAAAGACTGAGCAGGGGTTAGCCGGCAAAGGAATGAAGAAGAAATGTAAGGACCTTGTGGAGATGAACAGCATGCCTGGAAGCAAGGTCTGCGAGTGCCAAATGGCCAGATGAAGGACCGTCTTGAAGCTTTGCTGCTGGTGGTAGATGGGGTCGTGAGGAAATGGGTTTCGCGAGGGAGGGAGATGGTGGCCGGAGGTGAGGCTTGCAGGGTAGACCTTGAGGATCTCCGTAGGGGAACTGAATCTTAGCCTATTCCTGATACTGAACTATAGGTTGTGTTGTTTTTGTTTGTTAGTTTGTTTTATTTTATTTTATTTTATTGTCTGTTCACATTGCTTTGAGCTACAATTTCTAAGCTCAGTAAATGTAAAGTCACTTTCCTGAGGCTCAGTTTCCTCGTTATTATTTAAAGAGTTTGGTTTACATGACAACTTAGATCCCTTCTAGTGTTGGGATTTATATCTGTTTATCTTATTCCTTTAATCTCTTATTTGTGTGATTAATTTCTTTGTAACACTAAACTCTACCAAGTTAATCTATGTCTGCCTTCTCAATATGGAAGCGAGGTCTGGTGAACTCGGGGTAATTACAGTTTGAAGGAGTGACGCTTCCTTCCCTTTACTTGATGTCAGCGTAGGAGACAGTTGGGACGTTAAGGAATGGCATAACAGTAGTAGAATTACAAGTTTGGGATACATGCCAGTAAGGCCAAATTATAGATTAGTGAGGCATGATTCTCATAAAACACCATTACTGTAGCATGTTCTGGTCCTTTGTTCTTTGCCTTTCCTGACTGCAGTGAACTCTGATTCAGAGATGCAGCTTTGTCTTGTCATCTCTTTTATTCAATTGCCTCATTCCTATTTCTTGTTCTGCCAAAATTATGTTGTCCTGTGACCTCATCACCTCTGCCCTCCTGGTCTCTTGTCCTCATCTATGACCTTTCTCTGGGGCCCTTGCTGCCGAGCTTACATCTTTGATCTGCTCTGTTGCAAAACTATTTTTTCTTTCTTAGTACAGTCAATGAGCTTTGCTTCCCACTCTTTTAAGTTTAGCTTTACCTCTTTCATGTTCCTTGGTAAAATTAGAATATATTTCCATTTGCCGGTAGTTTCTTAAAAACTCCTGTTTGCAAAAACTTCACGGTCAGGACTCACAAGGCATATATATGAGGGTAGATTTTTTCCTTCCTTTCCTAGCACTCTCTCCTGCTTCTTCTCTCATTTCTTCCTCTTTGCACCTTTCCTCCCCACCCAGAGAGGATGTGAAAGATCTTAAAAAAGAAGTAGGATACACAGGACTAACTCAAATGAAAGTAAAATTTTGTGATTGAGGAAATCAAGTTAGAGGGGAAATAAAAGAGAGGTCAGGAATGAGGTTAATGAGGTTAATTTTTTTTTTTTTAATTTTTATTAACATATAATGTATTATTTGCCCCAGGGTACATGTCTGTGAATCTTCGGGCTTACACATTTCACAGCACTTAATAGCACATACCCTCCCCATTGTCCACAACCCAGCCACCCTATCCCTACCCCCCCCCCCCCCCCCCCCCCCCCCCCCCCCCCCCCCCCCCCCCCCCCCCCCCCCCCCCGCACCCCGGCCACCCTTAGTTCATTTCTTGAGTCTAGGAGTCTCTTATGGTTTGTCTCCCTCCCCATCCCTTAATGAGGTTAATTTTAAAACAAGGGTTAAGAGGGTTAAGAGGGTAAGGGTTCCTGCACGTTTTTAAGAGGCAAGACACAAATTTGGCTCTAAGCAGTTTAGCCCCTCGTGCTTAGGGGGAGGGACACCTGATTCATTGTATGGAAAAGACAGACTCACAAGCAGCTCCAGGTGAAAGGCAACATTTCTCCATGCTGAGAGAGAATTGAAACAATTTCTTTCCTCAAAGAAGATAGACTAAGGACAGTGTTCTCAACAACATCGTAATATAAGCCAGCCACCCAGATGACTTTTCAAAGGTCGATATGTGGGGGCTTATACCATGCCAAAGCAATTCAGGAATGTAATGTTAGAAGGCTGCAAGGCAGTCCTGCTCCTCAGCTCTGTACTGGGCTCCTTAACCCAGGGATAGATTTGAGAAGCTGGGGAGCAGCAGTGCGCATTCTGTGGCTCATTATTCTCAAAGGGTGAAGGAGTGGGGAAAGAGAGAGGAGGCTTCCCTGGCCAAATTAATTTGGATTTGCAAACTCTCTTTGAAGATTCAACATGCACATTAGCCTATAAAGAAGGGCTCTGAAAAGTCCTGTAGCAAAGAGACATACTTACCTTTGTTTAGCCTACTTTTTGTTTAAATATATTTAAACATAGAACTAGTTTTTATTACCATTTGTGTTTTCTCCCCAGTCCATTACTTGGGCCACTTCACTATGTCCAAGAAACAGATTAGTAGTTAATAATTTAATTGGGTTAATCACGCACAAATGTTTATTTCTTAAAAACATATTGAAATATATCAGCTTCTAGATCGTTACAAAATCACAGTGGAAGTTAGGTGAAATTGAATTATATCTCACTGAGGACTTCAGTGACATTTTCCTTTGGGTCAAACAAAAGCTCTTTCTTTTAAAATATAAGAAAATGTTCCATTCTGGTATTCAAAAAAAAATGACTACTTAAAATACTGCTGACATCAATTTAACCATACTCATTTACAATTTTTCAAATATATTGAACGTAAATTAAAAAAATTCAACTGCTAGTAGTTGAGCTTTTTTTTTTTTTTTAAAGATTTTATTTATTTATTTGACAGAGACAGACACAGTGAGAGAGAGAACACAAACAGGGGGAGTGGGAGAGGGAGAAACAGGCTTTCCAGCCAGCAAGGACCCGATGTGGGGCTCTATCCCAGGACCCCGGGATCATGATCCAAGCCGAAGGCAGACGCCCGGTGACTGAGCCATCCAGGGGCCCCAGTAGTTGAGCTTTTTTGAGCACAGTGTTTCTATTTTAAATTAACTAATCATTTTTACGTATAAGGTTATACCATGATTAAACTTAAAAGACAAACATTTCTTAGATATGCACCAAACACTTTCAGCAAGTCTTGTATATTTAATCTCTAAGTAGAAATGAGTAATTAACAATAAATCATATCTTAGTTTCCCTTTTCAGTGGAAAGAGACAGAAAATTAATGGAAGATATTTAAAGAAACACAGTGGCATGCCTTTGGCTCTATAATTAGATGGGCAAAATTCTTCCTAGGTCTGTTTTTTCCCCCAAGCAAGCAAACAAACAAATAAACAAGGATCAATGAATGAATTGTGTATGAGTCAGAAGTTCTCTCCCAAATATTTCTCAAGCAGCACCTTTGCAGAAGTTAGTTCTTTTCCATTCTCGGTCCCTTCTCTTTCCTTTGGTTATACAAACATACTATTTTGGGATCACTATTTATCTGAGGTATAATGCAGATTCCAGCCTATCTTCATTTTTAGAATCCACATAATAATTAAATTCTCTAGTGAGAAAATTACTAGGCACAGAGAAGTGATCCTTCTTTACTACACTAGACTTTCTTGTTAGGAAGAATTTTGCACATTGGACATTTTTAAAAGATTATAAACCATCAGTTGAAACCTCTAGTGAGACATATACTTTTCTTTTGAAAGTTATGGACAATAGAAGATATGACAACTGGAGGTTTCCTACCCCATCATTTTACAGATGCAGAGACTGAAGGTTAGGCACAGAAAGGGATTTTCCCATGATCACATATAAATTGGTGGCAAAAATGAAAACAAAGCCTGGATGTTCTTATTCCTAAACCAGTGGTTTCCCCATGACACCATGCTAATAATTTACAGAAATCTCTACAGACAAATCAAAAAGTTTTTTTCTGTTGATGAAATAGGTTTATAAAAGCAGGAAGTCATAGAGCTTATAAGAACTTATAAGCACTGGCTCTATTTGTGAATAACATGGTAGCAATGCAGTGAGTCAGAATATCCCAAGATGTGAAGTGATTCTGGTGTTTGGAGGAAGCTTACCACAGTTGGTCCAATTATTAGATTGAAAAAGTACACAAAATGTATTACAATGACATTAATCATCGTGGATCCTCTTATTCTCTAATGTTCAACCACCATCTCTATGTTGGTGACATGGAAATACACATCTTTAGCCCAGACCTCTGCCCTGAAGTCTAGTATCATAACTCCAACCATCAATGAGACATCTCTCCTAAGTTCCTCAGGGACCTTAAACCTTACCTGGTAAAATGTGAACTTATCATCTTGAGCCCTCAATCCTGTCCTTGTCCTGAACACCTATCTCAGGAATGCTCTCACCAACCCCACAGAGTCCCAGTCTGGAAATCTGGGCATCACCCTGATGCTTTCTTACCCACCAACCCTCACATCCAATCAGTCACCAAGTCCCAGAGCCTTAGTTATCATTTGCATACATAGCCTTCATTCCCTCTTCCCTACATCTTTAGTTCCAGCTCTTGCCATTTTTACTGTCCTGCATCAGCCTCCTAATTAATTTCCTGCATCTCCTATCATTCTCTTCTAGATCACTAACCAATCTTGTCCATTGCTCAGGCAATAGGAAAAGCCATACTATATTTACTTGGTTATCAGAATCCTTTCAAATTCTATGCAATCTAGCAATTACCATAGGCCCTCTGCTTAGGGAACTGGCTGATGCTAAAGGTATAAACTGCTGGTATAAGCTGCTGCTTGAGTTCAATACTATCGATACATTTTCTATGCTTCCTCCTTGTTTCATTAAATACCATAGGAGAAAGAAAAGGGGAACATGCCAAGTATATAGTATGAGCTTTCCGGACATATGATTAAATAGGTTTTAATAATTTTCATGAAACATATTAATCTCATCACTTACTTGGCAGCAACACTTAAAGAGAAGAAACAGAAATGGCACTATCGTCTGTCCTCCCCTTTAAAAATGTTTATTTAGATCTAAGGAAGGCATGAAGTCATCAATGTACACAAATACTAAGCAAATAAAGGTTTATGAGCAATGTTTATAAAAGAGAAGTCATGTTATGGTCATTGGGAGAAGTTCTAGAATGCAGGAATGTGTGTGCGTGTGCACGTATGCACATGCACACTTATCTGGACACGCACACAAGTGCATGTGCGGTTGTCTCATTTTCTCCCATTCATGGCAAATATAGTTTGGAGCCATTGCTTCCTCAGTATCAAGACTGCTGCTGACAGGTCTAACTTCCAAAAAATGGCATATCTACTTTCTGGAGGTTATAACAGGAATAAAATGCTCACACTCTCCATTCTCTTTACTGTAGTTTTCCTTAAAAGTTCACTGATTCTATCCTTTTTGTAATTTCCTTTGCCAGCATTTAAAAAAAAAATCATATTTTTCTTCAAACAGTTGAAGAGTTAATTAACATAGCGAGGCAGCCAAAGAGACCACAGGACGTTCATGATCCTACTGCAAAGACAGGCACCTGGGACTACAAAAGGGCATTTGGGCTTCAATCAATAGACTTGCATATTATATCTTTCCAACCCAATACACTGTGCTGAACAATTTGTATGATTCTTATTCAGAAGAGGAATCCTTAAAAACTCATCATAGTCCCTATTTAGATACTTGCTAGCCTTACACAGCCCAGAATCTTTTCCTTTTCCTTTTATTCCTCTCACCATTCTAGAGTATTCTAAATAGTTAATATACCTGGGAAGACTCATAGGCTCCTATCAGATTGTGTGTGAGGAGGCACGTAGGCAGATACAAGGAATTATACAAAGGAAAACAGATCCACAAAATCATAGGACTTTCAGAGTTTGATAAGAGTGCATAATCCAGGGCGCCTGGGTGGCTCGGTTGGTTAAGTGCTTTCAGCTGAGGTCATGATCTCAGGGTCCTGGGATCAAGCCCCTCATCTGGGGGCTCCCGGCTCAGCGGGGAGCCTGCTTCTCCCTCTGCCCATCCTCTGATTTGTGCCCTCTCCCTGTCTCAACATACATACATACATACATACATAAATAAAATCAATCTTTAATTTTATAAAGATAAATAAATAAATAAAATCTTTAAAAAAAAAAGTGCAAATCCAACATCCTCATTTTACAGAGAAACTAATTTTGTCCCAGGAAGATAATCCAGATTTAGTTTCCACAGCCAGTAAATAGGCAAACTGATACTAGTACCCAACATGATTATTTCATCGAAGGCACTGGGGACAGGTAGGGTTCTGGGAACTGTTGTATCAAGGCCACATGCTCTCATTAGCATTTAAGGAAGGCCTATTTCCAAGCCCCTAACATTATAATCGCCTTTGTTGGGATTAAGCATGTAGGAACTGAGGAGAGTGTTTCTATACAGGTCTGGAAATATGTAGAAGCACAACAGGTGCCATTTGGGGTGAGTTGGGAAGGTTTTAATCTCATACTTCTGCTCCCTTCGTTTGTTCCATTGCTGGCCACTTCTTGCTACAGGATTTTCCACCTGGCATAATGAGCACGTCCAGTAGGTGACACGTGGCTTCAGACATTTGTCTCAAATGACTGGCAGGATCAACACCTGCTTTGTTTCCTTTCTCTCTCTTGTCCTTCGAACCTCCTTCCTCCTTCCATTTACTTGTTTTATATTCTTTCCTTTCTCCCTTCCTCTGTCCCTGCCTTCCTTTTGTATGTATTGGTATCTATCATGTGCCACTGTAATAGGTATTGCAAAAAAGAAAGATTAGAAACTCATAGTCTGTATCTGCAGAGTTCAAGGTCCAGTGGGGAGGATAAATATAGAAACACACAGTTACAAGGAAAATGCAACCCTAAGTGTTAACATAGAGCTCCTTGCAAAGTGTGGGAACCCAGAGGAGGGAAAACCTAACCAGGGAATTAGGTTGCAAGATAGAGATAACGTGGAAATGATAGGAAAGACTCCAAAGATTTCATTAGCAAGGACCATGTTCATTTCACAAACATGTGCTGAATTGTTCTCGGCACTAGAGATTACTGAAGTAACCAACACTCTCAGTTTGCCCAGGATTTTCTTGGTTTTAAAATGAAAATTCTCATATCTGAGAAGCTTCCTCAGTTCTGGGCAAACCTGGATGGTTGGTCATTCTGCTAGGGACAGAATGGCAAATAAGACCAAGGCAATCTTTGAGTTTTGTCTAGCACGGGGAACACACACTGAACACTTAATTACAAAATATATATTTTTCTTTAGTTACAGTCATTTATTGATGATTTTACAGTATTTTATTTCAATATAAATCTAATAAAGAAAAACAGTTCTGTAGGTCAGAGAATATCTCCCTAAGGAATGTTTAGGCTGAGACTTTAAACTTTAACCAAGCAAAAAGCAGCAGTAAGAGGAAACAGCACAATGTAACAGGGAAAGAGAGTGGTGCTCTGTGCATTTGAGAAACAGACAGGAGGCCCGCATGTCTGAGCGAGTGTGCCAGATAAGCTGGGAGACATAGCCGGGTCAGATGATGCCTGCTTTTAAGGGTCATGTTAAGGGCTTATAACTTAATGCTTAGGGCAAAGGAAAGTCATTGAAGGGTTCTAAGGAGGGCTGACATGATCAGCATGTTTTAAAGAGGTTACTCTGGCTATTGTTTGAAGCATGAACTTAGAAGTAGGACAGAGAGGGGCTATGTCAGAGCAGTGAGGAAGCTATTGCTCTAGTCTTGAATATAGACTTGAACCACATGGACAAAGGCAGAGGAGGAAAGATGAGGACAGGTGAGAGAAATTAGAGAGATAGAACTGGCAGGACTTTGTTGGTTGACTGACTGTCAGGAGTAAATGCAAAATGAGGCGCCATTTACTGAGATTACTGAATTACTAAACCTAGGAGGATTGAAAGATCAATTTTGACAATAATGCTTTTGAGGTGTTTATGAGACATCCAATGTGAGAGACACCTGGGTGGCTCTGCTGGTTAAGCATCTGCCTTCAGCTCAGTTCATGATCCCAGGGTCCTGGGATTGAGCCCCACATCTGGCTCCTTGCTCGACAAGGAGCCTGCTTCTCTTTCTGCCTGCCTCCTCCTGCTTGTGCTCTCTCTTTGACAAATAAATAAAATCATTTTTAAAAAAAAGAAGATATCCACAGAGATATGCCAACTAGGCAGTTAATTATGTGTGTGTTCAGAATGCAGACGAGAGTGTGGAGGTGTAGATGCAAATGTGGGGGTTGTCAGCATAGAGATGGCAAGAATGGATGGTATGACTTGTAGAGACTGGGAAGAGTGATAGGAGAAGAGGACTCAAAATGAGATTCTTTCCTAGGTAGATGCAGTAGAAGAGAGGA
This sequence comes from Procyon lotor, assembly GCA_028646535.1. NCBI lineage: Eukaryota > Metazoa > Chordata > Mammalia > Carnivora > Procyonidae > Procyon > Procyon lotor. The sequence goes on along the minus strand of CM053606.1, from coordinate 121,431,080 downwards.
GGCTATTTGCTAGAGAGTGATTAAACAGACACATTGTAGAATCTGAGCCAGTTAAATAAGTGAATGAAAACCAAAGGGGATTATCAAGTAGATAAACAAAGAAGGTTCCTTAGAAAGAGGGGGTGATCCAGGCATCAGTGAACCCAATAAGATGAAGGATGAATTGCAGCCAGGAGTGGTTGAATGAGCAAGGTAGCCAGAAGGTTAAGATAAGGGTGATTTTCAGTGAGTGATTTTGGAGGTTGTACTGTTTTATCTGGAAGACAAGGTCCTTAGTGCAACCACGGGAGGAAATGGCTGTGGCGGAAATGGATGTGAATATCCGTATCAAAGTTAAAGTCTCCTAGGATGATGGCTGATGTTGGGGTACAGAGAAAGACACAGAGTCTGCAATAAATGAAGTGGATATGACTAGGGAGTCAGCAGATTATTGCAATGAGGAGAAAGGTGGTTTACTTCAGTGATAGAAGCCTCAACACAGGTGTGGTTTTTCTTCCAGTTTTATTGATATAATTGACACACAACAGTGTATTAGCCCAAGGTGTGCAATATAATGATTGACATATGTATAAACTGCAAAATGGTCACCACTATAACTTTGGTTGATGGCAATCACCTCATATAGTTCCAAACCATTTTTTTTTTCTCATGATGAGAACTTTTAAGATCTACTCTCTTAGCAACTTTAAATATACACTGCACTATGGTTAACTATAGTCACCATGCTGTACATTATATCCCCAGGATTTATTTTATAACTGGAAGTTTTGACCTTTTGACCATCTTCACCCATTTCCCCCATGGCCCACCCCCTACCTCGGGCAACCATCAATTCATTCTCTGTACTTATGAGTTTGGTTTTTTTATATCCCACATATAATTGAGATCATACGGTATTTGTCTTTCTCTGACATCTCATTTAGCAGAATACCCTGTCAATTCCTGTTGTAAAAATGACAGTATTTCCTTTTTTTATAGCTAAAAATATTTTATTGTGTCCATTCATTTTCTTTATCCATTCATCCATCAGTGGATACTTCGGTTACTTCCATGTCTTGTTGTAAGTAATGGCTTCAGTGAACAAAGGTGTTTAGATATCTTTTGTTTGTTTGTTTGTTTCCTTTGGATATATACCCAGAAGTGGGATTACTGGGTTATGTGATAGTTCTATTTTTAATTTTTTTGAGGAACCTCCATACTGTTTTTCACAGTGGCTGCATCAATTTTCATTCCCGCCAACAGAGCACAGGGGTCCCTTTTCCTCCACATCCTCACTGTATCTCTTGTCTTTCCGATAATAGCCTTTCTAATAGGTATAAGATGATATCACTTTGTGGTTTTGATTTGCATTTCCCTTACAATTAGTGATGTTAGTACCAATTAATGATGTTGGTACCTTTTCATTTACCTGTTGGCTGTTTGATATCATTTTCGGAAAAATGTCTATTCAGTTCCTCTGCCATCTTTTAATGGAACTATTTTTTTTTTCTATTGAGTTGTATGAGTTTTAAAAAATATTTTGGATATTAACTCCTTATCAGATATATGATTTGCAAATATTTCTCTCCCTTTTCATTTTGTTGATAGTTTCCTTTGTCATGAAGAAGCTTTTTAGTTTGATCTAATCCCATTAGAAATCTGCTCATTTTGCTTTTGGTTTCAAATCCAAAAAATCATTACCAAGACTTATGTCAAGTTGTTTACTGCCCATGTTTTCTTCTAAAAGTTTCATGGTTTCAGGTCTTAGGCTCAAGTCTTTAATCCAGTTGGAACTGATTTTTGTGTAATGCGTATGGTAGGGATTCACTTTCCCAGCATGTGATAATACAGTTTCCCCAGCACACTTTGTATATTCTTGGCTCTTTTGTTGTAAATTAATTGATCATTTATTTTTCTTTTTAAAACCAGGAGTGGGAGTAGGGGCTGCTATGGGGGTAAGGAGCAAGATCTAAAAGTGGTATGGGAAGAGAAGTCACTGTTCTCACTTTTCACTCCTATGTTACATGAAAGGTAAAAAAAAAAAGGGATGTCTCCCCTTGAGAGTGTTGTGGAAAGTGTAGAGAACAGCCAGGTTTCAGGTAAGGCAGGGAGAATGAGGAAGTTGAAGATGGAAATATATAATTATTATGTTCTGAAAAGCATAGCCAAAGTACTTGGGAGATAGGAAGTAATATACTATCTGGAGATGATAGGTTGGTTTAACAAAGGAGGTTTTTCATGAGTAATAACTGGCAAAACCAGGAATAAGTGAAAGATGGGTTAATTTCCTCTTGGGGGATGGTAAGTGTTCGGGGGTGGTGGCCAAGCCAGGGATTGTGGTAGGGAAGCAGGTATCATTTTCCTAGTGGTCCTGTCTTCTAGGGAGTTGTACTGAGTGTGGCAGGCATGGGTGGGGAAGCTCTACGAGTGGTTCTGAATGAGGCAATGCTCTTAATTAAGTATGCTTTGATGTTTGGTTATCTATCTCTCACCTAACATTGAATGACTACTTTGTTCCAATGGCCATGGCTTTACAAATTTTGTTCTGCCAGATGATAACCGTTACTGTATGTTTACCTAGGTTTGTTTTATCCATCCATTTCCTTCAATATCAGTCTCAATATTTAGAAATGCTTGTTTCCTTAGCTGAGTTTCTTAGGTCATAGATGATAAATCTGGCCTGCTGATTTCTTTGGCACTCAACTGGCTCTCCATGTGACCTCGAAAAACCTCACTGCAATGTAAAAGTTCACCTTTGGAGTTTCCTGATGCAGGACCTGAGAAAAAAACAAATGAATGCTGGCATGTTCAAAGTCAAAGATTACTTTCAATATTTTCATAAACTATTTCCTTTCTACTGCAAAATGGCCAGAGATTACTTGCTGTTATTTGGTAGCTATGGGATGTAGAAAACTTAAGAATATGTCAAATTTTAGGTATGGACTTAAGAGTTAAAATTTAGAAGTAAAAGACTATGAATCTGAGCTTTCTATGCTCTGTAACCGTACTCTACATATTGTGTTTACCCCTGAGGGTGAAATGGTTCAGCTTTGTCAGCCGTCCCACAAAGATCTCTAAGCCCAAATCCCTCCTGGCTTTTGTTTATGTAACATTCTCTCCTTGGCCTTATCACAGATAGGCCAGAGGGCTGCAATCCTTATCTAGAAAATACAACCAAAGGTTTCTGCCTAATTTGCTGATGCCATTTCCTTTTAGGTCTTCAAAGAAGAAAGACAGGCTTACTTACATCTAGTCTAAGCTGTCTCATTCCTGTGCTCCTGGTATAGTCCTGAGGAAGGGAAGGGCTGGGCAGAGTTTTCTTGGTATATGATGCTACCCTTATTCCCTGTTCTCGACCAGGCCTAGATTTGTTTGACTATGAATTGTGTTTGCTTGTTTATATGTATTACTCTTTGTGGAGCCATTAAATCTTAGGTCCCAAGCTCTATTGTCTGCTTTAAAAGTGAATAACAAATACAGTAAGTGCTGTATATGCTCAAGGAAAGATAAAGAACCAAGATCCCTGGAACTGTGATCCCCTTTATACCCTGCAAAAATATTTCACTTCTTTAAAAACAATTCTGTAGAAACACACATGGACTTCTCTTAGACAACCTGACACTGCTCACAAAAATTTAGAGCTGCTTACCCAGAATTGTCTACAGAGCCACTTCATAAGCCAACCAAGAAAATCTGGCTCATTCTTTGATAGTCAAAGCCTCAATCTTGAAACCAAAACAACAGTATAAACTCCCTATTATTATCCAGCTTGGTTTCCCACCTTATTTATAAAAACTAGCTCTCGATGAATTTTGAATGTTTTCAAAATGCCAAGATGTCTCCAAAGGTAATGATTTGTCACTGTTGAAGATACTGGTATGTCGAATTTAAACAACTGAATTGAGGGTCAGAAGTTGAGTCGGGGTTCTTACGCCCAGGATGCTGACCTTGTGAAAGTCATTTCCTTTTTTAAGTCTCCATGCCTTCATTTGTCAGACATGGTTAATAATGAACCCTCGCATGATGTCCTGAGGTCCTATTGGGTGTGCTTTCTGCACATACAGCAAGATGACTCCTTGTTCTTACAAGGATTGGCTTAGACAGTGTTTGTGCACTGGTTCCATGACTGAGAGGTGTTATATAATTAACATACTTCAGGAGTGGAAACAAATGAAAGGAAGTTCTAAAATGTTCTGATTATTATTGGTGGCTTCACCAGTGTAAATATTTGACTTACTAAGGTGCCTGGAACCCAGTGAATATTTATCAAATGGATAAATTTACTGAGTCCTGGGAGTTCAGGAGAAAATCAATAGCCTAACTTCTTGGTAGAATTTGTGAATAAATGAATGAATGAAAATACTCACTGGTAAAATATACATTCTTGCATGTTGAGGGGAGTATCTGACATCATTTACCACTTGCATTTCACACTTTAAGAAGGTTACACTTGAGGTTTGGTTTCCTGTAGACAAAAATCCTGATTAATAATCAACTAAGGAAAAACAAAAGAGGAAATATTTCTGATTCTATTTCTTAGCTCGACTGTCCACTCTGGGCTCTATTTGAGGATAAAAAGCCATTCCTTCATTTATTACTTCATTAATCACTTTACTGAGTACTTTTTTGTGATGGGTGCCGGGGTGGATCCTGAATGGGACATTTTCCGTCCTTATGAAGCTCTCATTGGTACTTTGCAACTTTCTCAAACCCAAAGCTCCAGGTAGGCAGGTAATCACAGCCAACTGTAGTACTGGATCCCTCCCCACCACTATTTCCAAAATAATAGGATGATCATCTCACCGTTCTGTTGCCTGGCAAGAGCTCTCTCTACTGACAATACAAAAAAGGGAGTTACCTGGAAAATTGAGACCAGATCAGAAAAGCCCCCTACAGAGGATTTATGACTTCCAGAGTCTCAGCTACCCACTGTCATTTCTCAGTTGTAATAATAGTAATAACAATAACAATAATAAACTTATATAGTGCTTTAGGCACTGCCTTCATTTCATATATAAAAACTGGGACTCAGAGAGCCGACTAAGCACAGTTGGGAGGTGACGTTTCAAGGGTAATTTAGGTCTCTTCATTCCCAGCCCGGGGCACATTCAAACACACCACGAGGTCGTTCTTCCAGTACTCCTTTACCCTTCATTTCTGTATTAAGAGTTCGCAAACTTTACTTTAGGATATGCTAGAAAAGAAAAATGTGATAACTTTGCTCACAAATGAAAGAATAAACTAGATTTTAATCTGAGGATTGCTTAATTGACAGGTTCGTGGATATCAAGAAACAGCATCAGTGACTAACTTAGGGCAACATGCAAAAATGTTTTATCGCGTAGGGTTTGTTGTTTGGTACTATCAACAATCTCTTACATATGCATATGATAAACATTTTATTTATCAGAACCCACAACAAGTGGATAGAAGACACCTCAGACTTCATGTACTTTATTTGTTCTAAATAAACTACCCAAGTATGGTTAAGAATGGATCCACGCAAAGGTGTTTTTTACCTTGGGATTTTTACCTAATTAGATTTAAATCACAGAGACCCCGCCTAAGCCAGGATCCATAAGTGAGGTGGTGTTTATATTGAGGACATGACCACATCTGTAGGTTTTGTGATGGCACAGCAGGCTAATGGAGAATGCCTGAAGACTGATTTTGTGAGGGTCTTTGAGTCATTCAGTTGAATCATGCTGAAGCCCTATGCATGGGGTGGGTCTAAACTTTCAAGGGTTTTCAGAAGATAAATAGCAGCTTTTTTATTTTAAATGAAGGGTTTTTAAGTTGGAGAGCCCCATTTGTCAGCTGTGTGCTTTAGATTCTTCATAATCCTGCATCTCAATTGCCTACCTGTAACATGAAAATAATGATATCTATATTATAGAATTACAGGCAGGATTAAATGAGACATTATTTACCAAGCAGTTAGCATCCTCTCTGGCACACAGTTGTCATTCAGGAAATAAAATCTTTTATTTTTTTTGAAATAAAATCTTTTAGAGCTGTAGAAGGAAAAGCTATTACATACATACTGACCAGTGAATACTCAATATCCGTTCTAGTGAGAAAAAAAAAGAAATGTAAATATTCCAATGATTCGTGCACACAGAAGGAGGAGAGAATCCAAAGAACCAGGTCCTATATCTGAATATCACATCAAGTTTCAAAATGCAGGCTAAGTATGGGCAATGAATGGGTCCTGTCATAAATAGCCCTGGACTTCTTTGGCATTATTATACATTCCTGACAAAAAGAACTATAAATCTGTGTACAGAAGATATCATATTTCAACCTAAGTGCAAGTGGAGATAATTCTGGGGAATATGATGTAAATCTATCAGAAGGTTTTGCCTAATGGATTAAGCAGCCAGCTGGGAGATTTCTTCAGAAGGGAGGAGACAGTCAGATCAACACATCTGGCCTCATTATGAAGTCCTTGTGAGAACGTCATCAGTGGGAGAGCACAGTATCATTCAGTGCAGCTTGGATCCACTGGGTGTGGGAATTTAAAATAATCTGAAAGATCTGTTGACCTATACAACTGGGGGTTGAATCTTGGTTTTATTGCTCACCATCTGGCTCACCTTGGGCAATTTTACCAGTACTAGTTTTCTACTGCTGTGTAACAAATCAACCTACTTTACAGCCTCGACACAACACCCATTTATTAGCTCACAGTTCTGTGGGTCAGAAGTCTAGGAGGGTTTGACTGGATTCTCTGCTCTTTGGGGTCTCAGAGTGCTGAGGTTAAGCTGTCAGGGAGGCTGAGTTCTATCTAATCTGGAGGGTCTCCAAGGTCATCCCTGACTCTCACGACCGTATATCTGAGGTTCCATTTTGTCGCTGTCAGTCTTGCCCATCTGTGTTCTTTGTGACATAACCTTCCTCCATATTCAAAGCCAGCAATAGCACGTTGAGTCCTTCTCATGCTTAAAATCTCTCTGAATTCCCCTTCTGCTTGCAGCTGGGAAAAAAATGTTCTTTTAAAAAACTCGCTTGACTGGGTCAGATTTATCTGGGTTGATCTCTGAACCTTAAGGGAAATTGACTTGGAACTTTGAGTACATCTATAAAATACCATCACTACTAGTGCTTGTATTAGTGTTTGATTGAATAACCAGGGGATGGAATTTTGGGGGTTCCTCTTTGGGATTTTGCCAGCCATATTACTTAACCTGTCTGCTTCAGTCTCCTCATAAATTGGGGCAATAACAGTGCCTACTTCATGAGATTGTTGTGAGGGTTAATTGGTGTAATGTATGTAAAGCGCCTAGAACAATTCTGGTGCATAAGAACAGGATTATTAAGTGTTTTATTATTATTATTAGTGTTAAGCCTAATCCTAAAGTTGGTACCTAGGCAACTCTGTGGTGGTTCCAGGGATGAGTAGCAGAGCCTATAGAAGCAATATCGGTGACAAGGCAGAAATAGACATCTCTGGTGGGAGAGAGCAACGGTGTTGCAATGCCAAGCAGAGAGGGAGGAACTCAGTAGAAGGGGGCACAACCAGAGAGGGACTAAAGGACAGAGCTCACTGGGGGCTGACCAGTTACTCCTGTGCACACTGGTAACATCTTCCATGGACTCCCAGAAATGCTCAAGGGGGTATCTTCCAAGCTAAGCTCTGGCTGTGTGTTAAAATCCCTGGGGAGCTTTTCAAAGCTACTTAGCTTAGGCCTCAACCCAGACCAATTAAATCAAACTTTCAGACCTGTTCTAAATAGATTTTTAAAAGCTCCCTAAGTATTTCCATGTACTAGCAGGTTATAAAACTCCAAGGCTAAAGGCAACTAGGAAAACACAAAATACTCCCAAAAGATATTAAAGAACTATCATTCCTTAGCAATCACACTATCTAAGGCTAAACATGAGACCATCAAATCTCTTTTTTCTTTTGGGCTGAGAGCACCTGGCAGCAGGGAGGGGGGGCAGTGGGGGGGGGGCTGGTGGGTAGGGGAGCAGTGTGAGGAGAAATGGGAGCAGGAGCAGTGTAGGGAACGTCTCTCTCTCTGGTCAGTCCCACACTGGCCTAACAGCCACCACATAACATGAGTATTGGGCATGTGCCAGGGGTCTAGACTCAAAGTAACAAATGTCAATGGAACTGGAGCTAATCCCACTGTGGTTGTTGCTGAAATCCTTGACTTTTCCCTGTAATTGCCCTGGTCTAGGCAAGTCAGGGTTACATGTAGGGGTCAAGTTTGCTGAGTTGTTTTTGTTTTCTCATCAGCAAACTCGTCTTGGCTGGCATTAAAGCTGAATTAAGAGCACACATCAGCTGGGTGAAATGGAAAAGATAGCTAGGAGTAGATTCAATGAGGTTGACAGGGAGGAAGTGAGCTCAGGCTTTCAACTTGGCCTTTGCTGATCTGTAGGGAGGACAAACTAGATAATGATGAGTTAACAATATATTAAAATGTGTGTGTGTGTGTGTGTGTGTGTGTGTGTTCTGGAATGTCTCTCTTCAAGAAATGCTTTCATGAGTTCTACACAGCCTATTTGATAGTCCTTAGAATTTTTTTTAAATTATATTTGTTCATTTACATCAGACCTTTTCTCCAAAAACGGTTTAGATTACTGATTCATTTATGAAGTCCTATGTCAATTTTTTAAAATTTTAAAATCTTGATAATTTGTACTTTAAAGCATTTCATGATCCCACTTTTATTTACATAGTTTTCTAGTAAAATTTAAATTTTAAGCATGCCTTGAATGATAATATTTCTGGTAGGGTCTCATAAAGTGCTTTTAAGCTTTATCTTTAAGGCACTTTCCTGAAAAGTACACTTCCCGGCCAATTATACTACTCACTTGATCTGGGATTTTTTGGCTGGCCAAGATATTGGTGGAAGAAGTTGCATGAATCCAAGACTGTGGGCATTTTTCACGTTTCTTCATGGTGAACTCAAAACCCAAGGCAATCCTTGAATACTCTTTCTCATTTTTAAATTGGTTTTCTCGTTGTGGCCACTTGGATGCCTTCCTGTCTTAGAGCTCAATTCAGATGTGAATTATTAAAGATCAAACTAGTTGACTGATCAAGTGGAAAAATAGATTATAAGCTACAGAGATCTTTCAGCCCCGAATCCAAAGTGAAGAGAAGCTCAGGCCAGAGAGCAAAAAGATCCAAAGTGATTCCTGAAATAGAATTTGGCACTCTAGAACATCTAGACATATGATAACAAATAGAAAAAAACAGTTTTTGTTTCTTCTTTAAGATGTGTCTTTACTAAGGGCTTATCAAAACTTTAGTCCCCAAATCAAGCAGCTAGAAATATAGAGGTGACTCTAATAGCTATATTCTCAAAGCCACATTAGTCCCATACTTGTGAAATGCACCTGTTTTCCAAATTATATGGAAAGATAATTGGCTAGAATTGTTTTTAAGATGTTAATTTTTAAAAATGTATTTCATAGAATTAATTTTATTGGGTTAAATTCATCATTCTTTGGATGTTTTTAATCGGTCTTTGGATTTTTAATAGTATTCATCCAAAAAGCATTTTTAAATGCTTTTAAAGTAAACACAACAGGATAGGGTATTATCAGCAACATGCCCAAGCATAGAAACCAGCCCTGTGATGCTTCTCACAGCCATTGACCCAGCCTGGAGAGCAGAAGCAGGCTGAAACTTACTGCATTCTGAGTTCGGCTACATTTCCAATAGAATCTCTTGTTTTAAAATATAGCTTATGACTTTGTAGAAAATCAATCAGTGATCTGAATTGTTAGAGATCTAATTTAGCTTTTCCAGACTTTTTTTCATTTTAAAAATGCAAAACTGCCTGAGAATGTTGAAGTCCCAGCAAGAAAAGGCCAGTGCTATTTTGGGCTGTCTCCGAAGACTATCATAGAGAAGGGAGGGAGGAAAACGGAGGTAGACACATCTGGGATGCTATTTTCAGGCTCCTGGATTCCAGAAAGACTCTGGAAAGCTGGAAAGAGACCAGAAGTGTAAAAGGAAATGATTAATGAGTGCAGTCAGGGCAGAAGAACTCTAGATTGCTTGTTCGGGGTATAACCAAGACCTTGAAAAACCAGAGAGAACAAGGGAAAGCAGGAAACCCTCACCTGTATCAGTCCCTGGTGGGATGGGGTGGGGGTGGGGGCTCTTACACATTTTAAATGAACTAGAGCTAAAATTATGTTAAAGAGAAAGAGGGAGAGAGAAAGAGAGAATTAATTTTAGAGGGAGAGATTTAGAATTAATTGCCACATTAATTCTAAATCCCACCAAGACCTTGAAGCTTTGAATCAGGTATCCTGGGGACAGGGCGGTGGCTCTCGGCCCTGCCTGAAGCATATCTGCTTCCCCAGGAGGGTTTAAAAAAACACCCACACCCAGGCCTTACCCACGAAGGCGTAGTACTAAGAACAGCTTTCCACATTGTGAAAACCTGTAGAGATTACAATGACACTTGTAGGTTACATGAAAATACATTTTTAAAGTAATATTCAAGTCACAGATACTTTAAAATAGCAGCGTGGTATTACACGTTATTGTAAAGGAAATCTTAAAGTTAGTTAAATGGTTCAAAACGAAAACTTTTCATTTTCATTTGAGGAATGGTAATAGTCACACAACAATTTTTTATGATCTTTTAACAAAGATTATTTAAACAAAGCTATGGAGACTATACCTAGAGATCAGCGCTTCTCAAACATTGATTTGGAAAAGAATCATCTAGTTGATCTCATTAAGGCGCAGGTTCTAATGATTGGTCTGAATGCAGCTCGAGGTTCAGTTTTGGAGGCACGGCGGGTACTGCTGGTCCAAGCACGTATGTGGAGCAGTGGGCTACGATATTTTAAATGGCTTCCTTTCCCATATTCTCAGACCTGGAAAACCTCCAGAAATGATTTCTACGTGAGATTTGTCACGTTTATTTGCAATCCAGGAGGGTGGAGTTGGAAGAAGAAAGACTTCTTTTTAATGTATCCTAAATGACTCAGTGTTTACCTTAGAAATATATATAGGTTATGGGGAAACACTTTCTGAGGTAAAGAAGTTTCACCCCTCCTGTACCCAAGAAGAGTTAATACATGTACTCCAAAATTATGTCTTGACTCGAAGTGAAATGTTAAATGCCATAAATAAACTATCAGCACAAAAAAAGCAGCAATTTTTTTACACTAAGAAAATAACTTGTTCCTCATAAGTCTGGCTGTTCTGCACTCACTGCTAACATAAGGCACTGGATACACAGTGAGGAACGTAAAGAAGACACAGGAGAGCCAAGGGGCACCAAGGAGCAGATGGACTTGGAGTTAACATCTTAAAAAATGTTCCAGATCATACACCATACTTAAGAATATTGCACATGTTCTCTGGGAGATGTTTTCTTTTTTCTTAATGCAAGTGAATTAAGCAAATCCAGATTCTCCCCTTTAAATAAAAGCATGCTACCACAGACTCATTGTTTCTCTTTAGGAATTTCTTTCTAAATAATCCTTTTTAAAAAATAATAATTCCTTACCAACTTTTAGTTTAGTTTTTTTCCCCCCTCCCTTTAAGTTTGAGTTTTTTGAGCCTTCAAAAGACCTGTAAAGTGTCAGAATGTTCTGTTTTCAAATGCTCCTCAATTTTTGGCACAAAGAACACACTAATTTAAAACAAAGTAGGTTAAATCCGTGGCCTCTGTGCTTATAAGTCATACTAAGATGTTCTTAGAATCCAATAGAATAAGATAATAAGGAAATAGTGTTTGATCACCTGGTGGAAATTAAAGAGGAAGTAATGTACTGTTTCTACTGGATGTTTTTTCATTCTATCTTTTTTTTTAAGATTTTATTTATTTACTTATTTGACAGAGAGAGATATAGTAAGACAGGAAACACAAGCAGGGACAGAGGGAGAGGAGAGGGAGAAGCAGGCTCCCCACTGAGCAGGGAGCCCAATATGCGGGGCTCAATCCTAGCATCCTGGGATCATGACCTGAGCTGAAGGCAGAAGCTTAACCAACTGAGCCAGTCAGTTGCCCCATATTGGATATTTTTTCTTTTTTTTTTTATGTATTCGTTTTTTTTTTTTTTTTTAATATTTTATTTATTTGACAGAGAGAAACACAGCGAGAGAGGGAACACAAGCAGAGGGAGTGGTAGCAGGAGAAGCAGGCTTCCTGCCAAGCAAGGAGCCCGATGCGGGCCTCGATCCCAGGACCCTGGGATCATGACCTGAGCCGAAGGCAGCCGCTTAACAACTGAGCCACCCAGGCGCCCCTGGATATTTTTCTAATCATATTCCCAAATCTTCATAGTCTCATATTTCAAAGACCACGTGAGAGTTATTTAAAAAGGTAGTAGAAATTGCTCTGGACTTGAAGGTTGTTCTCTTGCCAAAGTTGCCCTACTAAAAGAAAGTTTAGAAAACACCTTATTTTTCCACATTCTTGTTCCAATGGCTCTTTCCTCCCCTGATCTTCTAAGAAGAATATCTGTGTTTGAGGATCCAGTATGGTAGCCACCAGCAAGGTGAGGCGTCCTGTAAGTATAAAATAACTATTCAATTCCCAGACTTGGTATAAAAAATAAAATAAAGTACCCTATTAACAATTTTTTGTTAATTTCATGCTGAAATATTAGCATTTTGTGTCTAGTGTGTTACATAAATTATTAAAACTATTTTTACCTGTTCTTTTCACCTTTTCAAAATGGCTACCACAAAACCTAAGCCTCTGTATGTATATGTGTCAGACAGGGTTATTATATAGAAATTATCTAGATTATTCATTTTTATTTTGGAATGATATTCTATTTATTGACTATTTGTTATCCCTAAGCCAAACACTTTATCTGTATTAATTCACTTAATCTCATGACCTCCACTTTACAAGTGAGGATATTGGGCTTAGAGAAGTCACGTAACTTGCTCGAGTCACACTTCTAGTAAGTGGGAGAGATGGGTTCAAACCGACTTCTGTCTGAGGACAAAGCCCATCTCTCAGCCAGGGTGTTACAGGTCAGGACCAGGGTGAGGTGAGGGAAGTATTTGCCATTGGTGCAAAATTTAAGGACACTGAAAACCTCAGTAATAAAGACGTAATATTTTAATGGATTTTTAAAAAATCAAAATTAGTGCAAAAATTCCATGAGGAAGAAAATTTTAAATAAAGACAGCATTTGTTTCTGGACTTGCCTGATGTGGTCCTACTCACCTCACCCTAGTCTTGGCCCAGACCATTAGTCCACCTTTCGGAATGACTGCTCACTTCTGTATGTGTTACCTTTTCAAATATATTTGGCTTGTGGAGAGGGGCCTGAACCTCACATTTCATAACTTATGCTGGTGGTTCCCAGGCCTAGTGAAGAACATCGGAGGTAGTACTAAATACAGGAATAGAAAAAGACTAAAAGGAAATAACTCCCAGTGTTTAGAGAGGTTTTTCTGTGTGTTTGTGGGGGGGGAACCAATGTGATTACCCCATTATCTAGCTATAAAACATTGGGAACCAATGTGATTACCCCATTATCTAGCTATAAAACATTAGCAATTAAAACAAAATGTTTAAATTTTGCTGAATAGGCTGTGAATTTGATTTAAAACTGTTGAGTAAGCACATGTAGCTGAGAAAGGTACTTAAAACAACAATTTTACACAATGGATGAAATGCCATGACTTTCACAGCCAAACTCAACAAACTGAGTATACTCTTGGGAAATCTTGGCCGGTCTGTTTAATTCCCATTGTTTGCTGTGTGAATCGCAGGGTGGACCATTTACAACAGACTTTTCCAAACCCTAGTTGTATGACAGGGGCTCATAAGCAGACCTAAAGGAACTCAATCATTCCTCTGTATTGGAAGTTCTTCGTCAAGAGGGCCAAACAATTTCCTATGGAACTTACAAATCTTACCACCAAATACATAGAACCATCAGTATCTCTCTGTTTCCTTTCCCAAACTAAGCTGCTTCAAAAAATAACCAAACCCCCAGTCCTGCCTCTACCTCATTTCCCTGTTTAGTTCACTCCCTTCTGATAAACCATCCCTCTCCCTACACAGAAAGTACCTTTGTTATGGTTCTCAATGACTTCCTTGTTGTCATATCTAATGGACAAGTAACGGTTTGCATCTTTCTTGGTCTATTAGCTGCTTTTGACACAGTTGGCTATTGCCTCCTTTAATTACTCTTTTCTTGGCTTGATTCTCTAGTCTTCTGGTTTTCATCCACATTCTTAGATACTCCTTCTGAATCTCCTTCAAAGGAATTCTATGGTGGAAATACCCTTTCATCTTCATCTTGTCTCCCCTGCCATAATAACCCCCTATCACTGATGTCTCCCCAGTCTTCATCATATATATGAATCTCTCTTTACCTTTAGAAACCTCAGTTGTTACTGGGGGTTTGTATTGCTCCTCCAGGATCTATCCCCTTTCCTAAATGCAAATCATGCCATCAAGGGCAGCATGGACAGGATAATCAGAATTTTGGGATCTGACAATCATTATAGGTTACTCTACTAAAATCATCCGGTTTCTTTGTCTTCCCAATTAGCCCCTGTCTGGCTCATATTTGCCATTGTAGCCTCGGTGCCTGGAGGAGAACCTGGCACATATTAGTATATATCAGTGTGACTTTGGCTGGAAAGAACAGAAATTCCGACTCAAATGACCTAAACAAAAAAGAAATAAAGCCTATCATAGAACTGAAAGTCCAGCATAGAGTATGCCAGCGGCTTCATGATGCCAGCACCAGCTCCACTTAGTTCCCTTCTAGGTCATCTTCATCCTCAGGCCAATTTCATTCACCAACATGGCTGCCTGTGGGAAGCAAGGGGGACTACATGACCCCTTGTTCAAGAAGAAATCCCTGTCCTTTTGTTTTTCTGTACCTCTAGTCAACATTAGATATCAGCAATCATAACTGGCCCGGTCATTTTATCTGCAGGGGACAGCAAGGAGGAACACCTATTTGGAGTACATTTCCCAGATGTGAAAGTTCTTGGGCTAGATAATATATAAAGCCAATCAGATTTCACATATATAATTATAGAAACCATATTACCCAATTCAAGAAAAAAAAAATCTCTGAGATTTCTCCAAAACTCCTTTAAGCCAAGCCCTTCCAGAAGCAAGTTTTAAACCTTCGTTCCAAAAAATGTCCTTTATCTTACAAATCCCATTCTGCTTTTCCATTTTCCAATTCCTGGGACTATCTACCTCCCAAACCCTAAGGAATTAAAGTCTTTCTTTTTTGTGCAGCTTTCTAAGTTTTGTCCCCAGTCTCGGGGGTTGGGGGGAATATAAATATAGATAGAGATAAAAAAATTTCAGAAACATTCTGAAAATTTTATGCATCGAACACATGGCACTCTTAATCACCTTCAATTTCTTCGGACTGATTCAAGTTGCCCAAACTCCAGTAACTAACCCTAAAGTCACTAAGGACAAGCCAGTTTTCCTCTTTATGATGCAAACTTCTAGATGTTTCCTAACTTTGCTGTCACCCTTCCTCTTGCTCTGCTTCAAATCTGTGTTTCGATTCCTTTGGCTTATCTGCTATTTTTAGCTCAGTGCTTGTCCTTCGGATTTGTCAGTCACATTTATCCCAGATTAAGTCCTCAGTATTTTCTCAAAGCTCTGCTTGAACTCCGCCCTGGCTGGTTCTGCTCCCCACTGCCGTGGGCTGCCAGGCTCTGGGAGCCAAATGCCTCCAGTCACTCTGCATGTGGTTACTTCTTCCCTTTCCTTGTGACATCTCCTCCCTTTACGTTTAAATTCCTTATTTTAATTCATATTTAGCAGTACTAGGCAGTCTGAACACTTATTTTCCTTGTTCACCGCCCATTACACAACCACCTACTGACGGAAGCATTTACATGATATTAACCACCCTTGGCGCTTTCGGTCAGGAGGGACGGGTTCAAGCTCAGGCTAGTAAAGCCGATTCACTCTAGGGAGCCTGGTCCCTGTTTGGTTTCACTTGAGTTACTTGAGTCTGTCTAATTGAAGATCTGGCTCACTCCACAGAAATCAATATCTGAGCTCATCATCAACTAGATCTAACGAATTCAGGCTTGCCTGGTTTTTAACTTAAGAAATTTGGAAAGTAATAACATCAATTATTAGGAAACAGAAACATGATAATTGAGACCAGAAATGGGACAAACTTTTCTGTAATGAGCCCGATAGCAAGTATTTTTGGTTTTAGTGGGCTTTCTAGTCTCTGTTACACCACTCAACTCTGCCATTACAATGTGAAAGCAGCCATGGGCAATAGTAAATGAAGGGGTGTGGCTGTGTTCCATCAAAGCTTTTATTTACAGAAACAGGTGGTGGGCTGGACTGGGTCCATAGTTTGCCAACCACTGATCCAGATTGACCAGTACGTATGCTGACCCATGGGCCCCCCGAGGCCAAGATGTGTGCCTGGAGGATGAGAAGGCACGAAGTCCCTCTTGATGGAAGGAAGGTCAGTTTACTCAGTGGTAAATAGTAGGAAACAATTTTATATTAAAACAAGCCCAGATATTTTATGAAATAGAAAACCGCTTTGGACCTTGTTGAGGCAGGCTCTCGGGAATACATTTTTGACTCTCCTCTGCTATTAGGGGAATTCTGTTGGGAAAGTTTAAGAAACGCTGACTGGGGGATACTTTTATTATAACTGCGCCTCACAGAGAAAACACGTGTGTTAGATAAGCTTCACTCAGGCATAAGTTCTAGTGCTGATGGCCATGAGTTTAATGTTAATGAATCAACAATACATATGAAGTGTCTTTAAACAGAAAAACACATAAATTAAGGTTACGTATTGATTGATTGGCAAATATATTATAGAAGAATATAATGTTATATTGGTAACACCAATACCATCCTGTCTAATTGTAGTGCCTTCGTTTCCCTACACAAGTCAGAAATGTGGCTCGTGCTAGACCTGTTGTATTGTCCTTAGACTAACAAATTTTGTTCACTTTCAGGATTTCACAGCAGTCCCTGCCTGCTGGCTGGTGAGACCCTCAGACTTTCTTGGGCATTTCTCAGAAGAATCCAGTTATTTTAGTGCAACATCCTGAAGCTTTCGCTGTTTTTCTGCTGAGGTTGCTGCCATTATTATGTTTGGTTGTTTTTTTAATCTTTTTTTTTTTAACTGCAGTATACTTGATACACAATGTTACATTAGTTTCAGGTTATTATGTCTTTTCTGGCTTATCCCACATCTGAATATTATATAGTCGATCTTCATTCTTCAGATTCCATATTTGCAATTTCACCTACTCACTAAAATTTATTTGTAACCCCAAAATCAATATTCAAGACATTTTCACTGTCAGTAGCAGACCTGTGCCGAGAGGCAAAACATTTGAGTCACCCCACACGCAAGTTCCCAGCTGAGGTCAAACAAGGTGACAACTGCCTTCTTAGTTCAGCTCTCATACTGGAAGCCTGTATCTTTTTTACGGTGGATTTACTATAACACATCTGCTTTTTGTGTTTTTTTGGGGGGGATTTTGCTGTTTACACGGCTCCCAAGCATAGTACAGAAGTGCCGTCTGAGGCGTTCCTAAGTGCAGGCAGGCGGGGATGCGCCTCACAGAGAAAACACGTGTGTTAGATAAGCTTCACTCAGGCATAAGTTCTAGTGCTGATGGCCATGAGTTTAATGTTAATGGATCAACAATACATATGAAGTGTCTTTAAACAGAAAAACACATAAATTAAGGTTATGTATTGATTGATTGGCAAAAATACAGTAAGCAGAGGCTCAAAGGAACCTAGCTCTGTATTCCCCCAGGAGCCAATTGCTAATTCAGTGGTCAGTGACTTTACAGAACTTGACAACCACAGATAAACAAGACTCCACTATAATTCCATTTGCAGGGTCTTGTTACTCTGTGCTCAGTTTTAGCCATTCTCAAAGCTGCCCCATCATATTGCCATCTACTTCTCTAAGACAGGTCCTGGGACGTCTTGAGGCACATACACAGATAAGCAGCAGCAGCATCACCTGGGAAGTTGTTAGAAATGTGGAATCCAACATCTGTCGTTTCCTGACTTGCTAATTTTAGCCATTCTGACTGGCATGAGGTGGTATCTCACTGTGGTTTTGATCTGTATTTCTCTGATGCTGAGTGATGTGGAGCACTTTTTCATGTGTCTGTTGACCATTTGGATGTCCTCTTTGCAGAAATGTCTGTTCATATCTTCTGCCCATTTCTTGATTGGATTATTTGTTCTTTGGGTGTTGAGTTTGAGAAGTTCTTTATAGATTTTGGATACTAGTCCTTTATCTGATATGTCATTTGCGAATATCTTCTCCCATTCTGTCAGTTGTCTTTTGGTTTTGTTGACTGTTTCCTTTGCTGTGCAAAAGCTTTTGATGTGGAGAAAGGGTAACCCTCCTACACTGTTGGTGGGAATGCAAGCTGGTACAGCCACTCTGGAAAACAGTATGGAGGTTCCTCAAAAAGTTGAAAACAGAGCTACCCAAGGACCCAGCAATCG
>CM053606.1:121376645-121412146 GCA_028646535.1 Procyon lotor | reverse complement strand
GTGATCCAAAGGGACACGTGCACCCGAATGTTTATAGCAGCAATGTCCACAATAGCCAAACTATGGAAAGAACCTAGATGTCCATCAACAGATGAATGGATAAAGAAGATGTGGTATATATATATATACGATGGGATACTATGCAGCCATCAAGAGAAACGAAATCTGGCCATTTGCAACGACATGGATGGAACTGGAGGGTATTATGCTAAGTGAAATAAGTCAGTCAGAGAAAGACAAGTATCACATGATCTCTCTGATATGAAGAATTTGAGAGGCAAGGCGGGGGTTTGTGGGGGGGTAGAGGGGTGGAGGAGAGAAATGAAATAGGAAGAGATGAGGAGGGAGACAAACCATAAGAGACTCCTAGAGTCACGAAACGAACTAAGGGTGGCTGGGAGGTCGAGGGGTAGGGATAGGGTGTCTGGGTTGTGGACATTGGGGAGGGTATGTGCTATGTTAAGTGCTGTGAAATGTGTAAGCCTGACAATTCACAGACATGTACCCTGGGGTGAATAATACATTATATGTTAATTTAAAAATAATAAAATTTAAAAAAATAAATTAAAAAAAAAAAGGAAATGTGGAATCCTGGGTGCTCCCGGGTGGTTCAGTCAGTTAAGGATTCAACTCTTGATTTTGGCTCAGGTCATGATCTCAAGGTAGTGGGTTCCAGCCCTGCGTCAGGCTCTGTGCTAGGTATGGAATCTGCTTAAGATTCTCTCTCTCCCTCTGCCCCCCAACCCCACCACCTTGCATTCTGCCTCTTTCTGGAAGGAAGGAAGGAAGGAAGGAAGGAAGGAAGGAAGGAAGGAAGGAAGGAAGGAAGGAAGGAAAGAAGAAACAAAGAAACAAAGAAAGAAAGAAAGGGAAAGAAAGAGAAATGCAGTATCCCAGGCCCCACCCCAGATGTTGTGAATCAGAGTCTGTATTTAAACAAGATTCCTAGGGGATTCGTATGGACACTGAAGTTTGAGAAGCATTCCTTTAACACATCTCCTTTATGCCCACAGTTATCTCACTGGTCAGTTCGTTTTGTTTTGTTTTTTTCTGGTTACACTAGAATCACCTTTACTTTCTACAGGCCAAACACTAGCCTCTCGTGGTCAGTTCTGTATTTCTGGTCTGATACCATCCATTCACCAACTCACGAATCCATTAATTAAACCAGCTAGCTTTTTTTGAGTATCCATTTTGTAGTAGATATAATTCTGAAAGTAAGATTACACAGAAAAAAAAAAATCCTCAAAGGTCCTGCATTCTGTAACGGAGAGAGTCTGCAAACCAACACCATAAATTACTAAGTAAACAGCAAGAATAAATTCACAAAAGAGGCACAAAGGTAACATGGAGATTAACATTGATGGATATGGTCTGTGAATACTTCCTAGAGGAATTATTTTGAACACAAAATAACTTTAATCCCTGTCAATATGATTCAGCAAAGAAGTTGTTTTAAAACATTAAACATTAATCCTTTCAAATCTAGTATGTAACATCCTCTGTGTACACACACCACCACTACTTTATAATAGTTTTCCTACACAGGAACAAAAAATAACAACAACAACAAAAGAAGTGTAACTAAGAAATAACAGAATATATGCAGAGATGGAAGTTTTTTCATACCGACTCTTCGGCTTTCTTTTAATCCTGGCATAATAATTCAATTTCCCTTTCCTTTGCTTACAGAGTTTGATGATCCTGCAAAATGGGAGAGTTCTGATCATTTTGTGAGCTACTTTTATGTAATATGACCCCTCTTCAGGCCAGAACCCTACATAAGAAATTTAGCTTTTTTCCAGTATGTCTTTTAAGAAGGCACAAGTTCATTTCCCTCTTATATGAAATTAGATATGATGGAAGTATATAACAAAAACAGAAGAAATATTGAATCAAATGAGCTACTGATTGTTGGACTGAACAGTCACTTAGATCTTGGAAAACAGCCTTATCCTCTGAGTATAGGAAAACTGCAATTTAGCTTGCTATCATTTTTCACTGATTGTCACAAAAATGCCTCAAAGCTGGTCTGTATCAGGCTCTTCAGTTTACCCATGAGAAACCTGAGGCACTGGAAGGTGAAGTGATTTTATGCCATGAGTCAGCAGAGCCCTGGGAAACTGAGGGAATATGAGCTGTGGGCAATTTGGGATAAGACCGTTCCAAGTCAGTGAGTGACTTTATGAAGAGGTAAATTTGAAATTAAATGCTATAATTAACTCTCTAAGCTGGAACTTTGTTCTATCCTCTTCATTTTGGAATAACGAAAACACTCTCCTAATGTCTTTGAAAACAAGTAAAGGAAGGCTGAGTAGAAGTGTGGAACCTCTGTGAGTCGTGCATGTGTCATGAAGCTGGTGGTATTGTGACATGTACAATTGGGAAACATGTGTAACAAGATAGGAGTGGATGTTCCAAGGTACACTGTGAGTAATTTATACATGTGTTAATGTGCCCCTGGATAAAAGGAGTCTGAGTCATCCAGCAAGTATAAACAAACAAACAAACAAATAAATAATAAATAAAATACAGAACGACTCACAATTCACTTCTATAGTTGCAGGAAGCTGGCATATTATTAAGTGATGGACTTTGACATAGAGACCAAGAGTAGCAACCCAAGACTGCACTTCAAGAAGGCAGAGAGTCCGAGAAGCTGAAGAAACTGGGAATTTGGAGTGCACGGCTATAGATTGTGCTCTCCCTCTCACTTGCTGTCTTCCTGGGCAGGTCCTTTCCTGTTTGTTTCATGTGCCGCGAGGGAAGGGGGCTGGACTAGGGGGTTGCCGGCATCCCCTACAGACGGTTCTTGTGCTATCTGAGTCTGTATTTGCAGAGCATGTTCTCACCGGAGTCCCAAGAGAGGCACACTCTGCAGCCATCACCCATAAACTCAGTCCTGTTATTCCTTTCCCTTTCTTTGTGCTAGTAACTTCGTTCCTAGTGATGCTATTTCTTACCTGGGGAAACGGCTGAGATTTTTTTCCCCTGATACGACAGGAGGAAGTGCTTTGAAGTCTGGCAGACTGTCCAAATTCTGTTTTCCCTAATCACTGACTGCGTACGGCTGTTGGTGACTGGAAGCTCTTGCTAGACCGCAGTTTCTTCATCCATGAAATGGGTATAATAGTATCTATTTTCCAGTTTCTTGGATAAATTCAACAAATAAGGTAATGCTAAGTGATGCTGCATGAAATACCAGGCACGTGATGGATTTCAAAAACGATAGTTCCTTTCCTATTTTCTCCACACTCTGCTTTTGTTGTTACTTAAAGATAAAGGGCTAGTACTCCAAAGTCAGACCACAGTCAGTGGTTGAAGACAGATGCAGCTTCTCACCCTTGAAACTCCATTACATAGGCAATTACATATTCTGCTTAAACAGCAGGTCCAGGCCTTAAGTACACCACCAATTCTCTTTTTAATAGATGGGAAATGTGGGGCCTAAGCCAGCTATCCACTAAAGACTGAGTGAGAGTAAATAACAGCATGTAGGCACTTTGCACAAGTCTGACATTCCATATTTATGCCATACCTTTGGGGCAGAAGAGCTAAAATAGAACAGAGAGATCTTTCTAATGTGGGCAATAGGGGCCACTATAATGATGCTGAGGTAATGCTTGGGTGAGCTCAAAGCAGCTGAAGCAACCAAATTGCCTCAGAGAAATGAGAGGAAACAGGTAGAATCATGGCCCAGGTGGAAGGATTAAGGTGTGCTGAGGCGAACAGCATGATTCCTTTTTGTATGTTTAAAGACAACTACACAACCAAGAAGAGCTAAGAAATTTACCCTCTCAACTCGGACTTTTAATAAACAACATTAATGTGAAGGTTCCTAACTATGCATTAAGTCTGATAATGGCACAAAGAACATTTAAGGCAAGTTGTATAGCTGGACAAAGTGTCTTTAAATTGTTTGCTGGGAGAAACCTCTCACAGAATCCAAAAGCTCTGTTCTTATTGTGGTCGGCTGTGGTAAACTGATAACCCCCCTCATCCGACAGGGGGCCTCCCACCGACCACACCCCACCCCCACCCAGTCTCCTCCACCGCACACACATTGCTTTTTCTCTTAGCTTAAATTCTAAGAAAATCGATCATGGCAAAAGCATGGCAAATAAAGCTTAAAATGCTTTATATGGCACTTAGAAAGTTTGAGCTATTGTTTGCAGAGAAGAAATCTGGGACACGGCATGACTGGACGATCACGGCATGACTGTGGACCGTGGGAAGCCACACAGGAAAGCCTGTACTGTAAAGAGAAACCATGTTACTAGTCAGAGAATCATGGATGATTCTAAATAATGTGTCGCCAGTTTATTTCGTGCTAGGCAGGAAACTGGGACTGGAAGATGCAAAAACTAAGAAAATATGGTCTTAAAAAAAAAAAAAAAGATGGTCTCCGACCTTAAGGTGCTCACAGGTTAATGGGAACAACAGATTGTGTCTCCTCTACTGTTGTTAGCACAGTAGGAGCTCAGCATGGTAACTGCCATTTGCAGAGGGAGCCGCCTAAGGATCAAAGCTGGCAAGAGGTCTCAGATGGTGCAGACTGAGGGGCTGAACGGTGCTAACCTCGCCTCGCCAGCACACCCCCACAGCATGCCCTTTTCCTTTGTCCTTTGTGAGGCTTCCAGACTCCCAGGTGACCAGAGTCCTCATCTTGGGACCTCTGGACAAGTTTTATGCTGCAGAGTACTCTCCAAACGTCTTATCCTCATAAGTTTCTGGCTCGCACAGCCTAAATTTGCCCTGTGTATAGGGCGATGTATACACTATGCTGTCATTTTTATTCGACTTAATATTCTCTAAAGATAAAGCTTAAAATGAAGCAAATGCGTTATCGTCAAAACAAAGGAAATCAAAGTGTCCTGCCGGTTTTGTTGTTCTAACATTTTGAGAAACTGAACACATAAAGAGGACTAATTTGTGCTGTTATTTTCATAGTCTTTAAAGATAGTGATGATCAACCCATTATTTTTAGACTTTAAATCAGACAAAATACAGTTTTTGAAAAGAAATCACATCGATTTGGGCATGAATCAGGGTGAGCTTGGCTTTCAAAGTAAATATCACGCCTAATGAATTCTTGACTTATATCCTATAAAAGAAAGGACAGTATTATTTGCGAATGCACAATATGTAAGAAATACAGGATAAGTCTGGGACTTAGAGAGTTAAATGACACCATCATAATGAGTCATGGGAATTATTGGTTTTTCCTAAGCTATACTTATTTTCTCACATTAGTAATCGTGTGCCTGTGCTCTGATGCCAAGTTGTGCGGCTGCTGTTGCTGATCTGTCAGAATCCCCGTGCTCAAACCAGCTTGACGAAATGGATCTGAAGGAGTAATAGATACATTTGCAGTCAGGCTTTGGCATGCACACAGAAGACATTGAACTTGACCGTCTCAGCAATAGGAATTTCAAAAGGTTGGTAAGGGAATGGCAAGATCTTTTCTAAGAGACTGTGGATGTGGGTGGACCTATTTGTAGATAGGATATTGATTTATTTCCTTCCCATGAAAATGGTATCAGGTTAGAGACCTTCCTGAGAACAGCAAGGATCCAAAAGAACCATCCAACCTCATAGTATCTTTTCTTTTGTTCAGGCAAGACAGGTTAACATAGAAGAAAGTGCAATAACAGAGGAATGAGTACTTCTGCTTGAAGGTAAACATTTGAAAGTCAAATGTTTGAGATACTCAGGCTACATTCAATAATTCAAGAATGAGCCTACTAATGCTTAATATTCCATCTGTTTGGCATTCTTTTCAAATTGACCAAGTTTATATAAAGAGTAGAATTTTCTCTATTTTACATGCTTTCTTTTTTTTACCCCATACAATCCCACAAATCCTATGAACAAATACATGAGGATTTTGTGAAAGGAAAGTAAATGATCTTCAAGTAGTTTTCAGGACTGGCCGTGTAGCAAGAGAGGGCCCACAGTCCTGAACCCTAGTCCAGCCCCCCACTTCTGGAGACAATGTTGAAGCATGAAAAATTATATTTGTGTGCTCTCTTTTAAAATAAAGGCCCTTAAAAAACAAGAGAACAGCCAATACATTCTGAAAAAAAAGAGCTGACCAAATATTAAAATTCTGTGTGCGTGTGTATGTTTGTGCATAAAACAATGAGACAGTTTTGCATCAATAGACAGAATAAAAGAACAGAATAGAAAGACCAGACATATATAGAGAGTCAAATACAAGAAGAAATTTAGTATTTGATATGGTGTCATCTCAATAAATGTAGGAACAATGAATATTTCAATATATAGTGTTAGACATCTGGGTGACCCCCTGGGAAACAGGAAGCTGGATCTATACTCACTCTGAATTAACAGGATAAATCCCAGAAGATAAATTTAAATGTTATTTCTTCTAAAAATATTAGAAGAAAAATATGGGAGGATTTTTTTTATGACTCAAAATCAAAAATCAGTAAGGCAAAATTGTTAGACTAAATACAAATTTATTTTATTTTTTTAAATTTTTTATTTATTTTTCCCAAATATGTTTATTTTATTTTTTTAGTGTTTTAAGATTATTTGTTCATGCACCACATCCAGTGCTCCATGCAATATGTGCCCTCCTCAATACCCACCACCAGGCTCGCCCAACCCCCACCCTCCTCCCCTCCTAAACCCTCAGTTTGTTGCTCAGAGTCCACAGTCTCTCATGGTTCATCGCCCCCTCTGATTTCCCTCCATTCACCCTTCCCTTCCTTCTCACAATGCCTTCCATGTTTTTCCTTATGCTCCACATGTAAGTGAGACCATAAGATAATTGGCTCTCTCCACTTGACTTATTTCACTCTGCATAATCTCTTCCAGTCCTGTCCATGTTTATACAAAAGTTGGATATTCGTCCTTTCTAATGGAGGCATAATATTCCATTGTATATGTGGACCATATCTTCTTTATCCATTCATCTGTTGAAGGGCATTTTGGTTCTTTCCACAGTTTGGCAATTGTGGCCATTGCTGCTATGAACATTGGGGTATGTGTGGCCCTTCTTTGTACTGCATCTGCTTCTTTGGGGTAAATACCCAGCAGTGCAATTGCAGGGTCATAGGGTAGCTCTATTTTTAATTTTTTGAGGAATCTCCACACTGTTTGCCAAAGTGGCTGCACCAGTTTGCAATCCCACCAACAGTGTAAGAGGGTTCCCCTAAATGTTCATCATCTTTAGCCATCACGGAGATCCAGATCAAAACCACACTGAGATACCACGTTACACCAGTTAGAATGGCCAAAATCAACAGGACAGTAAACAACAAATTTATTTTAAAAGTCTGTTTAGGAAAATAAATACTATAAGCAACATCAAAAAACAACTGACAGATTGGAAAAATATTTGCAACTCATATCACAAAAGGCTAATTCCTCTAATAAATAAAGAGCTTCTAAAAATTCAGGAGGAAAAAACACAATAACTCAAAAGAAAAATGAGCAATGAATGAACAGATGGTTTACAGAAAGTAAATTAAAATGATTCAAACAAATGAGGAGACAATCTCATCAATAATAAGATGCATGCAAATTAAAACTACACTGAAACACAATTTTCCACCAGTCAGTAAAAATCCAAAGTGGAGGCACTCTGTCGATCTGATTGTAGAGGAACAGGTGCTGCCATGTACAGTTGGTGAGGTGCTAAATTATTACAACTCTTGTGGAGAACAGTTTTGCGCTGTCAGAATTATAGATGCATATTATATTTCACCAAGCGATTCCACTTCTTAATGTATACACAAATTTTCCACTATAGCACTTTTTTTTTTGTAGTACAAGTATCCATCTGTGAAAGAGTAGTTAAATGAAATTATAATGTATTTACGTGATGGAACGCGAAGCAGCTGTTTACCAAAAAGAATATGCTATATAAACTGATATGGGAAGAGCTCTCTGATTCATTAATAAGGAAGAAAGGTTCAGTATAGTATGCCCTTTCTGGAGTGAATAAATGGGAAATAAGAATCTCTCCTCACATTTGTTCACGTACTCAAACAGAGACTATGGGAGGATACCTTAGATCTTCCTAACAAGAGCTGGGTGGTTAAGGGTTGGAAGAGGAGGGTAGAAAGAAGAATTTCAGACCTTGGAAAGAAGTTTTCAAAACTACAGCTGCTTGGGATCAGAGGCACAGTCTGGAGTCATGGAACTGACTGGCCTTAGTGGTCCACTCAGCATCAGACAAATGGCTTTGGCTTCGTCTTCCCAAAGCTCCTGCCAACAGCACCGGGCAGCTCTCAGATTGTAGGAGCACAACCCATTTTAGAATCAAAGAGCAGACTTAGAAGACACCGCAAGGGGCCCATGCACTAGAACTTGGATGCAAGCCATCGGCATCCCTCCTTTTTCCCCATTTTCTCTTCTGCTAGACTGGTAATTCTCTTTTACTATTTACTAATAATATTAGTAAGTAATTTACTTACTTACTAGTAAGTAAGTTTAGTAAGTAAGTAAATTACTTACTAAAAAGTAAAAATACTATTTACTAATAAAAAATATTTTAATATTTACTAAGGGTGACTTTGCCCCAAAAAGGCATGTTTGGTTGTCATGACTGGGAATACATCTATTTGGCTTAAAATATCCATCGTGTTGAAGTTAAGAAACTCTGCGCTAGAGTGAGATACCACAGAAAGGGTGAAACCTGTGAGGGAAAGCACAGGGAAAATGAGGAATGTGCTGTCATTAAGAAGACTGAAACCTTCACACCCACCCCTGTGTCTGAGGTAACTCAGAGTCCCAGGGAGAAGCAAAAGAAGGATGATTTTTCTGTGCCCTGGTATGACAAACACTGTGAAACTCAATCTTGAATAAAACATGAAACAAATCTAAAAGCACAGTGCTATAATTCAAGAATAACAACTCCTTAAATCCCCCATGTATTAGACATCTGCATTCAGTGTTGGCCACTGTCATTATTGCCCATTCCACTCACAACGAGGCTTGATTTACACAAGACCTTGTGTGTGGAAACCCCGGAGAGACTCAGGAAAAGCAGCGCTCCCACAGCAGAAGGGCTGTTATCTCTGGAAGGTAATTCAGCAGCTGTTAACAAGTCTCCATTTACTGCAGAGCAGCTAAAGGAAAGAAGAACG
Organism: Procyon lotor; assembly: GCA_028646535.1. Classification (NCBI taxonomy): domain Eukaryota; kingdom Metazoa; phylum Chordata; class Mammalia; order Carnivora; family Procyonidae; genus Procyon; species Procyon lotor. The sequence goes on along the minus strand of CM053606.1, from coordinate 121,403,027 downwards.
TTGTGCTGACTCACTAATTGCCAGACACTTGGGGCGGGAGCCAGGAAAGGAGGGGAGGGACTGCTGGAGGACACAATTCACTCCATGCAAGGGGGGCTGACTGGAATGAGGCCACCATTCCAGGCTTCTTAAGCTAATGTTCTGAAGCTCAGGGAGTGATTTGCAATGGCAGAAATGACAGTAAGAAAATGCAATCTGACGCCAGGGAAAACAATCAGGGAGAATGAGAGCAAGTAAGAAAGAATAGATCATTAGAGTGGTAGAGAGGGCATCAGGTGTGGAGCCGCATTCTCCTCCGAGGGGTCTCCTGGTGGTGGAGACCCAGATTCCTAATGGGGACTTTGTGGTGAGGAGTAGACCCGCACACCGCAGCCTGGGGCATTCTGAGTGAGCACGCAGCTTCCCGTAGCGTGTGTGGTATTAATCCCCAGACCTATGGGAAATGCACTCGCCTTCTCACTTTTCAGGAATTTCTCTTAAAGGGAGCTACCATGGCCCTCTGCACTACTTGGAGACTTGGCTTTATGGAATTTTGCCTGGTTTACTTACGGAGCTAGTCCTGTACTCTCAAAGAATTAAATGCGTGGCATTCATGGACACTTTCCCATTCTTTGGCTCTCCTTCAACTGGTTGTCACTGAACCATTAAGTCCGTCTCTTTTTTTACTATCTTTCTCCCCCTTGGACCGTGAAACTCTTCTTGGTGTTGAACAAGGAAGTGGAATTTATAGACTGACATATAGGAGTACATTCAGGGCAGGATGGAGAACATTAGACTCATAGGTCAAAGCAACTCAAACAATATTTACCAATTATTTCTGGCCACTATTTTATGTCCTGATGGGGAAACACCAGCATCAAAACTCCCTGGGGAATGACCGAAAAAAACACTCTCTCCTCAAGAAATGAAGCATACAAATACACCTCAAATCTTTCATGCCTTTGAGGGCTTAGGGAAAGTTTCCATGCAGAGATCAAAATTCAGGATTAGCTACTCTAAGCTTCAATAACCAGATTCTCCATTTCCTCAGAATGGTACTAAAAATCAGAAGAGCTTCCATCCACACCACCCTTAATATTTCAGAGGGTTGCTGTATACTGTCTCTTGTTTACTCCTTGCAGCAGCCTTGATGAGCTTGCTGTAGTGTCCCCATTTTAAAGACCAAGAAACCAAGGTCCAAAAAGAAGACTGTAAATTCCTTAAGGTCACAGAGCCAATAACACAGCTGTTTCTATACTCCAGTGCTACTAACACTTTGTAGCTACCACAAAGAACTTATAAGGTGGCAGGTTTTGGGGGTGGGCGTTGGAGGGAAGGACGAGGATCAGCAGCAAAGATTTATTTAGTATTCCTTATGTGTTCAGCACTGTGTTAAACACTTGCATTTCTTTACTTTTTTAATGCTAGCAACAATCTTGTGGTGTGGGGACGTCATTTCCAACATGGACTAATAACACAATATTTACATATGGTAGGAAAGTGGGAGCTCAATAATAAAAATTGGCAACACCTGCTTCATCAGCTGAAAATATAATCATATCAAATTTTTTTTTATTAACTGTTTAGGAATTTACACGAACTCATGAATTAGAAGTCCAAGGTTGCTCTCTTAAAGAGTCAATGTATATGTTCTCCCATTATAAACTATTGAAGAAAGCCACAAACACACTCAGTTCAAAAGAATTAATCCTCCCTCTGAATGCCAGGTGGAGAGAAAACTGAAGCCTCTGGCTGGTCCATTCATGTCTCCTACAGTGTCCCTTCCTGTCCCATGGTGTCCTATTCAACACTTTGATGTTTCCAAGGCCCAGGGTCCAAACATTATTCTGTCAACGAAGCCTGTGTTGGTCTTGACTCTTGCAGAGGCCGCTGGAAGTCCCATTTACCAGGGCTCTTTAGTTTACATTCACACACTCAACCATTGATCCCAAAACAGGATCAATATCCCTGAGAGGATTGGGCGTGCAAGGGTGTCAGCCTTTTCTGCCTACTGTGCCAGAATTAGCTCTGGGCCATGAATCTCTAGACCCGAGTTACAATACAGGCTCCACCTTCATTCATGGCGGCTTCCACTCTGAGGTCTATGATATCTTTTCCCACCAGTGGACGTCTGTCACTGCATTAGAGTGCAGTAAGGAGATTTTTTTCCAATGCTGAAATTAAAAAAGAAACGAGGTCTTGATTCCTTTCCTTCTAAGCATTTCCTTGGTGCCTGGATACATTTTTCTACCTTCGTCCCAGAACCAATACCCATTTTACTTGGAATATAGAGAGCTACTTTCAAGAAGGCACATGTGGTTCTGAAGTGAGAGAGTGACATTCGAAGAATGAATCTTGTGGACAAAGGAGAGCAGGTAAAGCGATGTAGTTTTTTTAAGCAAAGGTACAGGAAAAAACTCTCAGGAGTGAGAGGGGTCCCAACAGAGGTTCCCACTGAGGGCTTTTAGGGTTGGTCTTTTATTGAAGGCTAACCAGGGAACTTAAATCCTTTTAACAACTCTATGGATAGCACCATTGAGTAAGAACTAGTGATAATACCTTTAATGGCTTACTTCCTCTTTAGGGTCTGGCAATTCTTTGTTGGTCACAAGTAGCTGTTATAACAAGACCTCACCTCTGACACCTAGGACGGATGGTCTAATTTGTTCTCTAAATCTCTGGTTTCCTCACACCTCCGCGTTTTGGGGATTTCTGTGAGCCTGATCCCGTAGCCCCCAAACTATCTCTCCCTACTTCATTCCGTGGGTCCCTTACTCTGTTCTATTATTTTCCCCCTCTAGGATAATAGGTGCATATTGAGCTTACAGTGTCGTAACTAATTTTTCCCCCCAAAAATAATTTAAAAATGTTTTGCCTTCTATGTCTCCAAACATAGAAGAAGAACCTGGCACAATTTTCAAAGTTCCATCTTACCAGACATCCCTTACTTCCTGTGTGACTCCATCAACTGGGCGATATTGCTAATCACACCAGTGTTATCTTTCCCCCTAAAATCTGCCCAGCAAAACAGTTTATATTGCTGTCTAAACTACATCATTTCCCAGACTACTGAAATAAAACAGAAACAAAATATCTGAGTAATTCCAGAACATCTCAAAACAAACCCATTACTGTGGAAGTCACAGCTCATAAATAACTTGCTTCTATCAACATATAGTTATGTAATATTAGACTCAGTGATGCAGATGGTATATTTCCTCATGACACTTTACAAGCAAGCTAAAAACACACAAATACCTCCAAAATAATGACAGAGGAAAGGGAAACAAATTCCAAACCAAAGGAGGCAGGCTAGAATCTCATTTTATGAAACCATGAGACATTTTACATACTGCAAAGTAACTTCTGTTACTCTGGGAAGAACATAGAACACTGAAGAAAATTACCTTACCAGATAGATTGGATTGAACACATATTTTGTTCTCTTGTGTTTTCCCAACTTCCCACTACCACAAAAGACAATGGGTTTTGCTTTAAAGATATAAACCCCACAGAGGCAAAGAAATGAGCATGATAGCATCAACATTTTGAAAACAAGAAATATGGAAAAGGCAGGGGACCCAAGGAAGGTAAATTTAAAACCGGTAGTAGTGAAAACTGAAAGCCAATCTGATTTATATGATGAGACCCCAAAAGTTCTAGAGTTGATAGAACCAGGTACCTCCAGAATAGGATGAAGAGAGATGGTTTGGCTAAAATAAGGAGAATGAATTGAAATTATAGGTAAGAAGCAACTGGATCAGATTGTTTCCTTCACTCCAACAGGCTGAATGACTAAGCCTCCCCACTCTAGCAGAAAATTGAAAGTTTATTCTCTGGAGAGGGTAAAAAGAGAGTCTCCAAACCAGGAGACATTAAACACATTAAGGATGGGGATTCTCTGTGGGAATGATGGGAATGACTACTCTACTGAAGCTCATTCAGCTCCAAAAACAACCAGCTCCCTCTTTTGAAGTACACACAAGAGACAGGTGTGCGTAGACAACGGAAACCATTATTCATAGTCAAGAATTAGAAACAACCCAAAGGTTTATCAGCAATAGAATGGATAAATTAATTGTGGCACATTTGTAGGATAGAAACTCATAAAAATAATGTTGAATAAAAGAAGTCACACACAAAATGGTACCTATTGTGAGTTTCTAATTATAAAAAAGCTATTAATTCAGGAAAGGTAGTGATGAGGGAACAGAAGGCAAGCTGAGGACAAAGCAGAAGCTGACACCCCACAACCCCACCCCACCATGGGATATCGTGACATGCCTCAGGCATACCTGGCTTCCCTAAAGGAAAAACAAATAGTTAACATGTAGAGATCACAGCCCTGAAAGACTCGAGTGTCCCTCAGTTTATAAATGTCCTAGTGATGAATAAGGAAGAACCTTTCTTATCAATAGCCTAACTTCCAGAGACCCATTACTCAGTTCCTGAAGCCCTAACATTGTCCTCCCCTCCATAAAATTGAGGGAGGCTGAGGCAGAAGGAAATGTAAATCAAGTTGAATTTCTTCTAAACCCAAAACTCATTGACAAATATGTGTGATAGGAGGAGTGTGACATTCCTCCAGGAAGCTCCTAACTATCTTGCTGTTATGCCTTACTAAAAGGAAAAACAACCTTAACTTGACAAATACCAAAGCCTCCAGTATCCCATGTGTCTTCTTTAATACATGGAAGTTCTTTCAAAACTTCCCTTTTTCCTCACCTCCCCCAACCCCATAGTATATAATCAGCCACTCCTCACAACCTTGGGGTAGCACCTCTTTCTGCCCATAGGTCCTGTCCCTGTGCTCTAATAAATTTTGCATTAAAGATGTCTCAAGAATTCTTTCTTGGTCATCGGCTCTGGACTCAACCCCACGGAACCTCACCTATATTCTAAAAGTACATTAGTAGGAGGGCATAGACATTGAAAAGCCTTTCAAATGCTGGCAATTTTTTATTTCTTGAGCTGAGTGTAGTGAAATGGGTATGTTCACCTTGGGATAATTTGTTGTGGTATATACATTTATGATCTTGTCGTTTTTTCATATATATAAAACACTTCAATAATGAAGTTTATTTTTTTTTTTAAATGGACCAGCTAACAGACCTACACATTTCATATCAACTTCAGAAGTCTTAAAGACCCTATTTTCATTATAGGCATGGGTTTCTGCATGAAACTTGCCATTAGCGGAAAGGAAATGGGTAAGACCATTGGGAAGGAAATTCTCTTGGCCCACAAACCTCTATTGAGAGGTAACTTATACCTAGACCATGACTTCCATCATTTAGATGACCATTCAGAATAAGCTCGTTCTCTCTATACTGTAAACATGCAACATAAAAAAAATCTCCATTTCTTCCTAGCTCATTTTGGTAAGCAGAATCCAAGAAGTCCCCACGATTTCAGGCCCCTGATACACTCACACTTTCTCCCAGTGATTCAAATAAACATCAATTTATATACCAAATTAAGGTATTTTTCAAATTTAATTAAGTTCTCAGATCTTTGACATTAGAACCAGGAGGTTATCCTGGGTGAGCTTGTCTTGATGAGAGAGTTTTCCTGGCTGGTCACAGAAGAGAAAATCAAAGGCAGGTGCTCTGGCTAGCCCAGAAGAAATCAAACCTCCATGCATGAACTGCCTATAGAGGTCATGTAGCAAAGTGCAGGGAGCTTCTAGGAATGAGAATGATCCCTAGCAAAGGCTACTAGGAAAATGGGGGCCTCAGTCCTACAACCACAAGAAATGAACTTTTCCAACCACTACTGAGACCTCAGGCCCCCTATGAAAATCACAGCTCTTGATTTTAGCCTGATGAGACCTTGAGTAGAGAATCCAGGCTGAGTACAGAATCATGCCTGAGCTTCTACCTACAGAAACTTAGATAATAAACTTGCGTTGTTTTAAACCACTGAGTTTGTGGTGATTTCTTAGAAAAGGGATACAATCATCTTCTCCCAATATTATCAGGCACCTGCTCACTTTCTATGTTGTATTAAAAAAAGTTACTAATTACTGTGCTTGGTTCAGCAGCACACATACTAAAATTGGAACGATACAGAGAAAAGATTAGCATGACCCATGCACAAGGATGACATGCAAATTGGTGAAGTGTTCCATATTAAAAAAAAGTTATTAATAATTAGTTACACTTGGCCTCTTAAACTTTCCAAAATTCTCTAACAGAGTTACTATGCATTTCTCTCTGTAGCAGACCGATGTTAGTGTCTCACAAACCTTGATAACTCATTGGTTTGTACCCCAAAAGACTGAGAGGGGTCAAAGGTGAAATTTAGAAAACAAAGCTTAGTTTGAAGAAAGGAAGCACAAATTTGCTAACCTGCTCTTGAAACATTAATGTGAATGAATACTCTTTGAGAGGTAAATAATAATAAAATAAGATGCAGGTGCATAGTCACATAGAATTGATTTCACTTAAGAAACTAACCACAGAATTTGTTCCAACTGTGGGCTAGAGATCATTTAGATTTTTAGAATCTTTGAACCAATTTGGTGTGACAGAAGCAATAAATGGCAAAGAAGAGAAGGTGGAATCTGCTCTGTCTCTGGGACTGTCATAAAGAGTGATGACCACATCTTCCCACAGCCCAGTGTGGACATTCCTTTTGGCATCGGACCATTGTCTTACATGCAGCATGGGTAGAATAACATGGCAAGTCCTTTGTCTCTGCCATGATGATGGTGCAATTTGTGCGCCTAACTCTTCTTGTCTCTGTTGGATCCGTAGCCTTTCTCTACAACCTATAAAAGCTGCTTCGTATATCTACCTCATCATTATGATCAACATGATGATATCTTCTAACGGAAGTTATAGATAATGCTTGAAAGCAAACTTCCTAACTATAATTAAAACAATTTCTAGCATTTCAAGCATACATACCTTCTATATTAAAAAGGGAATTGAGTTGAGAAAGCTGCATTTTGCCAAAGATTGTCTACACAGGGGCTGGCTGAATGCTTGTGGATTTGTAGAGAATTCCACAGTGCTTTGCGGGCTCTGCCAGTCACGTGTCAGGGAATGCTGAGAAATGGCCTAATTAAATCAGCACATAATGAAAGGAGACAAAATGCTCTAGGTCTAAAAACACAATGTGCCTTTGGCCAATGCAGACTTTGACTGCATCTAAAGAAAGTGACCACATCTCAAAAGAGAAGAAGTGGTCAGCAGGAAGGACAGCACATTGACAAGATCCACAGAACTCACAGAGCACTAGTCAAGTGAGATAGAATTATGTTATTTTTCTAGATTTGGTTATATTTTGATATTGGACAGTTTTTTATTACCTAATAACAATTATTAGGTAATTTAGGTAAAAATTTAGGTATTACCTAAATTTTGTTGTGATTTATTTTCTCATTCAAAAGAATATTCATTTTCATATGTGATTTTGTATTCTTTTCTTACATGGGTCCTCAAAGTTGTGTAATTATTACATATTGAATGTAGAAGGAAGGAAAAAGGGAGAGAGGGAGGAAATTCAATAACTGAAGAGTGCAGAATTCATTTGAAGAGTAATGGAGAGTATCTCTAAAACTACACTGGAAAATATAAGGCAATAAAATGATATCTTTAATATTTTGAAAAATATATAGTTTTGTTTCGAGCCAAATTGTTAACTGTGAGTGTAAAGATATTCTCAGATATGCAATATATCAAATAATTTATATTTCTGCACCACTTACAAGGTATCTACTAGAAATTCTGTTTTATCAAAAGGGCAGGTAAACCAAGAAAGAGATACACAGAGAACTTAGGAAACAAGGGATCAAACATAAGAGAGGCAAAGGACACTCACAGGATCATGGTAAAGGGAGATTCCAAAATGGTAGCTGTCAGATCCCACACAGCAACCACTCCAGATTGGAGAAAGGGCCTCCTCTTTGAAGGACACAAGTGTCTGAATGTACTGAGAGTAAATTTACACAATTAAGGCGGGTGCTAAATTTTAGTATTGAATTAGTGATAATTCCATAAAAAACTATTCAAACAAAAAATATATAATTATTTATGAGGTGAGATAGTGAGTTGTGCAAGATATAAAAACTGATCATGGCACACTACATGGTTTAGCACTTACACGGTCATCATAAGATGTACACTGTTGATTCAATCAAAATTACTATATAACTGGATTCAGTACATGGAGTGAGCTAAGTGTTCCAGGAAGACATAGTAGAGGAGGAATGAACAAGAAGAGCCAAATCTTTATATTTCACAGTGAAAAGTCCATAAGTAACGAACCAATCTGAAAGAGCAAGAAGGACGATATTGGCAATTATTAAGAGAAATGGTGGTAAACTCCCAAATAATTAACGTAAAAAGTTAAAAAATGCTTGTTTTGGGAGAGCAACCAATGCAATGACCATCAAGAAATTGTTCTATTTTTTTCACATCTTGGAGGAAAATTGTAGGGAAAAAGATGGACAGTATGTACATAAAAATTTAATAAAAATAAAAACTGAATTGAAAAGAATGTTAAAATTTTTAAATGTTTTCCACAGTTACATATTCTTTATATAATAGAAAATCAATTTAGGGTATAGCAGGTAGGGAACTTGCTCTGCTTAACTGATTTCAAATTTTAATTCTTTAAATGGGGAAAGGAAAGAGTTAAGAAAAATTATGGTATAAATTATAACTAAATTTGATGCAGTTGAAAATAATGTTGGTAACCATAAAGGTAAAAGAGTTGTCAGATAAATTTCTGTAAATGAAATTACTGCTCCTTTCAAAGCTCTATTCCATTCTGTGCAGGAGTCAATTTACACGAGGGACTTTTCTGCTTTTCTGCTATGGGTCTGTGGCCTGAACATTCTGCTTGTTCTCACTCATTCCCTTAATAAATACTTATTAATTACCTTTTATGGCCATCCCCGTGGTAAATACTGAGGGTGTGTTGTTTAGAAAGATGAGGCTAGTCCCTATACATGAAGTTTGAGGAAGATGCACTTTAAACTGGCAACATTGACCCCTCCCTTTGCCTTATGACTACTATTTCTCTGCCCGCACTGACGTCCTATTTCTTCTTCAATCCAAGTTCTACACTTCACACAAGACCTAACTTAAGCCGTTTCCCATGCCAATCTTCCCAAAAGATGTAAGAATTTTCTTCAACATTCTTGTGTGTTTGTGTCTGTAATGTGGTATTTCTCTAGTACTTTCATAGTGATATGGGTTTTAAGTACACGTACGTGAATGATGGGTTTAAGTACACGTAGATGAATTACGAACACATAGATGAATGAATATTCATCCATATGAGTGAATAAGATCATTACCGGTTGATTGTGTCTCAGATATAGTGGGTGGGTCATACCAGAAGCTGAGTCACACCCTTCCTTATTATTCCGCAGTGCAGACAAACTTCATAGAGTGTGAGTGTCCCTTGTGTACAAACCTGGGACATTAGCATCTGCCTCAGAATTCCCTTACAGCAATCACAAGCACATTTGGTATTAACCACTTCATAATAATAGCTGATGTATATAGATACTCATGCCAGCCACGGTTCTGTGTGCTTTAACAAATTAATACCTTAATCCTCTAAGAGACCCTGAGATATGTGTATTAACTGTCCCATTTATGAAGGACAGATTTGAGACTTGGGGAGATTAGGTAACTTGCCTGCTGTCACGGAACTTGCCAGATGGGAAGCCAGGCAATCTGGCTCCACTGTCCATCCTGTTAGCCTCTGGGTGACACTTCTTTTTTTTTAATAACTTATTTTTTTTAGGATTATTTGTTTATTTATTTATTTGACAGAGTGAGAGAGAGCAAGAGAGGGAGCACAAGCAGGGGGAGTGGGAGAGAGAGAAAGCAGGCTTCCCGCTGAGCAGAGAGGCTGATGCGGGGCTCCATCCCAGGACCCTGGGATCATGACCTGAGCTGAAGGCAGATGCTTAATGACTGAGCCGCCCAGGTGCCCTTGGGTGACACTTCTTATCAAAGAAATGCTCAATGAGTAGCAGCTAGTGTTAAATTATGATAGGCAGTTAAAGAATATATTGTGTATCAACTATTCATTGACTTTTCTGTAGTTGTAATTCCTCTGTATTTCATGAACATGGTGTTTTGACTTCAAAATGAGGAACATTAATTGAAGATGTGAGAAAAAAACCATCAGAATTTAAAATACTTGAGTGACAGAGTTTATCTCATCGTTTTAGAATAATTTTTAAAAAGCAGTATCAGAATTGAATTATTTTTTATTTTATTTTTTTAAAATTAAATTATTTTTTAGATGAAAAAAATAAGAAAACAGCATTTTTACCATGACTATTTCATTGGTGCTATACATTAGATTTTTGTTTGTTTGTTTTCATTTTCCCAGAAAAAGATACTTGTACTAAGAGCTTCCCCTTCCTCGCAAGAGCCCAAGTGTTAACAGCTAATTTCAGAAGTCATAAGTCTGTGTGTTATTTCTGGAAAATTAAAGACATGAACTTTTGCTCTGTGGTTAACTGCACTTAATAATTAGGAAACTATAATCAAAATTTGAAAGGAGAAAGGGTAAGATCAGATTAATCATAAAGCACAAGATGAAAATAAAAACACTTAGAATTAAATTATTTGAAAGAATAAAATTACAATAATAGTTTTTCTAACTTTTCTAGGCATGTTAGTAAATAATAATGGGGCTTGAGAACCCTCAAACTAAAAACTCAAAGGTTTCTTTAAAATAATATCATCTGGGGCTCCCGGGTGACTCAGTCAGTTAAGCATCTGCCTTCAACTCAGGTCGTGATCCTGGGGTCCTGGGATCTTCGAGTCCGGAATCCAGACCCTTGCCCAGCAGGGAGTCTGCATCTCCCTCTCCCTCAGCTCCTCCTTCGGCTCGTGCTCTGGCTCATTCTCTCTCAAATACATTTTTTTTAAAGATGAAGTAATATCATCTCACAAATAAAGTTATAATACTAATGCATATTTCTTTTTTTTTTTTTTAAAGATTTTTCTTTTATTTGACAGAGAGAAACACAGCGAGAGAGGGAACACAAGCAGAGGGAATGGTAGCGGGAGCAGCAGGCTCCCTGCTCAGCAGGGAGCCCGATGCGGGGCTTGATCCTAGGACCCTGGGATCATGACCTGGGCCCAAGGCAGACGCTTAACGACTGAGCCACCCAGGCACCCCACTAATGCATATTTCTTACAGATGACTTTGAAAACGTAAAAGCAAAAGAAGAAATAAAAATTGTAATTTTTTTATTTCACTTTAACTACCAACACCGCTCTTACTCGGTGCTCTTGCTACTCTGGCTTTCAATAAAAGCAGCAAGCATTTACGGTTCCTTCAAGGAGAAAAGAAGGGATCTGTGGGATTCGGCAATTTCTAGTATTTCCCCATTTATTCTATCCCCCCCAGCACTTTGTCTACAGAACAGAGGTGGAGTAGGCAGAAGTGTGAGGCAAACTTCTGAACTGGCATTATATACATGGTAAATCAGTAGCATGTCTGGCTCATGCAATCACTGAGCATTTTCCTTAAACGGGTGCAAAAGACAACATAAAGCTTTCCACGACTTGTCAGCCAGATCCCTTGAGCAAACCACTTAATCCCACTGAGTCTTTGTTTTTTCATATATTAAAAAGAAGATAAAAGTACTTTCCATACTATCTAATCTTCTTGTTGTAAAGCTCAAATTATATGTATATATTATATATATACTACATACCTAATAAAAGACGGTCTATATAATATTATGTATACTTTATGAAAGTGTTTTTGGAAAAGGAGAAAGTGTTATATAAATTTTGGTAACTAGCAATAAAAGCGTATTTTTTAAGTCATATAATATTATGTGAAGAGAGGTAAAACCGGTAAATTCTTCCTCACTCTGTCATTACGTGCTTATTTAGAAAAATGACTTTTTATATGAAAGAACGCTAATGATAGTGACAGCTACCATTTAACAAAGCACTGGCAATGCAAAGTACTTAAGTACATCAACAACCCTTGGAGGTAAGCAATTCGAGGTCAGGATCAGAGTGAGTCACTCACATCGGGTACAAAATTTAAGGGGACAACAAAAAATTCAGTTGTCAAGATGAACAATATTTTAATGTTATATTTTTAAAAGTCAAAAGTAATCCAAATAAATCAGTGATGAAGAAAATATCAATATTTTAAATAAAGACAAAGTAGTTATCTTGTGTAACCTTGAATACATGAATTTCTTTGCGCCTTCAATTATTTCTTTATCTAAAATGGGGAAATACTACTTCTACTTATAATACCTACTTCTTAGAGCCATAGTAGAGATTAAATGATTTAGTGTATGTCAAGTGATTAGAACAGTACCTGGCACACAGTAAATGCTTGGAACATGTTAGTTAAAATCATTTAAGATGACCATGATTACTGATTTTTCAATTTTAGATATGAGAAAATTGAGGAGTCAAAGGATTTAAATGGCTTGCCCAAGGTTCCCAAGTCAGTCACAAGGTTCACACTCAGGACATTGTACTCCAGAGCCCTTTTCTTAATCACTAGAGTATAATGTTTCCCCAATGAGGATGTTATGAACACTTCATGCTCTTAAGGTGCTCTGAGAGTGTGAGTGTGTGTGTGTGTGTGTGCATGTGCACCACACAGATAGATGAGTGAGTTGTACAGTGACAGGTTTTAAAATCTCTCAAAACTCTGCCTAGCATTTATGTATAGACTAAGAAATGCTTAACTGGGTGGCATCGTTCAGCAAAGAGGCAGAAAAGGAAAGAGAAGAAATACCCTCCAGGCTGACTGTGGAAAAGCGTCTTCCTTCATCCCACTAAAAAGGTTAGGATGGAGTACATAACCAGGTCTTTTTAGATAAGAGGGCAATCTAGCTTTGTAAGGAGATACATCATCAGTGGTTAGCATTCAGCGTTTCATGACTCACCTGTTTAATCTGTTCATTGAATTGAAGTGTAGACATATTTTTTTTTTTAAATACTTTATTTATTTGACAGAGAGATCACAAGTAGGCAGAGAGACAGGAGGAAGCAGGCTCCCTGCTGAGCAGGGAGCCCAAATGCGGGGCCCGATCCCAAGACCCTGAGATCATGACCCGAGCTGAAGGCAGAGGCTTTAACCCACTGAGCCACCCAGGGGCCCCAGAAGTGTAGACATATTTTTTACGGATAGCAGAAAACACACACGTGTGTTTATACAACTATATCCATAACATACAGTTCACAGTACAGAAAAGTAGCACTCTGTTACTTAAAAGATTTATGACTTTAATTATATCTCTCAGTAAAGCGAGCCACAGATTATTTGTATAGATTTCTAGGTCGGTCACGGACATGCTTTCTAAGAATGAATCTTGGTTGTTTAAACCTGTGACTCACCACTATCTATCCTGGGTTACTGCCTCTTATGTGTTATCCTTCATCCAGACTTCAGAAAATAATTTCATTTCTCTTGTCAATGAACAGAGGCAAATTAGAGAGTTAATTTCTACGCCACTTCTTTTGAATATTTCCTTATGAAATACTAGGAAGATTTAAAGTACAGGGTCCTGGCTTCTAGTCTTAAGTGTAATCCCGTAGAGTGAAGCATGCTTCACACACTCATGCATAAAAATGACAAAACAGGCTCGAATAGATTTATAGGATGTTTCAGAAAAGAACCTCTTTTAAAAAATGCTGACATTTGCACGATGCCTTTTTCTTTTTTTTTCTCCAAGATTTTATTTAAATTCAAGTTAGTTGACCAATAGTATAGTATTCGTTTCAAGAGTAGAATCTAGTGATTTATCACTATAGACAACCCCCAGTGCTCATGGAAACAAGTGCCCCCCTTAATCCCCATCACCCATTCAGTCCATCCCCCACCCTCCTCCCTCCAGCAACCCTCAGTTTGTTCTCCATTGTTAAGGGTTGCATGATGCCTTTTTCACAATTTACATGTATTTTACAACTTCATAACATATTTATAAACCACTGGTTCGATGAGTTGAAAACATCACCTTCTTTTATCACCTTCTATCAGGGATCTGCCACTAATTAAACCTGGAACCTACTGTTTTGGTACCCTATCTCCTTATTTAAAAATGGGGCTCATAAGAAGACCCTTCTAATAAACTTGTGAAGATTAAATAGATAAAACACGCAAAGTGTTTAGAAATGGCATGACAAAAATGTTATTTTGTCCAATATCACTATTGGAAAAAATCTGGAAATATGCCAGTATAATTACACCACCTTTAATAATGAGCACGGAAATTTGCCTTCTTGGATCCAGAGGTCTTTATTTCACTTGGTTTTCTAAGGCACTTCCACATCCCAGTAAAATAGCTAACATTCTGTGCCTTACCCTCCTGCAAAGAATAGTATAATGTTGAACAGGTCACTGTATGTAGAGGACCGTTGGTGTATATTGAAACTATAAACATATCTAGTGCACACTCACGATTGCAGTCATGGTAGCTTTACCTCTTAAACAATTAATCTCAGCCCAAGATTTTCCTAAGTAGAGAAATCCTTGTAATAGAGTACAATGTCACAATGATTTTGATTAACAATTACCTTAGGAAAGATAAACACAAAACTTTTAGAACTTAATAGCGGTTTTCAAAAGCAAAAACCCTTATTCAATAGCCAAGGCAGTATATTATTTAACAGAATCAATGTCATAGTTTCTTTGAGCCAACTCAATAACACATGTTTCCAGCATGTTCTAATTAAAAAGAAAAGGGGAAAGGATGGCTTTCTGTGTGGGACGAAAAAAAGAAATTAAAAAGAAACATCTAATATCAGTTGCAGTTTGGATTTGCATGGCCTGTGGGTAGGGTCGTGGCTTTTTCAGAACCAGCTGAAGAAAGAAACCTGATGATTTAGACAGTATGAACTTGCAAAATTCAGACTCACGGGCTGTCTCAGGACACTACCTGCTATAAAAAGTGGAAATGATAATCTAAAAAAGACTGACTAGGAATGTATGTTATTTTGTGCAGATGGCCGGTTTTGGAGAAGCCAGAGTACAAACGAGGGATATAGGACAACGACTGCGTCTACCTCCAACCATCTGGCATGGACCTTGGGAACTTAGCAGCAGATTCCTCCCAGCCAGTGCTAAATATGGGAAGCCTTCTGTCTGAGAATATTAAACTACATATCTTTCACCCTTCACCTAGATTCAAGAAACTACATGACAGTCATCCTGGTTCTTTAACGAAAACGTAAGAGAAAGCAACAAAGCAGTGACTTTTGGGAAGATTGTATCACAATTAATTAGCAATTCTGTGTAATCACTATAAGTGATTATAGAAGCCAAGAATCAAGATTAATCCATCTCATCTTTCTGAGATATTCCTTTGAGGTACCGTTCAGGATTTGCTTCTGGCCCACTCACTTAAATTGAACTCTAAGACATTGTGATGCTTAGGTGATCTTTCCAAATTAAGATCTAGTGAGCACTGACCTTTACGGAGTGTGCACCATCAGCATTCTAGTGCCCAGACTAACATGCTTTGAAGAAAAGGCCAAGGTGGCCAGTGGTGCTTAGTTCACTTGATCGAGGGCATTCGTGATTATCTTTTCAATTCAAAGTCTTTTGAAATTTAAGAGCTCACAACATAATCCCCTCAAAAGTAAGAATTACCTCATTACACACTCTGAGTTCTTTAGATGCAGCTTTTTAAAAACATCCCTGTCACACTAACTTGCTTCTGCCAAGGACGCCATCTTGCCCCAGGCATTCAGCACTGACCCAGTCTGACAGAAGCAGGACAGGCTAAAAATAGCAACAACAAAGGCTGCCAGGGCTTTCAGGATGCTTTTACATTTTCCTTTTTTCTTTTAATCGGTGCAGTGAAACTTTATTGCAAGTCTAAAACATGAACTTTTTTTTTTAAAGATTTTATTTATTTATTTGACAGAGAGGAGAGAGATCACAAGTAGGCAGAGAACGAGGAGGAGGAAGCGGGCTCCCTGCTGAGCAGAGAGCCCTATCCAGGACTCAATCCCAGGACCCTGAGATCATGACCTGAGCCAAAGGCAGAGGCTTAATCAACTGAGTCACCCAGATGCCCCTAAAACATGAACTTCTGATAGACAATATACATCTGAAAGTCATACTACATATGTCATAGTACTCCCCACCCCTTCTTGCTCCCCACAGTTTAAAAATACACATGCACAAATACGTATATGATTAAGCCTAAGCAATGAAAGTGTATTTTTCTAACTCTGTATCCTGAACTCTCTGCCTCTAATCTGCACTCAGATCAGGTATAACTAGTTGCCCTTTTGCTCTACTGACATTATTTTCCCCTGACCACATCTTTGTATTTCAAGTACCTGGCATATGGTAATTACTTAGTAAATGCTGAATAAATTAATTAATGAATATGTATCAGTCGGGATAGCCCAGGTTATGCTGCAGTAACAAATGACTCCAAATGTTCATTTCTTGCCCATACGTTATGTCCATCAGACTCAGTGTAGCTCTGTTCATGTCGCTTCTTGTCATTGACCAAGAAAAGTCATATGTATAAGCCAGACATTAGTCAGTTGGGATAATATAATCTGCTTTCCAGGAGGGACATCAAATACCACAAATATTCACTTCTCTAAGCTCCCACATACAGAACACATTTACCCATTCCCCACAGGAGACAATCCTACTACTCAGGGCATCGGGTTCAAAATCCTGGGGCTCGGGATGGTCTTTACGTTGGTTGGGAGACCTATTAACAAGTTATCCAGCCCATACTCACCCAATAGTCTCTGTCTAAGCAGGGTCAGGATAGCTATAATAAGTATTTTCATTCAGAAGAGGAGAGAACAGGAGCTACAGCAGTCACTGGTCCATAAAAGTTAGAGATCACACTGAGAAGTTGTAAATGGCCCCTAACCTAAGGGTGGGGAATGTTCCCTGACATTTCCCAGACATTCTCTGAATGTTCCCAGACATTCTCTAATTCCAACCCTGAGAATGGCTCTGAAATTCATTACTCTCCTTGGCACTAATTCTGTCCACTGAGAAGTCTCCTTTTCTGTTATCTTCCTTGGCTACATCTGAAGAGAATATTGGGGATCATACTTTCACTGGGAGCTGACGTATAGTCTTAGTCACTATTTACCCACAGAAATATAAGGGCCCAAGTCTCAGGAAATCAGTCTCCTTTAGTCCAGTTGGCAAGGTTTTTGACAGTACCACTCACTCAGAAATGTAGCTGGCTTCTCATCTCCTTGATTCCAATAACTCTGCTTGTCATTAGACATGCCTCTCTTTCTGCATTCAATCCAGGTATTTGAGCCTATCATGCCCTCTTGGTGCACCACACCATTAGTCTCTTTCCCCTGAGCCATTTGTTCAATGCAAGATGCACGTACTAGCTGTCACATTGATCAGTTCAAGGGTTTTAACAAAGGATATAATGGCCATATGCTTGACTTGTATCTAGCTGAATTTTCATTGTCTCCCTTTGTCATACAAAAGCTATCTCAGTTTTATCATTCATGGGTTATACATGAGAATCACGTATATCTTTCAAACCTACAAATTCCTAACTGTTTCGTCATTCCCTATTTCCTTTCATTTCCTCTTGTGAACTGGCCATTATTGTCTGAGCTCCTGTTGAAATGTACCTTATCAAATGCGGTCAACAGCAATTGAAACACATGATGCTGTTTCCCAAATTCTTGGCCAAGAGCAATGAGCTCATTGGGAAGATTATTTGTCCTTTAAGTTATTAGAGACCACAGTTTTTATAAAATATTTCACCATTTCATAACATTAATTACCATGTAAACAACCTTCAGTAACTAGTTCCTTTCTACCCACAACCTGGCTTTGAAGCTATTAACATTAGATTAGTTTATTATGTTGTTCAGACACTAGTTTCTGTGTCAAGGTAGGCAAGTTATGCTACAGTAATAACCTCATATCGCCAAAATTTTAGTGGCTTATGACTACAAGGTGTATTCATTACAGCTCCTGCTATATGTCCATTGTGGTCAGCTAAAGCTGCGCTCCATGTCTCCATGTTTACTTTAGGATCCAGTCTGATGGACAACTCTCTGGGCCATTTTGCCACTCTTGCAGCAAAGTAAAAATGGAAATGATTTGTCCTGTCTTAATTTTAATTTGCAGTTCTCCAATTGTTATGAAGTTGAGCATCTCTTATGCCTATCTGTGTGTGTGTGTGTGTGTGTGTGTGTGTGTGTGTGTGTGTGTGTGTTTTATGAATTCTCTCTTTATACTACTTGATACTTGTAAAATTGGGTGGTTTGTCTTTTTGGGTGTGACTATTGTGGTGCCAAGTATCATGTCCAAAGTCACACAGCAGGTTAATGTCAGAGCCTAGCTTAGAACTTATCTCCTATGATCTTTCAAATGCATCATAGGGGCTTCATTATTCCAACTTCACAACAAGAATTAGTTTCTTCCCATTTGGAATCCTTTCTGCCGATAAAATGGAGGTAATATTACTTAATGTCCCTATACTTCCTGGCGCAGTCTAAACCTATTTAATTTCAATATAACATATTTTATCTATGTGCCTGATAGTAATAGGTAAGACTACTAAATCTGTATACATACACAATCTGGACCCCAGTTGAATATTTTTCAAAGTTACCTCCCTAGTGATAATTGCAGGACTTTAAAAGAAAACCAGCTATACTCACAGACCTAAAATTTTGCCAGATGAGTACATATTTCTATTTTCATTTTTACTTAAATATATTATACAAAGGCAGCTCCTTTTAGCTTAAAACTTTGAAAAAGTAATTTTGATGGTCTGTAAAGTGAACATTTTATCTTCATACTGCTTCTTTACAAACCAGCTCTTAAGTTTGCTTAAAACTATTAGTGGGACCACTAAATATAGGAGTTAAGGCACCTAAGATTCATTTTGTTGACAAAATAATTTTTTGATTAAATAATTTTTATATTCATCTCTAATTGCTTCTTTAAATAAGCTTCTTTTTATAACTCATGTTAACTGGTGAATATCTTAATTCCTACTATTGCATATGTGAGTAAATATGGGCTTTATCCATTCTATTCTTATTTTAATAATTTCTGAGAAGAAAATAAAATGCCTGACTTGATTAGTAGGCTGTATATCGAGGGAAATACCAATGAATATCTAATTTATATCATATAAATCCTATTCTGGGTCAGCAAAAAATGAAAATGATAGGGCATATAAAATTTCAGGTAACTCTACCATTGGCTCCTAGTTCTAACAATGATTAAATTTTGTATATACTTTAATATATTATGGCTCAGAGTACAGAAGACTCAAAGGCACTTATCACTCATGCTTAAGAGTCCTATTTTTTTCCAGTTGACTTGCCCTCAAACTGTGTAAATCCTTTTATGTTTTTCTACCTGAAATCTAACCAGCTTTAACTGTCTTGATTGGCAAAATTAGATTTTAGATAGCTTCCTTGGAGAAGTTTTGTACTAACCTTAACTGGCCCCGTTATGATGAGTTCACTAATGCACTTACCAGAACTCTGCCAACTCATGGAAGCAATCATTCTGTTCCAAAGTCCTCATCTTTGTGGAAGCAGGTGGAAATGTTTCAGATACTGGCTAACAGGATCTCTTTAACACTAACTTTAAACTTTAAACACTAACTAACTTTAACTCTTTAACACTAACAGTGGTTCTGACTCATGAGCTACCTTTTTTTGGGGGGGGGGTCCCTGAAATTCCTTAAATATGATTCTTTCTGGATGATTTAAAATGAAGTTTATTCCATTTCTTAAAAATATTACACCTGGGGGCGCCTGGGTGGCTCAGTCGTTAAGCGGCTGCCTTCGGCTCAGGTCATGATCCCAAGGGCCTGGGATTGAGCCCTGCATCGGGCTCTCTGCTCTGCAGGAAGCCTGCTTCTCCCACTACCATTCCCTCTGCTTGTGTTCCCTCTCTCGCTGTGTTTCTCTCTGTCAAATAAATAAAATCTTTAAAAAAAATAAAAAAATAAAAATATTACACCTGTCATGCTAAATTATTTACCTGCTATAATGCTCAAGGTTCATTCAACATTATCATGGCTTCCTTTTTTTTTAATTAATTAATTAACTTTATTAACATATAATATATTATTTGTTTCAGGGTACAGATCTGTGAATCATCAGGTTTACACATTTCACAGCACATGGCACATACTGTCCCCAGTGTCCATAACCTAGCCACCCCCTCCAACAACCCTTAGTTTGTTTCCTGAGATTAACAGTCTCTTAAATCATGGTTTCCTTCTTAATAAATTAAAATGTAGATTCTTGTGCTTGCTTCAGCAGCATATATACTAAAATTGGAATGATACAGAGAAGATTAGCATGGCCCCCGCACAAGGATGACATGCAAATTCATGAAGCATCCCATGTTTTAAAAAATTTTTTAAATAAATAATAAAATAAAGTTTAGATCATTTTGTCCAATATCAACATTGAGAAACAAATAATTTCAGGCATAAAATTCTAGTGCTGATGGCAATTTATATGACATTTTCAATTTATAGAGAAATTAACAAAAGTGATAAATTTCTTCTTTTCCTTCTATCACTTTCTTTCTGAGAAATTATGGCCAGAGTGGCAGTGGCCAGTTCGTGGGCAGGAAGTTACATTGAAGATAGGAGCTGTGTGCTAGGATTGTCAAGGCGTAGAGATAAAAGGAGCCCAAGACAATGCTGACATTGTGGAACCCCATACAGCTCTAAGAGTGCCTCAAAATGTGCTTTGCTATAATGGGAAATAAACCTTTAGTCTGGTAAAGCCATTTTAGGTACTAAGAATTGAATACAATTCCTAATTGGGAAAAAAAACCCTACTTTAGTAAAGTGTGTTTTGTAACAATACAACCAGGATCAGAGCAATAATCTTTTGAAAGACCATACAATCATTTCAAGTGGCATAAAAGTCAGATGTATTCTATACCATCTTTATTTAAATGTGTGTCTTAATGAGATGAGGCTATAAATGAAGTTGGTATTTTTCTTCTGTCTGTCCCCTGACTTAGCGAATAAAAGAGACAATGTCCCATACACCAATGATGGGATTTTATCATTGTGAGGCAGACATTAAGAGATCATTAAAACCTATGTATCAATTAGAATACTCAATTGCAAGTAATATGATAAAACTGATTATCTCACAATACCACAGTAAATTATTTTGTCTTTCAGAATGATTTGGTATAATCTGGATTTTATAAGAAGAATATTTCACACATACTCACTAATATACCTATAGTGAACACATGCTGTTTTTGCTATGCACAAATCATGTCCTACTGCTTCTAGGATCAGACCTCTTTCCTCACGGATTTATTCCGTGCTACTCAAACCCTCCATTCTGTCCCAAGCTATAGGGTCTGGAACCAGCTAGACTTGGTCAATCAAATCATCTTTTATTTCTGGTCATAGTAAGTAACCGTGTATTGACAATTGACACAAGCTGAACCAGTCAGATCCTTCTTAAGGATACTTTATTAAAACTATTGGGAAAGACTTTCTTTTTGTTCATAGGGTATGAGTCTGGAGGTGCAGGGGGCCATTTGTCCCATCACAGGAAGAGGTCCTATCTGAAGAATACAGAATTAGCAACTTGATAACCTGACATGATTTGAGCCCTTAGATTCAAATGTGCCTGAAGCCACACATGCCATTACATATGCTCACATTTCCTTCTCTATTTGAACAAGTTCTGGGGCACCTGGGTAGCTCAGTCAATTAAGGCGTTGCCTTTGGCTCAGGTCCTGCTGGTCCTGGGATCGAGCCCCATGTTGGGCTCCCTGCTCAGCAGAGAGCCTACTTCTCCCTTTCCCTCTGCCTGCCACTCTCCCTGCTTGTTCTCTCTCTCCCTCTGTCTCTGTCAAGTAAGTAAATAAAATCTTTAAAAAAAAGTAAGTTCTGGGGGCGCCTGGGTGGCTCAGTCGTTAAGCGTCTGCCTTCGGCTCAGGTCATGATCCCAGAGTCCTGGGATCGAGCCCCACATCGGGCTCCCTGCTCTGCAGGAAGCCTGCTTCTCCCACTACCATTCCCTCTGCTTGTGTTCCCTCTCTTGCTGTGTTTCTCTCTGTGAAATAAATAAAATCTTTAAAAAAAAAAAAAAAAAGTAAGTTCTGTCACCTTAATCCAAGAGTCCTGGTTAGCCAAAACTGATATTAAGAGAGGGATGTTAAAAATGATAAACACCAAAATATGAAATTATTCCAACTAAGTTGCAATAAAGGACAAAGAATATCCCCTTATCCCCATTTTGGAAGGTGGCAAGTCTTACACTGTGCTGAGGTCAGCTGATGTACAAGCTATTTGTGTCTTGTGACACAAGCCACATTGCTACTGAGGTTAGAGCATCAGGAGACAGGAAAAAAGCATCAAGACATCAGAGTGCGTTTGTCATTTCTTGCAGACTTTAGTCTAATCATAAAAAAGGTACATACCTAATAGCAGACACACCTGGAAACAGAAATGGCATGCAGCCATGATAAGACGAAGTCCTTTGTGCCAGAGGCCAGACATTCTCGATGGCTGAGACTCAGATAATCATGGACCATGGGGGAATGAAAAAGTGAATGTTCTGACCCTAGTTATTTAATAAACAAAAGGAATCAGGAAGAGCAGAGGAAAATAAGACTGGAACACAGGAAAAGCCAGAAAACAGAGTAAAGTCTGGTTTTTAAGTGCCCCCGAAGCACGTGGCTGAGCATTCCCAACCCCACCCAAGGAATAACAGGCTGTATTCCAGCGTCAGTCTGTGAAATGGAGGCCAAGTACTAAGCGCTGACAGCCCAGCCCGGCCCCATAGCCCGCTGGTTCTCATCAGCAGGCCAACATGAGCCTTAGGTGGATGGTAAGAGTAGAAGCTAGGTGACAAAAGGCGGAAATTATGTTGCTCAGATGCAAGTAGCATATCCTGGCTTTTGAGTTTCTAACCCGTTGTCTCAAGAATACAACTCAGTCAGCAGTAAGGTGGGACATTAAGAGTATTAAAGAACCAGATAAAATCCAAAACCAGTACACAGAAGTCTCTGACTGCTCAAACCTAAGGCCTCCTCCAGGTTTCTGCACCGATCCTGATAGGAATTGCTACAACAGAACATTAGCATTCCTGAGAAGAGGAATCCTGCCACACCACCTTGTAGACAAGGCCATATCAGACGATGAGAAAAAGAGCTCCTCTCAGGGAGCAGAGCGGGGAGCACAAGGTTGGCGGCCAAGAAACTCACTCCCCTGTCAGAGAAGGTCTCCTTCTCCCATCCAAGGGGACAGGGTCCATGCCGTGGACTGGAGACCTCCATGCTATACTCCTCCTTCCTTTTCCAAAGGGGGCTTTCGTTCCAGTTTTGCTAGATGGACTTATCAATAAATTTAAGTTGTTAATCCTCATTTGAACTAAATGTACATCCTTCAGAGATATCAACTTGGAATTGGATGCAGAAACTGGATGGGACTTTAAAGTTGCCTTAAATATTCAGTATGGGTGAAGGCATTTTTAATTTTGCATGTGGCAAAAGCAAGCAATCTTTAAAAATTACATGTATTAAATAAAGACATATATGTATATAAATCTTTGGGGGCACTTATAATAAATATATAAAAATCTATATATACATGCACATGTATTGTGTATACATATGTATATGTGTGTGAGTGTGTATACATGTGTATGCATATATTATATGTAATCATATATGTACATAAATGCTGTGTTGCTGTGAAGGGAAATGTCATTGACATCTGTTATATCTACCTACCCAGTACCCATTTTCCTTTCTGTTGATGATAGAATCTCTTCCTTGGGGAATTGTAATAGAATTAATGAGCTTTTATTGAAGAATGTTCATCTAGGGTATGACCTCCATAAGAACAGGGGCCTAAAGGTACAAATGGATTGAGGGTAGCTTGTAAATATAAACTGTGCCTCTTACAACTGAGAAAAGGGATAAAAAGAAACTAGTCTGATGGGCCGTCTTCTCCAGGTACTCTGATCCTATAAATATTCAGGACCTTCAAAGTGGTGAAATACCCTTTCTATGCCACTTCACTATACTTCTGTACTGTAACCTCAAAGATTAATAAATTACTTATGTGAACAATTAATGAATCCGATCTTCTGTTTGCGGACTAATAGCGGCACCGCTATATACGCTTTATAGGTAACTATTCAGGATGTTTCAGGTGGGCCTACAGTCTCCTAGCTTCAAAAACGGGTACATGACTCAGGCCAAGTCACTTAAAGCATTTCACATCCAGTGATACCCAGAGATCAGGTTTAACCCTAGCTCTGCCAGTTGAGTTCTTGCAGCCACTTTTCTGCCAAAATGATCGGGAAAGAATTTCATTGCCTAGCAGGGATGCCAGCTGGTAAGAAGGGATTGGAGATGACAGGCAGCAATCTTACTTGATGTGTGGAGAAAGCCCATCCATTAGAAGAGAAAAAGGAAGGCTACCATACCATCATTTGAAACCCTGCATCTAGATAGACAGCGAAACTCAACTATGTAAGCCAATCAAGAATTCCGTTTATGTGTGTATTTGCTCAATATTTTATTATTTTGCTCCAGTTTTTTTTTTCTTTTGCTTAAGTTACTTTGAGTTCTGTTTCTGTCACTGGTAAGCATGAAAACCCTAAATAATAAATGGCAATTTCCTGCAAAAAGATTTTAAAAGCTTGTGTTAGGATAATGTGGAAAGAAAGCGTAATATGTCTTGCTGGTGTATGTTAGATGCCATCATGAAAGCTTTTTCTTTTTTTGCCCCTCCCTTTTTTTTTTTTGCTTTTTTCCCCTCTTTTTTTGCTTTTATGGGATTTTCCATTGAAAGGATTTGGAAGACTTTATTGAATCAGCAACACAAAGCCATTAAAATAGATAATAAATCCTTTAAGTTTTGGCTATTTAACTATGTGAAAAGAATGTGGAATTCTTTGAAAGAATTACAGTATATGAATTGATTTTTAAAATATTTATTGAGCTACTATTA
Organism: Procyon lotor; assembly: GCA_028646535.1. Classification (NCBI taxonomy): domain Eukaryota; kingdom Metazoa; phylum Chordata; class Mammalia; order Carnivora; family Procyonidae; genus Procyon; species Procyon lotor. The sequence continues at coordinate 121,378,093 of CM053606.1, read as the reverse complement.
TATGTCAAGTATTGCACTACATCTATTCTATGGGATTAGATTTGTTGCGGGGGAGGGGGGGGAAATGGACCTAGTCTCTGCACATACAGAACCAATAGTCTAGAATGGTAAAAAATCGACCCCATATTAAGTAGACGTTAATATAGAGTGAACGCGTTCTTTCATCCGTGTTTAGCTGTAGAGAACAGAATTCACTCTAGCTGGTTTAGGCAGAATATTGACAACAAATCTTGTAACAATCAGATATTAATATAGAGTGAACTTATCTATCAATGTTCATTGCAAAAAAAAGTATTCTAAGCGAAAAATGACTTTTGCAGGGTATTAAATAGCTTTCAGAATCATTGAGAGGGCTGGAGAAACACTCCAGATCTGTCTTTTGGTACTCTTCTGTGGTCATGCTAACCAGGGGAGCCGTGTCACCAGAACCAAACCCTCACAGCAACAAGAAGAAACCTGCCCCAACTGTGTAGTGCTGTGGTTAGGAAGCTACTGTTTCTGCAGACAGTTCCAGACTGTATGGTGCCAGCTGATCTCTGTGCCAGAAAAATGGCCACCCGCCCCCTGCTACTCAATCCCCATAAACCACCTGGGGCCTTGTACAGTTGCTATTGCTAAAGCTGCCAAGGGGGGTGGGGAGGGGAGAATGGCTTTACCAGGAGCAGAAGTAAGGAAACTCCTTGTCTTTCAAGAGCAGCGTAAATGACAAGCCTAGAAACCTAGCTGCAAGAGTTCCTTAACAATGTAATTGTAGTATTTTAGCCCTTTGGAAGGAGGTTGGGCAAGACAGCTGCTTGAAATTCCAACAGAGACCACCGCCATTGGTTTATAAGTTGAGTGGAAAAAATCTTGGTTTCAAAAAAATTACATTTCAGAAATCTATTTAGAAGATCTTAACATGTCTGCTTTTAGCTATTGATGTATTTAAAAGCCAGACTGGTAGTTTTCGCTTCCTCCACAGGTTTTTAAAATTTTTAAGTAGAAGGATAATGTGGTCCCTAGTTATTTATTGTTTAATTGACATAATAACCATTCAACTCAATACAGGACTTCAAGGGCCAAATACAGTTGCTAATTTGGTGCTATTTTTTTTTTTTACCTCAGCCAAGAATTAAGAAAGTTAAAATTCCATTGTGAAAAGGGATCAAATACAGGTATAAGCAACTTCTCAGCATCATTATTTATACATAAAATCGTTAAAAAGTGAAATGAAAAAATGCAAAGGGAAGCTAAAGTTTGCTTCCATTCTTTTTTTTTTTTTTTTAAAGATTTTATTTATTTGACAGAGAGAAACACAGCGAGAGAGGGAACACAAGCAGAGGGAATGGTAGTGGGAGAAGCAGGCTTCCTGCCGAGCAAGGAGCCCGATGCGGGGCTCGATCCCAGGACTCCGGGATCATGACCTGAGCCGAAGGCAGCCGCTTAACGACTGAGCCACCCAGGTGCCC
>CM053606.1:121333150-121376145 GCA_028646535.1 Procyon lotor | reverse complement strand
TTTTTTTTTTTTTAAAGATTTTATTTATTTGACAGAGAGAAACACAGCGAGAGAGGGAACACAAGCAGAGGGAATGGTAGTGGGAGAAGCAGGCTTCCTGCCGAGCAAGGAGCCCGATGCGGGGCTCGATCCCAGGACTCCGGGATCATGACCTGAGCCGAAGGCAGCCGCTTAACGACTGAGCCACCCAGGTGCCCCAGTTTGCTTCCATTCTTGTCCACAAAATGCTATGACACGAATACAACCTTCTCAGAAATAGGTTTCTTTCTTTTTTTTTTTACAATTACATTTCCATCCATAATGATACCTATTTCTTCCAAATTAAAACAAATTGATTAATCCCATTCTTTTGCAGGATAGGATTACTCCGCAGAGACACTTTAGCCGTTGACAAATTGGTTATATTAACACCAAACCACAGCAGAGAACATTTCAAAATTTGTGGTTTTCTGGACTGGTCTAATTTTGGTAATTTGTATGTGAGAGAGTTACTATTTAAAAACTGCTGACAGTCTATTTTGAGAGATAAAGAAATTAAATAATTTTTAATAGATTTTATTTGTTTAGTAATAATCAACAAATGGTTCTTTTAATAAAAAAAAAAGGGGGGGTAAAGGGAGGTGCCTAGGTGGCTCAATAAATAGGTTAACTGTCCAACTCTTGATTTTGGCTCAGGTCATGATCTCAGGGTTGTGAGATTAAGCCCCGCTCAGGGAGGCCTGCTTGAGATTCTCACACTCCCTCTGCCCTTCCCCCTGCTAACGTGTTTTCTTTCTCTCTTTCTCAAAATAAATAAAGTCTTTTTTTTTTTAAAGGTAAGGGAAATATCCCAAGGGTAGGAGATAATAGAGTACTTTTTTGCTTTGCAATGATCTGGGATATAAATATTGGAGCTAGTGAAATTAGGCACATTCCACAAATAACTGTTTGAAACTTTGGCTTTATTTTGGGACAGAAGAGCCATTTCATAGCAAGTCGTGTAAACTCCAAAGCCTTTCCTTGAAGGTTCACAGTCTTTTGAGAATATTCAATGGACTGGTGTGTTCCTGAAAAAGGCAGTTGGTATCCAAAGTTAGCAGGAACCCCAAGAAGAAATTCATCACAAGAAAGAGTCTTGTATGGAATGACCTGAGTTCAATGTCATTGCTTTAGGTGCCAGAGAGGAAGACTAGAGGAGTAGTACATACCCACTTGATTCAGCCTGCCTTGAATAAAATGACTATCTATTTGAAATATAAGAGCTGAGCACTAAAAGGAATCCCTTTTAGGAATTTCAACTCACTTTGGCATGCTGTATTGTAGTTCAAATGTTACATTTGGGACAGAAAATTCTTGTGTACCCTGAGAAAGTATTTTAACATTAGACATGGATCTTGGCTGGTGGACTGACTGATCACACCTTCTTGTTTCTTATTCTTTGAAACTATTGAATTGGACTTTTCTAAGTAAGCACTTTGGAAGGAGAAGATAGGCAAGTGTGTTGCTCAGAGAGATTCCTGGGTCATACCTGAGACCACTCGTACAATTTTCAGGAGGTGTGGATTAAAATTCATTATTTTTTCAAGGTACTGCTGGTGCAATCAAGGTTAATAACCAACTGGGTTAAATCAACATAAACTAATCATCATGTCCTTTCATTTCTTGTCCTTTCTCTACAACCCTCAAATCCTTCTCAGGTGCTAGATGAACTATAGGCTTTGTCAATGAATATACACCAAGAATTTAGCTTCCTTCTGTTTATATTTACTCTTTTGTTCAATACTGGATGAACATTATACACAATTTTACTATACACCTCAACTGGATACTTAAAATAGAGTGAAAATCAGAATACAGTCTCTCGCCCTCCAGAAACTGAGTAGATTGCTTCAACCTATTGCAGTGCTAGATGTAATGAACCACAGGCATCAGTTAACATTAGCACTGCGTGTAATTCCAGAAAAGAAAATCAACTGATATAAAGTTAATTCCCAAATCCTTTTTCTTCAATATATGTAAGTAATTTCTCATGAGTTTTCAGCATTTTCAGTTACAGCTGAGTTTGGAAAATTTCAACTCAGATGATTATTGTAACCCAGTGTATTCTCACTTTGTCTCAGTTCAGAATAATAAAAAAGACAAACAGAAACCAAAAATAAATAAATAAACAAATAGAACAAATGAATACTTAAATTCATATTTGTCCCAGTCCAAAGAAATATTGAGGGTATATTTCTTTATTCAAAAGCAGCTCACTGCACTTTATTAGATAACTGAATGATTTTAATTATGTTTAGGACTCTCAAAGGGAAAAAAGCTGTTTCTAGAACTCATGGTTTAGAGACTATTGTTTGCAGGTGATTTTAAATGTATTTTTAAAAGCCCCATTATGTTTCACAAAGGACAGTTTCCCTGGTTTCCAGAGTGATGTTCAAAATGAGTGTAGGTGCAGTGAAAGAGAAAGATTACATTAATAGGTGGTTTAGCATTTCTGTTGAATATGAAGGTTGCCCAATATTTTAATATAATGAGGTAATTTTTTTTTAAGTCCTCATTCTGTAATGGATACATTTAACATCAGATATCTCCCTATGAAATGAGTAATAAAGCTCACTTTGCTTGAAATTTAATAGTTTCAAAGGTATTGAAAGTTATTCTGCCCATATCTTGCTTTTATAAAGATGATATGAATAATTACTTCAGGCATTTAATCAGAAAGCACTTTTTATTTTTTTAAAGGTTTTATTTATTTATTTGAGAGAGAGAGAGAGAGAGAATGAGAAGGGAGAAGGTTAGAGGGAGAAGCAGACTCCCGGTGGAGCTGGGAGCCCGACGTGGGACATGATCCCGGGATTCCGGGATCATGACCTGAGCTGAAGGCAGTTGTCTAACCAACTGAGCCACCCCGGTGCCCCCAGAAAGCACTTTTTAAATAACTGTATTCATTGCCTAAAGAAAAGAGACATGGGGATAAGATGGGTGAACAGAATCAAAATGAGTGGATTCTTGCCCTCAAGGAGCTTATATCATTTTTAATCTATTGATGGACTCTAGCCAGTGGTTCTATTTAGAAGTTAATTTCCGCTATGGTACCAACCAAATATTTATGTACCTAATGCAATAAGGGATAAAAAATTTATGTACTCAATGAAATAGGGGGTAAAAAAAAAAAAAAAAGCCCTTAGGATGTCCTTTTTCTCTACCTCTGTACTATTTAGAATTGGCTTGCTTAGGAGCCAGACACCTGCTGGGTCTAGTAAATTATTATTGAATCATTTTAGGAGCAAACAGAGCCAACAAGGTATCTTATGGCATTTATTCAGCAAACAATTATTTTCCCCAGTAACTCTCCAGGGATTTTCATTAATTACATGAGCAGTGGTCCTCAGGAAATTAAAAAAAAAACAAAACAAGCACACAAAGCAACAAAACAAAACAAAACCCAACTGCCCATACCAGCCACCCATGAGAAGAAAAATATTAGTAGATTATCAGAAGGATCTAATTTAATTTTGAGATAGGAGCCTCCTAACTGTGTTGGTTATGTGTTGATAACAATCTTTCAGTGCTCTGGGTTAAGCATTTAGTTATGAAGTGTGCTCAAGTAAGATTAAGATTGGAGCATAAGCATTGTTCTCAAAGGGTTCTCAGTGTTCTTTTAAAGATATATCTGTACCTATCTATCTACCTACCTACTCAGTTGAATATTTATTGAGTGCATGTTGTATGCTTTCACTGTGCTTTGCATTATGGAGAGGAAAAAGAGACCTGGTCTCTATTTTCAGCTCATGTGGTGATAGACCTAAATCAAAGAATCCTAGTCACCAAAATGTGCTCCAGAGGAGAAGTAGGTATTAACACTGGTAATGAGCCTATGACAGCAAGGAATTAGGGGGTCAGGAAATACTCTCAGAAGACAAAATGTGTAAAACATGAAGTGAAGCAGATGTAGGAGTTAACCAGAAAGACAGCCACTTTCTCCAGGGGGCAAGGAGGAACCAGAGATAACGGTGAAGAGGTAGAGGCAAGAAGATACAGGTCTCTGTAGGTCATATTCTAGCATTGTCTCAAGAGTGATCAGTGCTAAGGGTCATTGAAAAGTCTGCAGAGATGTGGATACGTGTCAGATTTTTGTGTTAAAGAGTTACAGTTGTGAAGATTAGAGGATGAGTTAGATACATTTTCTTTAAAAAGTAGTAAATAAATGTCACAGAACATAAGGTTTTTAACTCTGACTTTGGGTTCTCTAAAAGAAACACTACAGGAGCCAATTACCCACCATATAGCCTGGGCTTATTTGTAACCTAACACGTGTGCAAGCTATAAAGTGCCAATGTAAAGTTGTCAGATTGTTAAATCTGTATAGCCTCAAACCAATCGTTACAGAAGAATATGAAAATACAATGAATAACAGAGAAGTCTGGATTGCCTTTCTAAAAGTTCCATGTGTTCTGATGAAAATGAAATTGAAAAATATGGCTGAAAGGAATTAGTTCAAGGCAAAATATTCAAATACTGTGTAATTCTAAAAAAGAAAATCATAGAACAGTTGCCCCAGGGTCCATGTCTGTGAATTGTCAGGCTTACACATTTCACAGTGGTGGGCATATAATGAAAAGAGTATTTTCATTATACCTCTAGTATTTGAAGACATTGGAATTATTGAAATATATGAAATATATATTGAAGGCATTCCCAAAATCTAGGCAAAGTATTCCTGTTTTCTTTTTTTCAGGCATGACAAATAGGGAAAAACAAGTGGGGTTTTAAAGATACTACAGGTTGATAAGAAGCAAAGCCTCACACAATTTAAAGCATTTGTCTGAAAAAAAATCTCTTTAGACATAAGAAGGAATTTTTAAAAAACAAGGAGAAAGGGAGAAGAGGCCCACATCAAAATAAATTACAATTCATTTGTGTCCCAAATACTGGGATGTAGACTTCCACTTGCGTCATGAGCACGTAACTGGTATCAGATTCGCCCTTCACCCACAAACAAATGAATGAAGAAACTGTTTGTCAGGTTTTAAACAAGAGGCAGAGCAGGACTGTGATCCTTGAAAAAGAGAAACAACCTGAAAGGGGTCCAAAAATTGCCTAGGGCGTTAGGCTGGAGGCATTTTTGGGCAGTGCCAGGGGAGATGGAGCCCAAGCAGAGCAACAAAATCCTGTTGAGTTGAAGAGGAAGAGTTGGTGCTTGCTGTGGGATTTCTTTTACTTTAGTGCCCACAGTTCTTGGTCACGCCACTTAGGAGAACGAAGAGGTAGACCAGATGAAGAGTGGTGGGCAGCAAGGCAAAGTCTGAGCAACAGTACCAAGCTCCTAAAGAGAGAGGGAACCAAAAGCATTGGCAATTTGGTGGCTAAATCTAGAGGCTATATAGGTCCTTTGGTGTGGGCTGTTTTATTTATTTATTTATTTTTTATTTTAATTTATTTTTTTTTATTAACATATAATGTATTATTTGCCCCAGGGTACGTGTCTGTGAATCATCAGGCTTACACATTTCACAGCATTTACCATAGCACATACTCTCCCCAATGTCCACAACCCAGCCACCCTATCCCTACCCCCCCCACCTCCCAGCCACCCTTAGTTCGTTTCATGAGTTTAGGAGTCTCTTATGGTTTGTCTCCTTCCCCATCCCATCCTGTTTCATTTCTCTCCCCCACCCCCCCAACAAACCCCCGCCTTGCCTCTCAAATTCTTCATATCAGAGAGATCATGTGATAATTGTCTTTCTCTGACTGACTTATTTCACTTAGCATAATACCCTCCAGTTCCATCCATGTTGTTGCAAATGGCAAGATTTTGTTTCTCTTGATGGCTGCATAGTATTCCATTGTACATATATACCACATCTTCTTTATCCATTCATCTGTTGATGGACATCTAGTTTCTTTCCATAGTTTGGCTAGGTGTGGGCTGTTTTAATCTAATTAACCCTTCCTGTGCCTGTCATCCAATCAGGTTTTTGTCATCTACCTATCCCATGGGAAAGGGTGGAGGGCTCCTTCTAGGGTCATGTAAAATCCTTTTAAGAGTGATTTCCTCTTAGGGATGATCCCCTTGTCTGTGCCTGCCTGCCTTCTAAGTATCCTTCATCACAGGGTCCAAGCAGACAGAGGTTAGCAAAAAGCAGTAACAAGACAAGAATGAACCAAAAAATAGAGAGTATGATACAGCAGAGTAACATTTAAGAAGACTTATCTGGGGGCACCTGGGTGGCTCAGTCAGTTGGGTGTCTTCCTTTGGCTTTGGTCATGACCCCAAGATCCTGAGATTGAGGCCCAGTGTTGGACTCCCTACTCAGCCAGGAATCTGTTTCTCCCTCTCTCTCTGCTGCTCTCTTTGCTTGTCCCTTCTCTCTCTGTCAAAGAAATAAATAAAATATTTAAAAAAAAAAAAAAAGGACTTATCTCCTGGCATCTGGGTGACTCAGTAGATTAAGCATCTGCCTTCCACTCAGGTCATGATCCCAGTGGGATCGAGCCCTGCATCACCCTGCCTCTCCTTCTCTGCCACCCACTCAAGCTTGTGCTCTCTCTCTAGTGCTCTCCATCTCTCAAATAAATAAATAAAATCTTTTTTAAAAAGAAGACTTATCTGTGTTTTCTTGGCATTTGAAGACTAGTTTGAGGTCCTCTCTAGGTTGACCATAGTATCTCTACTTAAGAGCGGTGTGGGACTTTCAGGCATTATTAAGAAAGAGAGAGAAAAAAATTAGATCTCCCCAGGTACGTCCCAACGGGCCAGAAAAAAATTGTTATGGGCTGTCCAGTGATGTTCTTAATGACAATACTGTGATTGGACAGTTGGTCCAGAGCAGAGAGTAGAACAGAAAAGGTGGCTTCAGTATCAAGAAAGGAATCGACTGGTTTTCCTTCTATTTCCAAAATTACCTGAGGCTCTGGGTTTCCTATGATGAGCTGTTTCAGAGGAGCCACAGTGTACATCCACGGGCCCCATCAGTCCCAATCGGGGGCCGCTGGGCTCCTGAGCCCTCACAGATTGAGGTCCCCGAGTGCATTCAGATTTCTAGTGTCCCCCTCCACAGTGGGACATGGGTTATAGGGCCTGGTTTTTGTCATCGAGGGCATTCTTGCTTCCAGTATCCCAGGCAGCCACAGAGATGGCATTTGGTGCCAGAGCCTTGGGAGGCCTAGCTGGCGATGGCATGCAAGGCTGCAACCAATGCCTCAGACTTCCTCTTTAGCTCCTTCTTCGGCTCCCTACTCTCCTTTTGGTCCCGATTGTCAAGACCAGCTTGGCAGCTCCTAGGGTTCCCTGGGGTCCAAGAGTCAACTTCTGCAGTTTTTTCTGAATATTTGGGGCTGATGGGGTGATGAATTTGTCTTTAAGGATGATGCTGGCTGTGGGAGAACTGGGGGGCCATAGTTGTGTGTATAATGAGAGCCGCTCTTGATCTTTCTAAGAAAACTGTTGGGTTTTCTTCCTGAGTTTGGGTAACAGTTAAAAACTTAGCAATATCATTTAAGCAAACCTTTGTTCCCCATTGTCAGTTTTTACCTGGGGAACAGGGGGGGACATCTGAAGTGGGGAGTGTTAAGTCCAGATGGTGCTCTTCTTGCTCCTTGACAGCAAGGAGAGTAGGAGCCATGATGCAGTAGGCATCGCAGATGGTATAGGAACCAGTTGTATGGGCTGCACCCAAGGTGGTGGAGGGGAGACAGAAGAGGCAAAGTGTTGCAAGAAGACAGAGAAAGAGGTAGCAGATGCCGTGTTTTTGTTGTTTGTTGTTTTTTTCCACCAAAGGGAAAAATAAAGGTGGCTCAGTCAGTTAAGCAGCTGCCTCTGGCTCAGGTCATGATCCCCACGTCCTGGGATCCAGTCCACATTGGGGTCCCTGCTCAGCGGAGAGTCTGCTTCTCCCTCTGCCCCTCGGGAGCTCTCTGCTTACCCTCTTTCTCTCTCTCCCTCTATCTGTCTCTCTCAAGCAAAAATGAATAAATAAAATCTTTTAAAAAAAGGAAACACTTAGTAGTGAATAAAGAGAGAAAGAGAGAGCTAGAGATAACAAAGATAGTAGGATTGAGAGACAAAACTTTAAAGTAGCTATTATTATTATGTTCAAAATTTAAAGATTTTAAATATAAATTAAATACAAATTAAATTAAATATATTTAATATAGGTATATTAAGTATAAATATACAAATAAGTTAGAGGCAAAATTAGAGGAAAGTATATATTATGCAAACAGTTAAAAGAAAGTTGGGTGGCTAGGATAATATTTAACAAAATAGACCTCAAGATTAGTAGTATTAGTAGAGATTTAAAAAAATTTATTAATGATAAAAGGGCCAATTCATCAGGAAGATACACTAATCCTTAATGGATATGTACCTAAGTGTAGATATTTAAAACATACAATGTAAAAACTTATAAAATTGAACTGAGGAACAGACAAATCCATGGTTATAGTTCAAAATTTTAACATTCCTTTTCTGATAAGTGCTAGAAAATGGTGACAAAAAAGGGGTTAAGGATATAAAAGATTTGAACAACACTATCAACTAATGTGACTTCATTAACATTTACAGAAACTATACTCAACAATGCAGAATACATATGCTATTCAAGGGCCTATGAAACAAATACCAACAGAGACCATCTTTTAATCTATAAAATAAATAATAAAATTTAAAAGATGAAAATCATGCAAGGCATATTCTTTTACCACAACAGAATTAAATTGGAAATCAATATCAAAAAGATAATTGGAAAATATGCAAATATTTGAAAATCTAATAAACTATAGGGTAAAGAATAAATCACGAGGAAAATTAAAAAGTATTTTGAACTGATACTGAAAATATATCAAAACATATGAGATACAGGGGCGCCTGGGTGGCTCAGTGGGTTAAGCCTCTGCCTTCAGCTCGGGTCATGATCTCAGGGTCCTGGGATCAAGCCCCACATCAGGCTCTCTGCTCGGCAGGTGGCCTGTTTCCCCCTCTCTCTCTGCCTGCCTCTCTGCCTACTTGTGATCTCTCTCTCTCTCTTTCAAATAAATAAAAATATTTTTAAAAAAAACTTATGAGATACAGCTAAAGCAGTACATAAAAGGACATTTATAGCTTTAAATGCTTATATTAAAAAAGAAAAAGATATAAAATCTGTCACTTATGTTTCCACCTTAAATATCTTTAAAAAGCAAAGAAAAAGGGACTTTTGGTTTCCAGTCCACCATGTACGAAGCTGGAAGTCTCCACCCTGTCCTAAAAACAAGTAAAAGCAGATCAAACTGAAAAAGGAATAATTCTTAGATCCATGGACAAAAATTACTAATAGCATAAAAGAAAAGGGGATATCACTATAGGTTCCACAGACATTAAAATGATAATCAAGAAATGAACAATTCCATGCCCACAAATTCGATAACCGAGATGAAAGAACTAATTCCATGAAACACACAATCTGCCAAAACTCACACAAGAAGAAACAGACATTCTGAATAGACTTTTGTCTATTGAAGATATTGAATCACTAATTAATAATCTTCTAAAACAGAAAGCTCCAGGCCCAGGTGAGTCCACTTGTGAACTTTCTTTAAGGAAGAAATTATACCAATTCTCTACAATCTTTTTAGAAGATAGAAGCAGAGGGAATACTTTCAAACTTACTCAATGAGATCGGCATCACTCTAATATCAAAACCAGAAACTATATCACTACATAACATTCTGGTTAAAGCAAAACTATGGATACAATGAAAGATTCCTGTTTGCCAGGGGTTAGGGGAGAGGGATAATTGAATTAGCAGAGAAGGAGGATTTTTAGAACAGAGAAACTTCTCTGTTTGATACTATACTGGTGGATACATTTGTCCAAATTCATAGAATATACATGAAGAGTAAACTCTAATATGACCTATGAACTTTGAGTGATAATGATGTGTCAACGTAGGTTCATCAGTTATAACAAAGATATCACTCTGGTGGGGATGCTGATATTGGGGAGGTTATTCATATGTGGGGGCATGGCATATATGGGAAATCTCTGTAACTTCTGCTCAATTTTGCAGTGAACATAAAACTGCTGTAAAAAAATAAAAATGAAATCTATTTTTTAAAAGCAAGAACAAATTAAAGCCAAAGGAAGTTTAAAATAAGGGGAAATAGCAAAGATGAAAGCAAAAAAGAATGAAGTAGAAATTGACGAGTTAATAAAGCCCTAAAAATGGTTTTTGAAAAGATCGATAAAATTGAAAATATTATGATACCATTTTTATATTGGAATTTTTAAATTTTCATGTATCTTAATTTTTACGTGTGAGGGTTAATTTTGTGCGTCAACCTGTCATGTAAGGGATGCCCAGATAGCTGGTAAAACATTATTTCTGGGTTTGCCTGTGGGGGTGTTTCTGGAAGAGATTCGCATTTGAATCTGAAGACTAATGTTGGTGCGCATTATTCAATCCATTGAGAGCCTGACTAGAACAAAAAGGAGGAGGAAGGATGAATCTGCTCTCTGCTTGAGCTGGGACATCCGTCTTCTCCTACACTTGGATATTGGTGCTCCTAGTTCTCAGCCTCCCAACTCTAACCTGGGCTTACTACCATGGCTTCTTTGGTTCTCAGGTCTTTGGGGCTGAACTAGAACTACACCAGTGACTTTCCTGGGCCTCTACCTTGAAGATGGCAGATCAAGGAGCTTCTCCACAAGCCTGTGAGCCCCATAATATCCCTCATAATAAATTTATTTCTATAAATCTGTATATAACCGATTACTTCTGATTCTCTAAAGAACCCTAATACATTATATGAGTTAGATTAACTGTTCTCATCACATTTTCCTCATACCAGTGTGTTATAACTTGTTACTAGTAATAAATTATCAAATTTTAGAGGAATTCTTTATAATTAGAAATTATTCAAGTTTATTCCTATAATGTTATTACCACTAAAGCTCATTAGTAAATGGGTCTTACCTCCAGCTGCTGTAACAAATATTGTACACTGAGTGGTATAACAACAAGGACTTATTTCTCATAGTTTTGTTGGCTGGGAAGTTCAAAATCAAGGAGCTAGCAGATTCAATGCCTGGTGAAGGCCTGCTTCTTGACTTGCAGAAGGCTTCTAACTATATCCTCATGTGGCTCAGAGAGAGAGGGTATTTCTCTTGTCTTTTCTTGTAGGGGTAATAATTCTCTTCAAGGCATCTACCTTCATGACCTAATTATCCTCCAAAAGGCTCATCTTTTAATCCTCCTAATCTTAGGGATTCAGACTTCAACAGATGAATTTGGGGGAAACACATTCAGTTCACTGTGTAAAGGCTTTCCTGAAAGAGAAAAAAAAAGGTGATATCTGAAGTTACACTTTGAGAATTATACATAAGCACTGATTTCTCCATGGGAATACGTCCCAAATTTGGACATCACTTGTCATACTTGTTGAAGCGGTGGGGAGGTGAGGAGGGGGGGGGAAGTTAATCATAAACTAGCCCAGCTAATGAGATCCCTATGTTAGAACATGAAAAGTTGTCGAAACAAAATTACTTGGAATAAAATCACAGGACAATGATCATAGGACACGATCAAAGGATTGAAGAAAACCAGGAGTCAGGTCTGTTGGCCCTCACACCCATTCCTGTGTGAGAATCCATTAGATCCTAGGCCCAAGTTTATAGAGTTCTTTCTAAAAATAAACTCTGCCCTTTAAGTTAAGAGAAATGTTTTATGTTTCACGCGAATCCTTCTGAAAACTTCAAGTGATGAATTTACACGTAGTGTCAAAATCTTTCAGGGTACTGGAAATGAAACAGAACTATATTGCTTAAATTTGTATTTTCTTTGTCACATTCCTGACCATCCCACATATATTTTCAGGTTCTGTCTTTGAATGAGGAGGACCATGACAATTTTCCCTATCCAATGCGGAAGTATGGAAGTAGCCCTGTGTCTGAGCGAGGATTTGGTAAAACATATTATCAGAGAAATTGCCAAACTTCCCAACTCCATGGCTACTTTCTAGAGCATATGCATCTTCTATTCCTCCAACGACACATTTATGAAGTGCTTGGTATGTGCTAGGCATTCTCCCGGGGGCTTGGGGTGCACCACTGGCAAAACAGATGTCCTTGCTTGCAAAGTTTAATTTTCCCAAAGCAGAATTGTAATCATTTTATAAGCTTGCTTAAAAACTTTCAGTAGTTCCCCAGCTCCTGCTAAGTTAAACACAAATTCCTCAGTCTTTGATTGAGAGGGTCCAGAAGCTGGCTCAAGCTATCCTTCCATGTTTTTCTCCTGTTTTTCACTTTCTTTGAGATGATGTTACACTTCAGTCAGACTGAGAGATTCTTACCCCCCAGTTTTCACCTAACCAGAATGCCCAGATGCCTTCCTTTTCTGTCATCTTCTTTAGTCCTTTCAGTCTTTATTTTTTTCCTGATTCTCTCTTGCTTCCTACCAAGCCACTCTGCTTCCTCAGCAAACACTAATCACGCGCCTACTATGTGCTGGACACTGTGCTAGGTGCTGGGGAGGTAAAGACGGTTTTCTCTTGTTTCTACTCATTGAAAGATACACAAGCAATGCTTAGATTTGAGCACAAGATACAAGTAGAATTTGGGTGAGGCAGAAAAATGTTACACAAATGTCCTTCTGCCCATTTATTGGCTAGTGTCGAGCTACAAATTCCAAGAGAGCAGGACTATGCATGCTGTTCACTTTTTTTTTATCCCTAGCACCTGGCACATTCCCTTTTATATCACTGATGCTCAGTTAATAATCATTGAATAAATGAATGAATGAATGAATGAATGAGAACTAGCAATAAGACCACAAAATGACTTTAGAAGAAGAGTAACAGATGAAAAAATATTTGAGTTTCCCAGGATCCATGAAGAGAGGGAACTTGGAAGCCTTGGAGTCAGAATTATAAAACCAATTAAGAGCTGAGTGTCAAGTAATTTTGAATTGTCGCTCCTCTCAACTATCCCTAAACCTGCTTAGGTATGGGAGAGAAAACATTTATTTTAAAGGTATATTTTTTGAATCCAGGGACAAAAAAAATTTTTTTTCAGGTGCACTTCCTTTTATGAGGCAATGAATATAACATCCATTTCCCTTTTTCACTTATTTGCCAAGAAACTGAGCTGAACAGTACTCACCTCAATGCTTATGCTTTCCAAGGCCCCCCTCCGTCTGAGCCTCAACTGTAAATGCAGAGGCAGACTGCCTTTCCCATTGGGGTCTACTGAAGATTAGATGTGCTAACTGATGGCAAGAGCACTGTTCATGTTCAGTTACATAGGAGAAGCTCACTGAGGGCAGCTTCCTTAAATACCCCAGAGAGTTTTATGATCCTGCTGCTTCAGAGATAGGACCAACTGTTTATAGATTCTAGACATGTGATAGTAGCTTGTCATACAGCGTTAACTGGCTGAAAATCCTTGCTGTGTCACATCTCTTTGTTTATTTCTTGTCCTATAAAATAGGTTATAATTTTAGTATTTACCTTCTAAGTTTGTAAAAGTAAATGAGTTAATAAATATAAGAGGCTTGGTGAACATTCTTAGCACAGAGAAACATAGAGTGAATATTAACTCTTATAACACTCTTGGTTGTAATCAACCCAGAGCCTTTGCAGCTGAACAGAATAAGGGTTAAGAGCAAGACCACTCAGATCAAGCTGCTTGAGTTCATTTCTTAGGTCCACCAGTTTTTACTTTCTTTGTGAACTCAAGCCAACTAATGTCTCTGAGTTCAAATTTAAACTTATTGCCAAAATGAAAATACTAACAGTATTTTAATACCCATGTTATAAAGCTTTGTGAAGTTTGAACTAAATAACTGATCTGACACTTCAAACAGAATGTGGCACATAATTATATACCCAGTAAGCGTTGTTTCTTCTTCTAATGAAAAACTGTTCCTGGTCCAGTAGGAGAGAGAGAAAGAGATGTAACAAATGATTACAACATAACATGGTAAGTGCTGATAGACATAACTACATTTTGCAATCAGAGTATGAAACTGATTTACTTATGTGGAACATTAAGTAAATTACCACCTAACTGGTTAAGTTAACACAATGTATTTACTCAGGGATACTACTACCATCATTTAATTACTTGATTGGAATAACAAATATTGACAAAGAAAAGGAAACCCTACTAGAGAAAATAAGCATTCTCTTAATGAGATGGCTTTGTTTTGATCATAAATGACTTAGATGTATTTCATTTGTTCTAGATTTCCCAAAAGATTGTTCAACTGTGATAATAACAGTGGATCTGGCTCTTACTTCATAAAGGCAGAAAATATGCTTAATTAAGATTGCACATCACAACAGCCCTCTGTAAATGTGCTATTTTCACAGCTTGCTTCACACCTCTTCTACCAGCACCTGGTAATTCTTTGTGTATCTTTGTCCTCCAGAAGAAAATGCTGTCATCCACTCAAACTGTATCTAAATAGGTTGCATGCACCCAAGAGTTCTGTGCTATTTCTTCACACTCATCAGCCCCATCTGCCTACCCTAGTCCCTTTGTTCTTTCCATTTTGATTTTTTCCTATGGCTATGCTGGATAGATCAAAGAGCAGACATCACTTTGTATGAGTATATTATTAGAAAGTGAAGTCAGGATTGTTTAAATCAGTCATCAGAACCAAAGTTATCAGAACATGGTAACATGTTGGGGTCTTATGGTAGTGGTTCAGAATTGTTATTACATCAAATAGTAATTATTGTACCTGGTTCTGTATATATGCAGATTAGTAGAATATTCTGGTTAATAGAATTCTGAACATTTGAAAATATAAAAGACTATGCTTGATTTCTCCATTTTTCTGCTTATTCCTTGGCTTTTTGGTTGTTTTTTGGTTCAGATTTAGTTTGAAATATGTTTTCCTTACCCTTTCTTCTCCTTGGAGAGGAATGGAGACACTTACAGCTAATGATCATGTGAGTGATAAGAGATATAATATCCAACCAAATCACACAAAAACTCCCTTCCTTCTCCAGGCCAATATAAGACTATATGTGCCAGAATTATCTTGCCCAGGACTGAAAGACTATTGCCACTGCAAATAATGACCTGAATATCAGGGAGAAAAATTTTACCTTCTTAAAGTCCATTTTGGCTCATTTATGAAGAGAAGTCTTGAGAGTATACTTGCCCTTAACTGTAAGTAATACTGAATAATAAATTACATGGTAGTAATCTTACTACTGAGTTAGTTGGAGTCTTTTGCCATTCTTCTTCATTAGCTGTGATATCAGGATCCATGCTGTAATCTAACATCTGCGAGCAACAGCAACTCTACAACCTTCCAAATACAAATGCGGTAGAATTCCAGCTTCTCACTGACCTGAGCTGAGTCATATGAGTAGGTTGGTGGAATGCCCAGTTGACTCAGGCATGGGTAACATGCTCTTACCTGAGCTTTAGGACTGAACACTGGGGAAGGATGGCTTACATGGGAAATTTAGGGTGCTATTAAACAAGCAAAAAAGATGAACTGGAATAGTAGGCACCCATAACATAACAAATGTCATCTCATGATAAGTGAGAACATGTCACTTAACCATAAGTTAACATGTATGGAACATTAACCATTTGTCAAGCCATGTTCTGAGTATATTGACTCTCAAAAAAAATAATAATTCCCTGTGTTACTCCGTGTTACAACAACCCATAGAATTAGATAGAATTTTGGGTTTTTTCTTTGATTCTTCATTCAGACCCATAATTAAAAACTCAATATACTTGTCAAGAAATTAAAATTATAGGATATTAGAGCTGGGAAATGTTTGGGGCTTTATTATATTACATTAGAGGTAGTAAAACATAGTGCAGGATTCTCAAAACCATTTTGATCAAGGTCTTCTATGTACAGAAAATTATTGAATATTTGTGTATATTACTAATGAACTGTGTTGAATATGTTATAAAATGTACACCAAAAACAGAAATTACAGAACCATTTTAAAGATGAAATAAATGATATTTTATAATGTCTTGCCAACCATGACAGCTTCGTGTTATCATTTTTTGCATAATATTCACTGCCCAGGATTCATCACTACTACAATGGTGGATGAAAATCCAGAGTCCACCTATTCTTTTGATAATTTCAAATATTTTGGCCAACTTATTTCCAGTATTGTTTAATCAGACTTTTTAAAAAATATTTTATTTATTTATTTGACAGAGAGAGATCACAAGTAGGCAGAGAGGCAGGCAGAAAGAGGGGTAAGCAGGCTCCCTGCTGAGCAGAGAGCCCGATGTGGGGCTCGATCCCAGGACCCTGAGATCATGACCTGAGCTGAAGGCAGAGGCTTTAACCTCTTATCAGACTTTTTAAAAGAACGTGTGATGTTGCTAATAAAAACTAGTAAGAAATCTAGGAAAAGTATCAGTTGTGCCATTTTCTTGTATATCTGTGCCTGAATTATTAGTATCTGCTTCAGTCTGTGGTTTTGTTTTGTTTAGTTTTGTTTCTTACGGGAATCTTTGTACACCACTGTCTATTCTGTAAGTATTATTTTATTCAAAATAAATATATTGAATCTGTAAATCCTCTTAACAGGGCATTCATCATCTGCACTGAGAGGAAAAATCCTCTTTTGAGGACCACCCACCTTTCCTCAGGACCCCGCCCACATCTTAAAGTGCTCAGTTATGGCTCAGTGAAGAACAGGCATCAGTCTATGTACTGGATATTAAAAAAGCCGATTTTTTTCTCATTTTTAAAATAAAGATAAAAATGAGTGCTAATATTTTCTTTTCCTTTTCCCCTTCCCCCACCTGTGAACTTCCTTGAACAGGCTCCAGATCATACCCAGACTGTCTCTGGAGATCAGTGACTAGCGGCACAAAATGAGCATAGGTAGGCACATTG
Organism: Procyon lotor; assembly: GCA_028646535.1. NCBI lineage: Eukaryota > Metazoa > Chordata > Mammalia > Carnivora > Procyonidae > Procyon > Procyon lotor. The sequence continues at coordinate 121,359,295 of CM053606.1, read as the reverse complement.
CATGTCCTGGTCCTGCCTAAAGCCCACCATGCAAACTTCGTCTGTGGTTCGTCTGTTAAGTGAGGAATATGAGGTCATCTTCATGGAATTTTTGTGACGATTACATAAGATAATTATTTCAGTGCTGAGAAACCTTTTTTGAGGGGGAATTAGGTGCCTTAATTAGGATCTTGTGTGGTCTAAAGTCAGACTGCCTAAGCTCAAGGGCCAAGTCAAAAGTCCGCTACTGGTGTAACCTTGGCAAGTTGCTTATGCTTTCCAAGGCCCATCTCCTCACTTGCTAAATGGTAAGTAATATTGGTGGCACCATCTTCTAGGGCTGTTTTGAGGATTAAATGAAATAACATTTGCCAAGCTCTGCCAAGGAAATTCTTCATGAGAGTTAGATCTTATTTTCATGGTTATTCTAAGGATCAATTCAGAAAAAATAAAAATTTTTACTGACAGCTTTCATTCAAAATTAATATAATTATATATAATATATTTTATATGTAATATGTGAATATATACTATATACTATATGTTATATATACTTATATATAATTTATATATATAACTTATATATATAAATTATATATAAAATTTTACATTATATATTTTATATATATACTTACATATACTTTATATATGTTTTATATATATAAAACATATATATAAAACATATATAAATATGTTATATATATTATAAATATATAAAACATATATATAAAACATATATAAAGTATATATTATACACATATTTATATAATTACATATATAAATATGTATATAACATATAGATATTATATATAAAATATATCTTTACAATTTAGACGAGTGATTACATCATGTAGAACAACAGTCACAAAGTGAAGTCTGGGACTCCTGGGGCCTCCAAATCTTATTCAGAAGTACTGACAGGTCAAGAGCATTTTCCTAAAGATACTAGAAATTTGGTTTCTTTTTCTTTTTCTTTTTTTTTTTTTAAAGATTTTATTTATTTATTCGACAGAGAGGAGAGAGATCACAAGTAGGCAGAGAGGCAGGCAGAGAGAGGGGGAAGCAGGGTCCCTGCTGAGGTGAGAGCCTGATGCGGGCCTCGGTCCCAGGACCCTGAGATCATGACCTGAGCCGAAGGCAGAGGCTTTAACCCACTGAGCCACCCAGGCGCCCCGGTTTCTTTTTCAATCTCATTCTTTCATGAGTTCGTGATGGCGTTTTCTCAGAGCTACATATGTGATATTGCAAGAGACTAAATGAAGAAGCAGCTATGAGAATCCAACTGTCATACATGAGCCAGACATTACAGAGATTTGTAAAAATCTTTTACACTCTTCTCACTAAATTTTTTTGAAATAGAAAAATACTTTTCACAAAACATATATTATTTATATAATAGGCTTCTAAAAGCAGAATTAATAAATACTTACTATTTAAAGTTCTCAGCTGGGGAAGAGGAACTGGAAGAAATAAGTCATATGGTACATACTTCAAGTTACAAGATAAACAAGTACCAGGGATGTAGTGTACGACATTACGGCTAGCTAGTGCTGCTATGTAGGAAAGTTGTTAAGAGAGTAAACCCTAAGTTCTCATCACACAGAGGAAAAAAACCCTTTTCCTTTTTGTCTTTCCTTCTTTCTTGTCTTTTTACTTTAAATAATGAGAAGATGGATGTTAGCAGAATCTGTTGTAGTAATCATTTCACGATATAGGTAAATCAAACCATCGTGCTATACACAATGATGTATGTCTATCATTTCTCAAAAGAACTGGGAGGAAATGTTCTGAGCTTTAATTTTCAATAAGGTAAAATCTGATAAATATAACCCATATAACTGAAGATTTTGTGGATCCACAATAATTTTTGTGTAAATAGTTTTAAAACCAAAAAGTTCTGAGAATTGCTGATATAGAAGATTGTCAATGAAAAAGTTGACATCATTTTTGGCCACCAAAATTAGGACACATTCTATTCTTTCAGTCTGGAAGTAGACCATAGCTGCTAAATATTAGATTAAGCTGGGTGCACAGAGTCCTCTAGGTGAGGTGGCTCTCAGATGCTGGTGTAAATAAGATCTTGGTAGATGCCAAAAGATGAGTAAAAGAGAAGTGTCACAGCATCATGGTGGTTGAAAAGGGACCTGGAAATGTCAAATACCTTGATTATGGTCTTAGCCCATCAGTAATGGAGCTAGAACACCAAATGGGGTATTCCTTCTCCAAATTTTTATCTGAGGGTGAGATTTCAGATATAATGATTACAGCTTTTCAAGATTATTTCTGTCTTACAATTCCTCTGTAATGTAGTAGAAATAAATTACAAAACATGTGTTTATTAAATTGTATTACTATGAATCTCATGTTACTATTGTCCATTTCAACTAGATCTTATAAGATCCACCACAGAGAAGCATGTTAACATTTTTCCAATTGTAAACTATCCAACTTAAAGACATCATCATTTGTCATATTTTGTAGCTTCCCTTACAGAATTGTTCAACCTAGAATCTGTATTTTCACTACAAAATGTCTTATACCAAGGTCACATTGCTCTGTTCCATCTACCTTGCCAAACTAAATAAAGAGGTAAACTAAGGAATTCAAACTACCAGAAATTGAGTTTATTTTGGAATAGCAGAGGAACTGTAATTTGGGAAGTGCAAACGATACTACTGGTTTGAGGTGAACTGTATTTTGGGGCCAGGAGAGAGAAGAGAGAAAGAAAGAAGTCCAGACAGAGTCTAAGCAGTAAAATCATTGGCTTGAGGATGGAGAGAGATTCTAAGTGGATGTTCATTGGTCAGGAGATAAATTCTGATTTTGTGGAAGTCAGGCATTTATAGGAAATTAGTCTTCCAGTTCTTAAGTTTTGTTTTCCTGAGTTTACATGTGTGATTCTCCATTTCATAACCATTTTAAATTGAAATCCTTGAACAATATCAAGTGATATTTAGGCTTTTTTTTTTCTTTTTTCCTTCCTTCCTTCCTTCTTTTCTTTGGGAGGTGGGGAGAGAGAGAGAGAGCGAGAGAGAGAGAGGGAGAGAGAGAGAAAGGAGAGATTGTTAAATATATCCCATAGGAGTAAAGGCATATTTCTTTCCTTCTTCATCTTTTACAAATAAATGAAGCTGACTGTAACCCATTAAATAACTAAAATTAATAGCAAAAGAATCTTTATTCTGATTGTAATCTAGATGTTTAAAAATGCACACTGGGAATTAGTGACTTAATTCTGTTTGAAATCAACTTTTCAAGGTGACTTGTGACCATGCTTTACTTAAAGCTGGTGGGGGAAGGGAGAACAATTTGTTCATTTCAATCATTTTTCTTTAATAGTAGTAGAAACCATGTTTGAGTTTTCACTGACCCCCTGTAAAGCTCCCATAAATTCTAAGGATATTTAAATAATAATAGCTGTCAGAGTGTCATAAGAAATTTTGAGACAGCTTAATCCTTAGCCCAGTAAAGGCAGTTCCAAAGCAACTAATAATTTAATAATGTTTTTGTCTTGTAAAAGTGATCTGCAGGCTTAATTTGCTAGTAACCACAAAGTTGGCTGAATGCTTTTGCTTGTCCCCTGAAGTTTTCTTCCAGGTTATGACTGTTGCAATGAATTATAGAAAATATTTTTCAAGATGCAATTTCCATCTTCCATGCTTTTTGCAGAAAGTTTCAGCAGCAAAATTATCTATTGTGGGGGAGAAAAAATAGTTCTCTACTTTTCTGAGTTCTTGGTTGAGACTTCCTTATAATAAAAGATACATTAACAGAAGAAAGAAACAGACCATTTTAATTACCTGTGGAAGCCCTACAAAGATATGGGACTCAAAATACAGCCAGACAACTGAAGCTTGTATACCATCCTGAGCTAAGGAAAGGGATAGGGCCTGGGGCTTTAAAGAAGGGAATGAAATTCACCTCAGACAGAAGTGAAAGAGGAAATGTTTGTCAAAGTTTGCCTGGCCAGGTAAGTATGTCTCTCAGATGCAAAAGTCATCTCTGATAACAGCTCTTTTCTGGGTATAGGTCCATTTATAAATGTAGATTTCCTTTATAAAAGGTAACTTTCTGTTTCCAGAGCTTCTCGTGTCTGTCTTTAAAATAATCAGCTCAAAAATAATGCATATGCCAAAAAGTCATATTTTGGGGTGACAGACTCTATTCCCCTTCAGTTGCCAAAACATTTATTGGGTTCAGAACCCAAGTCAGAGATTTCTTGTCAAAATTGTACTGTTTGAGTAAGCACAGATAAAATTATTTGGCTCTATGCTTTTCCATAAATTCTAGAAATGTCAATTGTTTCTAGAGAGTTGGGTTTCTCTGGAGGCTGGGAAACATGAGCAATTCCTGAAATCTGCCTGGAGACTGAGCTCTTGGGAATTTGCCTAGTTTAGTGTAGATGTCCCATCCCCATCTCTCTTCAGAGACACAGAAACTATTTTACAATTTTGGTAATGGAGCTGTAACAGATCCGTTACCCTAATCTCTGTCCAGAGAAGAATATAATAATGTAATTTCCAGGAGCATCAGAAAACAATCTTGACCTAAATCATCTGCCTTCAGTCACCACCTCCCAAAACATACCTAATTGTTAAAATCTTTTTCAGACTCCTGATAAATACGAGGGTATTTATTGTCCCTTTGAAGAAAGGAAAAAGAAAAATTGTTCTCATGTTATTTTGTATTTTAGTTTCGAATAAACTTGGGAGAAAGAATGCAAAACACAAGTTTGAATTACATTTGGATTAAACTTGTGGGGTTTTATACATTCTGCAAATAATATCCAAAACACACAAAACCCCCCAAATAATTAAGAAAATAAAAACAGGGACACCTGGGTGGTTCAGTCATTAAGTGTCTGCCTTCAGCTCCAGTTGAGATCCCAGGATCTCCAGCCTAATGTCCGGCTCCCTGCTTAGCAGGACACTCTGCTTGTCCCTCTCCCTCTGATTGTGTACTCTCCCTCTCACTCTCAAATAAATAAAATCTTTTAAAAAATAAAAATAAAAGACAAATAAATGTAACCAAATCTGTTATATGTGAGTATATTGAAAAAGCTGAAGAGCGTACTCCTACTTGCAGATAATACTACAATTTGAATTTGGCACATAATCTTATCCCTTCTGAAATTATTTTTAAGTACTGCTCCCTATTGTTATTCCAGTTGAATGGACAATGGAACTCTCTAGAAATATATAAATTCTTTATTATAGAACGGCTTTGGGTGCCTGGGTGGCTCAGTTGGTTAAGTGTCTGCCTCTGGCTCAGGTCATGGTAGGGGGTGGGGTGTCCCTGCTCAGCCAGGAGTCTGCTTCTCCCCCTCCCCCTCCCTGCCTCACATGCTCCCACAAAGCATGCGCTCTCTCTCTCACAAAAAATAAATAAAATCTTTAAAAAGGTAAAATAAAATGGCTTTGGTCTCGTTTTCTTTCCCCTCTATTAAATAATACATTTAGTTGAGAGTTCTGTGGGTTGACAGCATGCAACTATGGGTTGAGTTACAACTGGGAGTGGGTGCTGTTTAAAATCGGTTAGTTGGCTTCTCACTGTCATCTGGATGCTTCTTAAAGATAAAACAAGGAAGGCCTTTTTTGAGCTTAGAAAATCCTCCAGGAAAACTTGTTTTTCCTAGGAAAAAAAATAGTAAAGCTAATCAAAATGTCTCCTGTAAAAACCTGAAGTAAATCAACAGACAAATATTTTCAAATAATGAATAAACTAGGATCCCGCCATGTCACCTCAGACTCTCTTAAGGAAGGGTGGGTCAGCAAACACTCATCCACTGCTCTTTCAAGAACAATTGATTTGTACTCCTTGGCTCAAACTCTAAAAAAGCAATGTAAAATAAAAAGGATATGGTAAATATGCCAATTCTGGCTAAGGAGACACCCTGTAACATGTCGATGCTTATGGCATAATGTGTCTCTACTAGATTAGTCATGCTTTCAGTAGGGATTTACAGTGACTGACTCTTTTGGATTTAGGCTTAATGGGGCTTTTTAAATCCCTCCATGTACAATTATATAGCATTCACTCATTCATTCAACAAATATTTATTCAGTGCCTGCTCTGTATATGTTATACTCTATATATGCTAGATATGTTGAAGGCTGGGTCCCCAAAATATCACCAACACAAATCTGTTGACAAGACCAACCTGAGTTTATTGAATTTATTTATAAGTGGCATTGTCAGCTGAATCAAGCTGCAGTGGTGTCTCTAATGAGGAATGCAAAGTCAGGATTTACCGAGAATCAGTAGTATGGTTTAAGTCGAGTATTTCAGTGGGAGGACGAAGCTTGCTTAGGATTGTGCAAGGACCAGGATCTAACAGTTTTAAATCCATGGAATGAGCAATGTGAAAATATTTGAAGAAATTTAAAGAATTTTCATCAGTTAACTACTATGTTTCCTATTGAAGAGTTCATAGGTCTTTCTGGAAGTTCACATAATGAACAGCCAAGTGATGTGCCTGGGCAAGAGTCTCCTGGATTGGGAAAGGCATGCTAATGAAAGCAATGGAATAGTGAAGTCATGTTAGCAATAGTCAGGAAGCTGTGTGTGGGAGTTAGGATGGGGATAGGTCATTCCCAAGCACTTGGGATATACCAGTGAACAAAAGGACAAAAATCCTTGCCTTTGTGGAATTTGCATTCTAGAAACTTCGATCAACTTCAAATTTTAAAATTTTGAACAAAATTGAACAAAAACGTGAACAAAAATGACTACTTTAACTTATATGCCAGTCACTGGATTATTCTTTCATAGCTCAAATTTAGAATTGGACAGGTATTATTTCTACATTAGGTTACTCAGCAAGGCTTCTTGGATTCCTCTAAATGCTAGGTTTGAACTAGATATGATGGCAAGACTCTGACCTCAAGAATTTCATTGTCTAGTGGGTGACACCGACTTGTAAAAAGTTGCCTATAGGGCGCCTGGGTAGCTCAGTGGGTTAAGCCTCAGCTTTTGGCTCAAGTCATGATCTCAGGGTCCTGGGATCGAGCCCCGCATATGGCTCTCTGCTCAGCAGGGAGCCTGCTTCCTCCTCTCTCTCTGCCTGCCTCTCTGCCTACTTGTGATCTCTCTCTCTCTCTCAAATGAATAAAAAAAAAAATCTTTAAAAAAATTGCCTATAAAAATAAGCTACTAAGGGTTTCCTAAGAAAGTTATTTATCTGATAAAATTAGTATTTGTTCTAGCATGGTGTCCTACTTAAGAAAGGACTTACTTTACAATGGCAATGCATGAAAAGGAAAAGTAAGTAGGTGAGACGGTATATCTGCAGGCAGCTTTATAAACTGCTCCAAGATCTTTAAATTTGTTTCAAAAGGATTATACATTTGAATAAGACCCAAGGTCATTGCATTTACTTGTTCTTATGACTAAGCATGAAGAAACTGCTACTGTGTCTCCTCTTCCCCATCTGTGCTATTATTCTACAGGTGATTTTAACACTTAATTAGAAGTCACAAAATTTGCAAGACTTCTACAGCTCCATCGACAGGGTAAGACAGGGTAACGTGTGAAGTGACTAGCCTTAAGGCAAGTAAGACAAGGAGAAGGTGGGAGTTGAGTTTAACTGGAGAAGGCATGCTCTGTCTAAGGGTGTTCACACTGCCCTGGGGGTGGTGCAGAGGAGGTGGAGGCCAAGAAATGTCTGTAGTCTTTTTTTTTTTTTTTTAGATTTTTTTTTTTAATTTCTTTATTAGGCAGAGATAGAGATCACAAGTAAGCAGAGAGACAGGCAGAAAGAGAGGGAAAAGCAGGCTCCCCGCTGAGCAGAGAGCCCGATGTGGGGCTCGATCCCAGGACCCTGAGATCATGACCTGAGCTGAAGGCAGAGGCTTTAACCCACTGAGCCACCCAGGCGCCCCGAGAAGTCTGTAGTCTTGATTCAGTTTGCTCATGGCCAGCTTCTTAGCCTTGATTAACCTAAACAAATGTCGTAGACTAGGGCTCTACTCTCAGTGCACTGGGATCTCCTGGTAGATTGGGAGATCTTTATACCTCTTATGCGGTATAAAGCTACCATGCACTTTCCTGGGGTACCAGGAACTTGACCATCCACAATCCCTCCTTTTTCAGAAATTTCACCCATATGAAGAGATCTCAACGTATAAGGCAAGTAAAAGTATTATGGGCTTTAATTTCACATAAAAGTTAATGCAGGAATCATTTCACTAAAAACCATCTTTCTTTAGAGAAAAGAGAAACATTAAACCTTTTTGGTTTAAAATATTAGTCAGTATGCTATACATAAGATATATTTAATTCTTATGCGTCTTGTTCAACGTGTATCTTCCAAATGTCATTCTATCCTCAGAATTGTGCTTGTACATATTATAAAGTCTAAGAAATAGATCTGTGTTCATAAACTGTTGCAACTGAGGGGGATGTTAGTGGCCATATAGGTCTAATCCCCCCGTTTTCAGAAGAGTGAACAAAGCCAGAGTTGGATCTATTCACTCCAAGTCACAAAGCAGGTCAGAGGTGGAGATGAAGTCTAACCCTGACGTCTCTATGTCCTTTTGCCTTTCCTAAGGAGTTTTTCTTCTAACAAAGCCTGACAAAGTAGATAAAACTACCTTCCTTTTTAAATTGCTTTTAATAATTAACAAAATCATACGTACAAGTTGCAAACAAATAATACAGAAATCTATAAAGTAAAATATTAAAGCTCTAAGCATCCCTTATCTCATTCTCAATTGTATTTGTGCAGATCTTTTTTCATGCACATATGTACACTAATTTGACTTTTGTTTGTTGTTACCAAAATGAGATTATAGTTTTGCAATTTCATTTTCCTTCAATAATATATAATGGGCATCCTTCCATACATACAGGCAACTTTTTATTTCTTTATCTGCAGAACATTCCGTGGTGGTCAGGCCATGACTTGTTTTCAACAGTCCCTGATTGACGGATAGTACAAAAATGTTTCAATAAACATCTCTTTTATATATTCTTTATCAGCCATGCTAATATTTCTATAGTAGAGATTCTTAAATACAGAATTTCCAGGTCAAGGAGTTTTGCCATTATAAATTTTAGAAATTAATTTTAGTGGATACTTCCCAATTACCAACCAATTAAGATAAAAAAAGGGTCACAGCCCAGCCACAGTGAACGTGAGAACTCTCTCCAACACTCTCAAGTAGGGCATGTGCATCATCCTCTGTATTTATAGGAATCAAGTTCCTGAATCTTAACAGGAACTAAAATAAGCATAAAAGGAGGAATTCACTGAGCCGAATTTGAGAGGGGCAGAGCTATACTGCCCTTAAGGAAGTCCAAAACTGGGGATTTGAATGTTACCAGAATGCACTCGAGCCCTACTGCCCGCATCATGTCTTTCTGCATGCTGTATTAGCTTATGTGGCTTCATCCTGTGCCCTCCCCTCAGTTTTTAAGAAGTGACATCTGAGCTCATACCCCAACAGTTCCATAAACAAGAAGGAAGAGAAGCTTCTTTTTCCTAATTCTGTTTGAAAAGCCCTAGGGTAGATTCTGACTGGACAGCTTCTATCACGTGCTCACCACTTGCGACAATTATTGGGTGCCAAAGGAGACTCGTGCTATGACCAGATCAGCAGCAAGCATGCACCCTGCCCATTCCCTAGCAAGATACACTCCAAAAGGGGAAACAGTGTTGGACTGATTTTTATATATATATATATATATAAATATATATCAGCAGAGTGTAAGTATGTATGTGTATGGATGTGTGTGTGTGTGCGTGTGTGCGCATGTGCATGCATATTCATGATTAAATTTCGTAGGTATCTATAATTCACTTACACAGTTTGAAATCATGGTTCAGATTTTTACATGTAAAATATAATCTTAATATTTACTTGTTTAAGCATCATTTGTTCAGATGTTTAAACAACTTCTGTGAACAAAATCTCTTCGTCTAGAATATCTGTATTCTCTAAAGATTTGTTACAACAAGTTTAGAGTGAAGAAAGAACTGCAAATTTATAATGGAAAATTTTTTATTATATCTCCACAGAACACATCTGAGCTATAAAGAATACAAAATCCCAGTAATAATAGCATTTGTCATGAATACTGATTGTTTTTGGCCTTCAGTACTTTCCTGAAACTTGTCTGACAGAGTGGAAATCCAGGGTTTTACTAAGTCATTATTCTGGTACAGTTAATCAAATTTAGTTATTAGTGTGTAATCACTCAATAAAGACTCATAAAGTAGGAACATGAATTCAGAGAGCCCTGATGGTTAATTCTTTTTTGGACCCCACGTGGAAGCTTAGTGACTATTCTGACATTGGGATTGCTAGGTCTGTGTGGCAGGGTCCACTTTGTTTCTTACAGTATACGCACATGGGAGGTCAGGTAGTGCAGGGTCTCCGAATCCAGATTGTGAAGGTTTGAATTCTGGCTATGATACTCGCTAACTATGTGATCTTGACTAAAAAGTTTAACTCCTGTGTCTCCATTTTCCCCCTGTAAGATGGGGATAAAAATGTTGTTTCTTTCTTAAGTATTCTGTGGACTGAATAGATCAATATGTGCAAAGTACCAAGTACATAGCAAGCAAGCAACCAGTCTTCATTATTATCATTATTAATTAGAGCAAGCTTAAACCACAGTTTTGTAAGCATAAAATTGAGTTTTAATTATGTGCCCATAGAGGTATTATGAGTATTAATGAGATGGTATTTATGAATTCCTATTATGAACTATATTATAAAAAGAAACCTAGTTATCATTAATTGAATACTGACCATATACCAAACTTAAATCATGTACCAAACATGATTGTTCTAAGACTTCCCATGTGTTACTTCATTCGTTCCTCACTATGATTCTCTGATCCCATTTTAAAGATAAAGAAATAGAGGCACAGAGAAGTTAAGGCACTTGTCCAATGTTACAAAACTAGTAAATGATGGAATTTGATCTTGGACCTAGACATCTAATTCCAGAGCATAAATGCTTAAGCTATTTCACTATGATGCCTCCACAGAGAAACACAGCTAAGGGCAGTCATAAGAGAAGGTCTTTCAGTTATTTTTGCAGTTGCCTCCGTAATCTTCAGATGTCCTCCTCTAGGGCAGTAGAGGGACAAGGGGTAGAAGAACAGGAGCCTGGGTTTACATCGTGACCCTGCTTCTTAGTAGTTATGCAACCTGGGGTTAGCTGTGTGAACAGTCACCTGGCTCACCTGCGAAGAAACCCCCAAATTTCCCTAAATTGAGTAGGATTTGCATTCTAAGACTCCTTCACACAATGCTGGGCCCTCTGCAGGACTGAACATGGAGAGTGCTAAGCTGGAAAGTAGGCAATGTGAGGGTGGATGGCAGCGGACTCCTTGAGGAGAGGAGTCTGAGGTGCCAGGGCTAAGGAGGGAAGGTGGGATGATTCCAACGCTCAGTTTTATTCCATTAAATCCACTCAGCAAGTCTATGAGGAAGATATTACTGTTATAATATCACAAATGGAGGAACAGTTACCTCTAAAATTGAATACAATGTTGTAGGACTGGAATAGCTTTAAATCCACACATGTATTTGAGAGAGGTGGTTTTTTTGGGGGGGTTGCCCTAAGGCACCTTACACCTTACCATAAACAACATTCTAAAATTGCTTTGCAAACCAAATAGATTATGTGTGTCTAGCAGAAAAAAGAGGAGAAAGCAAATATGTTACTTAGTATCTCATTGCTACCCATGACAAAGAATATACGTCTCGTCACTTTTCCCTCTACATTTTGCCTGTCAGCTTCTCCACAGTGGCATGAGTACTCGGTCCGGTCACCCAAGCTCAGTGCCTCCCACGCAGCCTCCGAGGGGGACCCGCCCATCATGAAGCCTCACCTCAGGTGTGCCAGGGAGTCATGTTTGCCTGCCACTCCAGCTCAAGAGCTTCCCCTCTGCTTGACTACTGCCCACATCCGAGTGACCAACACCTGGCAAGATAAGACCATCCCTCCATCACTGTTTCCAGTAGTCCTTCCTCCTCCTGTGGTAGCCTTCTTCCCTCTTTATTTGAATTTAAGAACAAGTGGTTACTGTGTTTTTCAAACATCTCTCCCCCAGATGGTCTCTACCAATATTCTTCCATTCTAATTTCATCAGGAGCATTTAGGCAGTCTGTTCTTAGTCTGCAAAACACCTGTAGGCATTTATAAGTTAAACTGGAAATTAAAAAATGGAATATGCCATTTAACTTTATCTATTAAATAGAGTTCCTATATTAGCATGTGTTAGTATTTTGTTTATATTATTTTTAAATAGGTAATCATTCACATAGTTAAAAATCAAGAGGCACAAATAATATATACAGGAGAAATATATCCTCTGATCCTGTGCCTAGTGACCAAATTCTCTCTCCTAGAGGTACTCAAAGTTTACAGTGTCTCAAATACCAGTCTAAACATATTTTATGGCTATACAAGCAAGTAGCTACTACAGTGCCATGTCCAAAGAAAGAAGAATTGGGCTCCATCTTTTCAAGAGAAGACTGTCAAGGAATTTGTCTACACACTTTAAAAACCACCCTATATTTACCATCTATTTTTATTAACACAAATTTAGTACCTATTCTCCTTAATTTGTTTTACTTAATAAATTTTGGAGATAATTCCAAATCCACAGAGGAAGAGATTCCTTTGTTTTATTTTGTTTTAAATTCACTTATAAAGATTGGTATACCATAAGTTATTTAATCAGCCTCTTAAGTTGCTTCTAATCTTTTGCTCTCAAAAATATTATCATTTCTCACATGAAAATTTCTCTATAAAGTAATTTATTTGACATAGAATTGCTAGATCAAAAGGTCTGTTGGGGAGCTTGGGTGTCTCAGTGGGTTAAAGCCTCTGCCTTCGGCTCAAGTCATGATGTCAGGGTCCTGGGATCCAGCCCTGCATCAGGCTCTCCACTCAGCAGGGAGCCTGCTTCCCCTTCTCTTTCTGCCTGCCTCTCTGCCTACTTGTGATCTCTCTCTCTGTCAAATAAATAAATAAAATCTTTAAAAAAAAAAAAGTTCTGTGCATTAGCAGTTTTGACATATATATATATTGCAAAATTTTCCTTCATAGAGGATTTTCTCAGTTATACCCCCATAAATAGTATGATAGGAAAAGCATCGTTTCCACGAAAAAAACATTTTCTCTGTATCTCAGTTCTAAGGATCTGAAACTGCAGCCATTATTTTCTTCTATAGTGACAGTGGAGTAAAAATACAAGATGATAAATTACTGTCATGTATTCTTCTGTCCTAAGCAGAGCCTAGAGTTAGAACAATATGAGGAAATCATTGTAAGGACGCATAGATGGAGTAAATCCCCCTGTGTTGGAGGCAACCTGTCCCTGATGTTTATAGATCCAACTCCCACCCTTCTTCCTCACTACCAACCGTAGGAATAACATCAAAGTTTATCTCAGTGGCAAAGATGAAACATGCCATCATGAATCGATCCAGACATTTAAAAGATATCTGTTTCATCCATACCATGTGCCTGGTGATACACACCCGAGGCAGTGAATTTACTAGATCTCTAGGTCAAGGCCAAGGTCAAGTCAAACCAAAGTATGATGAAAGCAGAACCCTACTATGGAAAGGAAAGACAATAATAACTCTTGGAAATCCGGTGAATCTGGCAGATAGAGGCTGTTTTCTTTGTCCTATAAGGACAAAGTGTGCTATAAGGCAGTCTTATAGCACAGTTCAGAGCACTGGCTTAGGATGAATCTGGCAGATGAATCTGCCGGTGAATCTGGCAGATAGAGGCTGTTTTCTTTGTCCTATAAGGACAAAGTGTGCTATAAGGCAGTCTTATAGCACAGTTCAGAGCACTGGCTTTGGATTCAAATCTTGTTTCTGTATATCTCAATAATTTTGTTTCCTCAACTGGAAAGGCAGACCAGTGTATTAACTCTCTCATGGGTTAAGGTAAAGATTAAGTAGAGTTACATATTCAAAATTCCCAGAATAATGATTTCCCCATATGAAATTCACTAGTATTATTAGGTTTCTAATATTATTACAAAACATATTCTTTTGTATGATCATTAATATAATCTCAATACTTGAATATTATTAAAATTAACGACATTATTTAATATTATTACCCAACTTCTTATTTGTTGTGTTAATTATCCATTGCTGCACATCTAATTACCTCAAAACTTAGTGTTTTAAAATATTTATTATTTCAACTTCTGTAGATGAGGAATCTGGTTTAAGTTTAACTAGATTCTCTGCTTCAGGTCACTCTCAAGATTGAAATCAAGGTGTTGGCTGGGATTACCCTCATCTCAAGGCTCAACTGGGAAAAGATCTACTTCCAACCTCACTCAAGTGGTTGGCAGGATTTGCTTCCTTATAAGATTGGCTGGTGGCTGCCTTTATTTCCTTGCCACATAGATCTTTCCAAGATAGCAAGTTGCTTCATCAAAGTGAACAAGACATTGCAGCAAGAGAAAGACAATGCCAGAGAAACGTTTTATCTCAGGAGTTTTTATACTTTAATCTCAAATAATATCCCGTCACTTCTGCCACATGCTCTTCATTAGAAACAATTACTAGGTCCAGCCCACATATAAAGGAAAGAGAAGGATTGACAGGAAGTGAATACCAGCAGGGAGATCATCAGGAGCCATTTTAGAAGCGAAGCAGCCCTCCCCAATAGTTCTCCCCTGCCCTGTGTGGCCTGGGTGAGAAAGAGCACGTGGAGATGTTTACAAGCACTACCGAACTGAGGTAAAGACCATGCTGGTTATAGATTTTGTTATGACTTAAAAAGAAGATAAGTATCCCGTTTGCTTAATTTTCTTTGCAGTGAAAAGATAAAGGCCAAGATCGAAATAAAGCAGCACATTTGAAATGGATCCAGAGATGTATGAAGACTATGGTGCAGATGTCAGCAAAGCTATAAATAACAACCCCTCACAGGCATGCCTCAGAGATATGGCCGGTTCAGTTCTAGACCACCACAATGAAGTGTATCTTGAAATAAAATGAGTCAAATGCCACTTTGTGCTTTCCCAGTACGTGTAATATTATTTTTACACTGTCCTGTATTCTATTAAGTGTACAACAGTATTCTATATAAAAAAATACATACAATTATCATATGATCTCATTCATATGTGGAATTTAAGAAACAAAACAGAGGATCATAGGGGCAGGGAGGGGAAAATAAACAAGACGAAACCAGAAAGGGAGACAAACTGTAAGAGACTCTTAATCATAGGAAATAAACTGAGGGTTACTGGAGGGGTCGGGGGATAGGGATGGGGTAACTAGGTGATGGACATTAAGGAGGACACTTATATAAGACTGATGAATCACTGAACTCCACCTCCGAAACTAATAATACACTATGTGTTAATTAATTGAATTTAAATTAAAAAAATAAAATAATACATACCTAAATTTAAAAATACCTTATTGCTAAAAGATTCTGTCATCTGAGCTTTCAGCATGTCGTAATCACTGATAACAGATCACCATAGCAAATATAATAATAATGAAAAGTTTGAAATATTGCTGGATTTACCAAAATGTGACACAGGGACACAAAGCGAGCAAATGCTGTTGGAAAATGGTGCCGAGAGACTTGTTCAACTCCGGGTTGCTATAGGTCTTCGATCTGTAAAATATGGACTATCTGCAAAGCACAATAAGGCAAAGTGGAATAAAACAAGGCATGCCTATAATTGCATAAGTTATTTCCATTGTCAAGAGCACTATGATCTGGTTAATTGCCAACAGGATGGGGGTGATCATTCCTGGGAGAGAAAGAAGACATTTTATGAAAAGCTGAAAATGCTTTAATCTGCATAAATAAATGGCAGTATGACTAAGTCAACTTCATTTGATTACTTGGCATCATTTTACCTTTTGGAAATCTGCTAAGGAAACAGCACCTGCGGGGCGCCTGGGTGGCTCAGTCGTTAAGCGTCTGCCTTCGGCCCAGGTCAGATC
The DNA here is from genome assembly GCA_028646535.1 of Procyon lotor. Classification (NCBI taxonomy): domain Eukaryota; kingdom Metazoa; phylum Chordata; class Mammalia; order Carnivora; family Procyonidae; genus Procyon; species Procyon lotor. The sequence continues at coordinate 121,343,357 of CM053606.1, read as the reverse complement.
CCAGCGTCCTGGGATCGAGCCCCGCATCGGGCTCCCTGCTCCGCGGGAAGCCTGCTTCTCCCGCTACCATTCCCTCTGCTTGTGTCCCCTCTCTCGCTGTGTTTCTCGCTGTCAAATAAAAAAAAAAAAAAAAAAAAAAAAAGGAAACAGCACCTGCTTATTCCATGGGAGAAAAATCAGTTAATGGTTCTGACACTGTAGAGAACTCAAGAAACAAAACTTTTACTTATGTCTTACACCAAAACAAAATTTCAAATGGCTCTAATATTTTAACGCAAATAAATTTATCAAACCAGGAGAGAAAATGATTTCCTAGCTTTGGAGTAGATAATATATTTCTGTGTATGAACCAAAGTTAGAATTCATTAGTTATAAGTTTTAATACATAAAATTTAAAAGTTTATCCACCGTCAAAAAATAGTAAAAGTAAAGGCTTAATGTTAAGTGAACAACATGAAGCAAAACAACATGAAGCAAATATTTGCAACATCTGTTATGCTCAAATTGATAATTTCCTGAATATATAAACTCTTCTACAAATCAGTAAGAAAAAAATAAAAAAGATCAAAACAAAAATGGTCAAAGAATATTTAAAAAACAATTTTGTAGATAAATGATCTTTAAACGTAAAAAAATTCTCAGACTCATTCGGAGTAAGTTAAATACATATTAAATCATAAGAAAGTACTATTTTTATCTATTTGATTGCAAAATTCATGTATCTGGGGGCAAGCGCAGAAAAATAAGCCTTCCCAAATTGTTGGTAAAATAATAAACTGGCACATTTTTAAAGGACAATTTGTCAATATCTATCTCAACTTTAAATATACATTCCCATCAACTCAACAATTCCTCTTCTAAGAATTTATCCCATTCACATGGGCACAGGGAAGTTATTCCAAGACATCCACTGAAGCATTATCAAAACATCAAAAATATGCTTAAATAAACTTCTTTTTAAGGGTTCTTTTATCTTTTTTAAAATTTTATGTTTTTCAGTGTTCCAAGATTCATTGTTTATGCACCACACCCAGTGCTCCGTGTAATACGTGCCCTCCTTGATACCCACCACCAGGCTCACCTATCCCTCCTCCCCTTCAAAACCCTCAGCAGTGATATTATATATATATGATAGATATAGATATAGATATATCATGCCAGATAGTCTATGCACGTACAAGTGTATGTGTACGCTAGACATATATATAATGTATCACACACACACACACACACACACACACACACACACACACATCACTTCAAAAACCTAAACAATGTGATACCAGCAAACACAATCAATACCATGGCAGATCAAATCCAATCTCAAAATTGCTTAAAACTTAGTGACCCTTCGAAGAATGTGATTTACACACAGAGCTTTGTCTGATTTTGGTGATGAATTCTGGACCAAATTAAAGTAGAAAATTAGGAGGTACCCGGCTAGCTCAGTTGGTAGAATATGCGACTCTTGATCTCCAGGCCATGAGTTCAAGCCCCATGTTTGGCATGGAGCTTACTTAAAAAAAAAAAGTAGAAACTTTAGTAGAATTATTTAATTAATCCTTTTATGAAATCTAATTTTGTCATTTTTAAAAATTAATCCATTTATTTTTAATTAACATCTATTACACACCCACCGTGGGTCAGGCTGAGTGCTAAAAGGTAAAAGAGATTAAAGCACAGTGCTTGTAACGAAAAGACTATCTCTAGTCAAATAGGAAAAAGGAATTTATATGCCTATTTTGGTGTTTATTATGTTGTTCTTTTGGTCTCTTTGGTTTATGGCCTGCTAACAATGAAATTTCACTTGTTTGAGTAGCAAAATAATGATAGTAATGAATTATAACCTATAGAATAAAATAAACATCTATAAATGTTGGCTGATTAGTCTAGCAATAAATAAAATTGACTAAGTAAATAAATGGATAAGGGGTGGCTCTTTCTCATAGTTATATAGCACTCCAGTTAATAAATGTAGAAACAATAATGGAACTAGAAAATCTCCATTAGGCAAACACCACAGTAGTAATTGTTATAGACAAAAATCAGATGTATACTGAAGTGAGTGAAGAAATAAAAAGAAGCAGAATATTTGCATAGTCTTTAAGTATGTCTCAAAAGACACTTACTAATTACAAAGGAAAACATAGTAACTTTACATTGCAGAAACCTGGCAGACACTGTCAAATTCAAAGATTAAAATTAACATCACCAGTAAGAAAACCTATTGATATTACGTCCCTTGTGAGCCACCCAGAAGCACACACCATCATTTCTATGACAATATTGCCAAAAATGCATAGCCTCAATCTAATTAAGAAAAACATCAGATAAATCCAAATCAAAAGTTATTCTACAAAATAATCAGTTGTGTTTTTTTGTTTTTTTGTTTTTTTGTTTTTTTTAAGTTTCAGTCATGGGAATACAAACTGATACAGTCACTGTGGAAAACAGTATGGAGTTTCCTCAAAAAGTTAAAAATGGAATTACCGGGGCACCTGGGTGGCTCAGTCATTAAGCGTCTGCCTTCGGCTCAGGTCATGATCCCAGGGTCCTGGGATGGAGCCCCACATCAGGCTCCCTGCTCGGCAGGAGGCCTGCTACTCCCGCTACCATTCCCTTTGTTTGTGTTCCCTCTCTCGCTGTGTTTCTCTCTGTCAAATAAATAAAAATCTTAAAAAAAAAAAAATGGAATTACCATATAATCCAATAATTTCACTACTGGGCATTTTCCCAAAGAACAAAAACACTAATTCAAAATGATATATGCACCCCTATGTTTATTGCAGCATTATTTACAATAGCCAAAATATGGAAGCAACCCAAATCTCCGTCAATAGATGGATAAAGAAGATGTGGTATATATATAAAATAACATATTACTCAACTATAAAGAAAGAATGGAGGGGTACCTGGGTGGTTCAGTCAGTTAAGCATCAGACTCTTGATTTCAGCTCAGGTCATGATTTCAGGGTCATGAGCTAGACCCCTGAGTCAGGCTCTGTGCTCAGCACAGAATCTACTTGAGGTTCTCTTTCTCCGTCTCCTTTGGCTCCTCCCTGCACTCATGCTTTCTCTCCCTAAATAAATAAATTAAATCTTTAAAAAAAAAAAGGAATCTTGCTATTTGCAACAACATGGATAGATCTAGAAGGTATAATGCTAAGTGAAATAAATCAGTAAGAGAAAGACAAATATCAAATGATTTCACTCCTATGTGAAATATAAGAAACAAAACAAAGAAAAAAAAGAAACAAATGAAAAAATAGGCTCTTACATGTAGAGAACAAACAGATGGCTGCCCACAGGGAGGTGGGTGGGAGGATGGATGAAATAGATGATAGGGATTAAGAGTACACTTATCATGATGAGCGCTGAGTAATGTATAGAATTGTTGAATCATTATATGTACACCTGACACTAATATAACACTGTATGCTAACTATACTGGAATTAAAAAAAAAATTGTCACTCATGAAAGAAAAACTAGAGAAAGAAAAGAAAAAAGAAAGAAAACAAGAGGAACTGTCAGATTGAAAGTGGCTAAGGAGGTGTGATAATAAATGTAATGCGTAGAACCTGGGTTGGATCCTAGAATAGAAACAAAACATTACTATGAAAGTGCAGAGCCTTTAATAAAGTCTGTAGATTAGTTCACAGTGTTATATTTAGTTCATAGAATCAATTTCCTGGTTTCAGTAATTGTACTATGACCATGAACCTTTGATGAAACTGGGTGAAGGGTATACAAGACCTCTCTGTAATAGTTTTGGAAATATTGTGTAAGTCTGAAATTATTTCAAACTTAAAAAAAATAGGGGAATGTTATTCCTTACTCCAGATTTAGTCAATCCAGAGGACTTTAATAACCTGGTTTTTCTCTTATGGAGAAAGTCCAGCTTGGCTTATTTATGGCAAATAGGCCAAGCCCAATTTTAGGAAACATACTTTTTTAAAAAAGATTTTATTTATTTATTTGACAGAAGGAGAGAGAGAAAGCACAAGGAGGTAGAGTGGGAATGGGAGAAGCAGGCTCCCTGCCAAGCAGGGAGCTGGACATGGGGCTCGATCCCTGGACCCTGAGATCATGACCTAGGCTGAAGGCAGATGCTTAACTGACTGAGCCCCCAGGCGGTCCAAGGAAAGACATTTTAAAACTTTAGGTAACTCATTCCCTTGTGTAATATCTGATATAGACAGAGTACTCTAACAAATAACTACCTGAAGCTTGAGATGCAGTTATAGACAAAAGCAAAGACTACTCTTAAGAGAAAAAAATGTTTAAAACCTATTAAGAAAAAAATGTTAATACCTATTTTTTCCCGTATCTGTAGATTTCTTTCTCTCTCTCTCTTAGGCCACCCGTGGCCACAGTCTCACTACAGTCCCAGGCCAGTTTACAATGGCATGAAGAAGATAGCCCTGGTGGAAAAGAGTTAAAATCACAAACAGCACAGATTCAAGAATGACCTCTCAGTAATATTGCCTATGACAGAACACAATATTAAGAGATGATTCATTCTTTCAGCACTGGACTATGAGCTCTTCTAAGATCTCAGAGCTCTAGGGGAATAGGAAAAAAAATTAGAAGACTATTTGTGATTTTGATTATATATTTAATCGGGAGAAAAAAATATCCATGTGAAATGACTTAAGAATTAAATAGACAACAATATATTACAGTTCTACCTCAGGTAAATGGAATCCAGCTCACTAGAACTCTTAATTAACTTTTTTTTTTCCTTTCTAGTTTCCACTTATAGGAGAATGACAACTAACAAGAAAACAAAATGAGAGAGCGGGAGATGGGGTGGGAGACTTGCATAGCACACAGACTTTAAGGCTCTGCTGGATCCGTACTGGGCTTTGGATCTCTCCTATTGCTCCCCTCCAGGCTTGCACTGCACCCCACTGGATCGTCCTGCTTTTCTTCAAACACCACCAAAAAGTTCTAAAATCTCTGAGAAGTCTGTATCTCAGGACTTCCGCACTTCTCCTGGATCACTTTCCTCTCTCTTATTTATATACTCACTTGTTCTTACTTCAGGTCACTGCTCAAATGACACCAGCCCTGAGATTTCCCCTGAACATCTGTGTCAAACAGCAGCTCACCCTCACTGGGTCCTATTCCCCTTAATTGGCTCTAATTTTCTGCATAGCTTGTACCACCATTTAACACACTAAGATATATCGGTTTATCATCTATACCCTGCCTCTCTAGAAAGTGGACCCCCCAAAAGCAGAAACACTGTTTTGTTTTGTTTTTTCAGTGCTATAGCTTAGGACCTAGAAAGTCCTGGCATATAGTAAGTGTTCAATTATTTTTCAATGAAGAGGTGATCATGCTCCATTAGTTTTCTCAATATCCTGTAATCACTATAATCATTGACTTCCCTAGTAGGGTATTTCTTGCCTTCTGCTCCACATAAGCGTTACTCTATGTATTATACTCCCCTGTTAATCTTGAAGGTTTCTTTTTTTTTTTTTAATTTATTTGTTTGACACACAGAGAGAGATCACAAGCAGGAAGAGAGACAGGCAGAAAGAGAGGGGGAAGCAGGCTCCCTGCTGAGCAGAGAGCCCGATGTGGGACTCGATCCCAGGACCCTGAGATCATGACCCGAGCCAAAGGCAGAGGCTTTAACCCACTGAGCCAGCCAGGTGCCCCTCAAAGGTTTCTTAAAACAGAGCCTGTTTATCATTAAGGGCCTAGTACATAGTAAACATTGAAAGAATGAATACATTTGGCCTTAACGATCCAGTGCCTTAAAGCATGGGAAGAACCAACTCACCCCAGATAACAGCCAATCTTTTTATTATATTTTTTTCAATAAGGCAAAAAAAAAAAAAAACCCTATTACATCTTAGAAATGTTTCTAAAAGGGGACAGATAGAAGGGTGTTTTGTTGAGCTCTCATTTCACTATGAAATCCAATTATCCGGTACAATGCCTTTTCTGAACATTCTGACTTAGTTGAGATAAGGGCTCATTGGAAAAAAGAAATGAATCTTACTTTCATTAAACCAGGAAAATGAAACAAAACATTCAAATGAGTGCCAAACACATTAAAAATATTCAACTGAAAATAAGAACCAGCTCCTCTGAGCACAGACAGAGACATTGCTTCATTCAGCATGCATTATGGTTGTTAGCTTACTGCACAATATGTGACTCTATTTTCATTGATTTATATTAGTCCTGGTCTCCACAAATTCAGCAGGAGTGTGCTAAGTGCAATGATGGGCTGCTTGAACCAGACTTAACAGGCCAAAAATGGACAGAGCTAGTGGGGTCAGACCAGAGCTTAGTGTGGTCCAGAAGAGAAAAGTCTGGCAGATAATGCTTGGTGGAGTCTGACAGAAGGAATAAAGAAGTGATATGGGGTATGTAACCTCAGAAGTCCCATCAGAGATGGATGTTCCAGCATTCATTACTGCGATGGGCAGAGCAAGTTCAGATTTTAGTATTCAAGCACAGGATGATCGTCCGGGGAGGATTATGGTAAGACAAATCATTAGTCATAGAGAAAATTAATCTGATTCTCAATAATCCACCCAATGCCCCAGGCATGAAGAAATAAGGCAGTTTGGAATTTGGTCATGAAACATAGCAAAGCAAGAGCAAATTTCCTAGTAATTGTACTTAAGATCAGATTTGGCTTGATGACTCAAAGTCTGTAACTGAGAAGAGTAATTGATATTAGTAGATAGAGAGCATTAATCCTGCAGATGAGGGCTGGATGGCCCCCCACTTAGGGAGAAGTGAATGGTGTAGAGCTGAGAATCTGTCTTTCAAAGGAAGTACAGAAAAATGAAAAACTGGAATGAGGGTCGTCCCTCCCCATACTCATAGACTGCATCTTTCTCATCCCAGGGGTTAATTTTAGGTTTAGAGGCATTTCATTTATATATGCTAAAGACCTTTGTGACTCTCTGGGAGAAACAAAATAGGGAAGGAGCCTGGACATTGGAATTCTCTTTCCTAGCATTTGGTTTCTTCACTTTTAATGAGTAGGCATCGAAGCCAATGTAGAGAACCTGCTAATTCAGGAAATGAAAGATTTGGGGTGGAATTATTTCGATAGACTGTGCATTTAGATAATTATATGAGGCTCTGCTTTACTTAAGCATTGCCCACACAGACTATGTAATGTCATGTGCTATGAGAAAAGTGCCCCTTCTTTCACAATAAGGTGATTACAGAGTTCTAGAAATAAACTCTATATCAATGTTAGGGTAGAGGAACAAAAAGGAAAGCAGAGCTATTGGGATCAGTGGGAATTATAAAATCTAAAGTATGTAATTTTTATATTTTTAAATAAAGGAATATTATAAGGAAATATGCTACCTTCAGGGTTGAACATAGTTAGAATTTCACTTTAGATTCAGGAACAATTAAAGTATGAGTTCTAGAGTATGTTGAGACTAAATATTCAAGAATAGAGGACCAAAGGAGTGGGGAAGCTGAAGGGACTATGTAAAAAACAAAAACAAATAACAAATAAAGATAAGACAGGGAGATCCCAGGAGAGTGGACTGAGGGGCCAACACCAAGACCAAGTGGGTTGATGAGATCATGACACAACCCATGATGATTCTAAGCCAGTAAATGGGTCAACTGCCCAAAGGAAGACTATAGAGTAGCATGAGCTCAATTCACACAAAACATGATGTGATAACTTGTGAATGATTCAAACTGTAGTTTAGAGATACTCTGAGAATCCCTCGCAATGCAGTCTCCCTATATTGTATGGGAAACTATCTTTGTGTGCTGGATCATAGTGCACTGAAATTGAGTGTAGATAATATGCAGTCTACTGATGAACTAGACTTGATAGTAAATATTTTTATTTTAATACTACTCAAAAGTAGAAGCAACAAGATTTTATTGAACTATTTCCAATTGTTTCCTTTTGTCATTCGTAATACCTGAAATTTTTGCTCTCTTTTTCAAAGTTCATCAGAGGGAATAAGATACAAGTAATTTTCCACAGGAACTTTGGCCATTTTTGCAAGTTCCTTGAGAGAGAGTCTGTATTTTACTCATTTCTTTTATACTTCCATGTCTATTTAGTGCTATGCATATAGAAGGACTTTAAAAAATGTTGGCTAACTGACTATTGGTTAAGGAAGCTGAAATTATGTTGTGCCCAAGTGGTGTTCTCAAGCTTAGTTATGAGAACTAGCTCGAGTTTCCCAGCTAAAAACAGATCACTGGATCCACACTCTTCTTGGATGAATGGATTCCCTACAATTCTAAATTAAAATATTTCCTTTCACAGTTTTAAATGAATAGATAAGTTCTAAGAATTTGAGTTCTTTACAACTTCAGGGTTTTTTTTTTAAAGCTTCTTATATTAGGAAAGAGAACTAACTTTTAATGCTTACATAATTTTAAAAAGAATACTTATAAAACCATAAGAAATTTATTTTTTGCAGTTTTTAGGGCTTTAATCTTACATCTTCCTCCTATGATAAGTAGAATATTCTGATTATTTTGTTAGTCTTGCTTTCTGCAACACCAACTCCTTGACTATTGGACTCAACACTTTCATTCAAATATTTCTTTTTTTCTAATAGTTTCTATTAACTTAACTAAGATTAGTTCTTGATAAGCACCCTGTGATTTTTATCGTCCCTTCTCTTTCCCAAAATTAGTCTTTGGTGAATCAATTAGTCATGATGTTTAACTGTTATTTTACAAAAGCAAATCCTGCTTTTCTCTAAATATCCAACATCCTAAGAGCATAACCATTAATTTCCTGATTCATGGGACTGTGCCTGTTTCTTTACAAGGATGAAAATGTTTGGCAATAGTAGCTCCTTGGAATCTCTTTTTAAGGTAATGTGAACCACTTGTATTTTTCTTTGACTTGTATCTGACTCATCAAGTTCACTGGTTTCTTTACTTCTATAAATCTCTCTATTGATCAAATTAGTATCATTTTAATTCTGAAACCATTTGTGTTTCTGTTTTGGAAGATAAATTTATTTTAGAAAGAAAAAAGGAGACACAGTTCTTAATATTTTATTTTTTAATACTTTATCTTTTTAAAAAAGATTTTATTTCTTTATTTGAGAATAAAGAAAGATAGAGAACAAGCAGAGGGGAGGGGAAGACAGAGAGATAGAGAACAAGCAGAGGGGAGGGGAAGACAGATAGAGACAGAAGCAGACTCCCTACTGAGCAGGACCCCTGGCGTTGGTCCCCAGGACTCCAGAATCATGACCTGAGCTCAAGGCAGACACTTAACTGAGTGAGCCCTCAGGTCCCCCAAGGAGACACAATTCTTAAATTTACCTAGGTAAATGGAGTATAAGAATATGAGAAAAAAGAAATGATGAATCGTGGGCTGCTGGTTCTCACAAAATTACTTATGTAACTACAGAAATATTGGCTTCTTTGCCTAGTGAATTCCAAACACCCATTGATATTGTTCTCATTTCATAAGCAGGTATTCAACATCATTATTACAACTGGTTGAATTAGCCTTTAAACCCTTAAAATCTAATCTATAATTTTATATAAATTATTATATAATTGAATTATATAGCAATTAGTTATATAATTATATATGATATAGTATAAAATTATAATTTTATAATTTTAACATTTTGAATTATATAATTATAAATTAAATAAATATGCTTCTGTATACATACATATAAATTGAAGGATAGAAGATAAATTTTAAGTATTTGGAAGAAATTAATACTGGATTTTTTTATACAAAAGTAAAATAGTATATACTTTATACAATTATGAATTTTCATGGGGTTACTTAGTTATAAATATATTATCTTCTTCATCAAATATACAGTACTGCATGATTTTTTAAATTTGACAAGTTTTGAGACAGTTCTAATGGGTGGAATTTCAAACCATTTACTATTGAAACTGTGTATGAATGTTAATAATATAATAAAAGACAGGTCCTTTTTCCAAATTTCTGTTACAGTTGTCACAAAGTGGTAGACTGTAGCAGTTTTGAAGTTCTGTCTAAATCCCTTGCATTCTATAAGCTGTATGACCTTAAATATGTTGCTTATTTGCTCTGTGATTCAGTTTCTTCAATTTTTTTTAAGATTTTATTTATCTATTTGACAGAGAGAAAGAGATCACAAGTAGGCAGAGAGTCAGGCAGAGAGAGGGGGAAGCAGGCTCCCTGCTGAGCAGAAAGCCCACCCCAGGACCCTGAGATCATGA
>CM053606.1:121319905-121333050 GCA_028646535.1 Procyon lotor | reverse complement strand
GAAGCAGACAAACCATGAGACTCTCAATCTCAGGAAACAAACTGAGGGCTGCTGGGGGGTGGGGGGAAGATAAGGCAGCTGGGTGATGGACATTGGGGAGGGTATTTGCTATGGTGAATGCTGTGAATTGTGTAAGACTGATGATTCACAGACATGTACCCCTGTGGCAAATAATATATGTTAATAAAATAAAAAAAATAATAAAAATTAAAAAAATAAAAAGATTTTTATCTATTTATTTGTCAGAGAGAGAGAGCTAGCACAAGCAGGGGGAGTGGCAGGCAGAGGGAGAAGCAGGCTCCCCGCTGAGGAAGGAGCTCAATATGGGACTTGATCTCAGAACTCCAGAATCATGATCTGAGCCAAAGGCAGATGCTTAACCCACTGAGCCACCCAGACATCCTGAGCTTCCGCATTTTAAAAACAGGATGACTATAGTGTTATGTCATTGGGTCCTGATGGCATCAGACAAATCCATAGTTGCCTTGTATGTCTGACACACAGCAAACATTCAGTACCGTGGTTGGTGAAATGGCACAGTCTCTTCACAACCAGCAGAACTTTGTGTCATATGTCTGAACAAACATTCAATCTGCCCAAAATATCCTTTATGTTTCATTCCCTTGAAAAACTATTGGGAGCTTGTTCCAGAACTTTAGTGTCATACTCCTCTTTGTTCTTTTAAAAAACAGTGTGACTATATTTTCAAATGTGTATTAGCAGTTTTCACTTTAAAATGTATTTGCTTGTTAGCACAAGGCCTGCCCTCTCCTTGAGATCATGAAGCAATTCTTACAAAGCAATTCCAGTAATGAACTATGTGTGTTGATTATAGAGGGCAGGGGTTAGACCCATGAATTCAATAATTCTCAAGTATCAGGAGTAGGGAGGAGTGATTTCTGACTGGTAAGCACTCACTTCCTCCTTCCTGAAATATTGTTCTCAGAAATGGCAAAATTTTGATTTTTAAAACTGAAGTCTGGGATCTTCTTTTCCTTCCCACAGCTTTAGCTACAAAGGTAAATAATTTTTTTCATAAAGGGTTTTATTAATTTAAAACATTGAATATCTAGCAAAAACTTTTTCTAAATGCAAAGAAACCTCTATATAGTCATAGATTTTTCCCCCAATTATTCATTTTGCACTTCTGTAATTAAATGGAGCAGAAAGGAGATTTATTTAATCTGAATTTGAACTTCCTCTAAGCAGAGGCCCAACAATTAGTTTTTGCAGTGGGAAGTAACATCCACAGAATAGATGATACTTGGAGTATAACTTTTATTTCTCTATTTTGTTAAAGATTCTGTTTATTTGAGAGCAAGAGCATGAGTAGTGGGGGAGATGCAGAGGGAGACAGAGAATCTCAAGCAGAACCGTCCCTTCAAAACGCACCCCCCACTCCCCATCTCAACCCTCCCACCCCCACTGAGCAAGGAACTCAAGGTGGGGTTTGATCTCAGGACCCTGAGATCATGCCCTGAGCTGGAGGCAGGTGCTTAACTGACTAAGCCACCAGTGGTCTTACATTTCCCCTTTAAATAATGAGGATGGAAAACAGAAATATCTCATCGCAACAACTTCAATGGAGAAAATCTCCCCTGGAAACTGACTGCTCCCAGTGTTGGATATCTGTAGTGGCAGACAGCAAGAAGAGTTTCTTTCATTTTTCTCCTCAAAGGAATGGGTTTGCTCAGAGACTCTCCGGGTCTGGAGCTCAAAGCCATACTTAGAAAATCTCTCCAGTGGCACCGGCAGCCAGGAAGGAACTGTCTCACACAAATACCAGTTGTGAAGCTCTGGGAAGAAGGTTTCTTTTGGGTCTCAGTCAATATTGAGTAATAAAGGAATGAAAAGTCTTAATATTAAGTTCTCAGTCCCTAAACCTTTAGTAGGCAAATGTTGACACATCTCAAACGACATCTGAAATGTAACCCTGACACATGGACATTCTGGATTCCCAGGTATGCTCTTTCTAAAAATAAAAATGCACCAATAAATATTCTAAATTCATAGCACTATCTGGAGAAAAAACGTTATTTTACAGTTAGACCAAGCCTCTAGACCAGCTCAGGCCATAGGAAAAATTAAGTAATAAGAAAATTTATGCATGCAGTTACAGACTTTGTCAGTCACGTTAAGGCTTAGAATTAACAAAATTCATATTGAGAAAAGTAGGTCTATTCTAACCTCATCCTTGGACTTATTAACCAAGCACAAAGAGTAAACTGTTATTCTTAAAACCAGAAATATTACATCTGTCTCCTGTTCTCAGTAGCCTGTGGATTCAAATGAAGCCACTGTGTTCTTTAGACTCATCCTTGAGCTCAGTGACACCATTCAGCCAAACTCTGAGGGCCCTTCTCCCTCCGTGAGAGTGTCCAGGAATCATGTCTGCATGCTCATCAGTCAGTCTGGACCCATCATGTCCATGGGGTACCCCAGACCAGAGCCCATGATGTTCTACTTGGGCAGATGCCAGTTGCAAGCTTGTAAAGTCTTCAGGATCAATGCTCTTTTGCATACTGCTACTCACCACAAAACATCTCTTGAGGACCTGTTTACAAACCTTCTTTGGAAAATGAGGAGGCAGTCTCTTCTTCCTCTGGATTAGCGCTCTCACCATAGTGGGTCAGCAGAGTTGTGTGTGACACATGCTATGAGAGCTGACTAAGTTCAAATACCAACCTTCCTCTCCATGGAATGAGGAGACTCCAGATTGTCTGGAGTAAGACTGGATTCCAGTGACAGCACACACTGTGAGTCCAGGTTGCCTACTCACCTCTTATTCTTCCCACTTCAGATCAGTTTTTTCTGGGGGGCCCTACAGTTCCTTCTTATAACTTGTCTTTTCCCTCCTCCTAGTTAACCGACACAAATATATATTGGATCCCAACTGGAGACAAGGTTCTACTTCTCAAAACTCCCTCAGCCCCTGTGAAGTCTGCCAATGCACTTAGTTAACAGAGAGAAGTGCCTATTACTTAATTCCTTCTCCCAATATGTATAGGAACTCTTGGGTCTCTGGACTTGATTCTGAAATGTCCAGGTTCTAATCTTAGGACTACCACATACTAGAGGTGTAACCTTGGCAAATTACTTGACCTTGTTACGGTTCAATTTTCTCATCTCCAAAACTAAAGCAGTGGTACTTAGCCAACATCTCTACTTTGAGATTTGAAGAAGATAATATAAAAGGAAGCACTTTTTCAAAAGTTCTCAATATATTTTATATGTGGCAGGAGTCCCTATTTGACTAGTCACCAGAACACAGGAATACATTGACGAGTCTGACTTGCCATCTAGCCCAACTAAAATCTATTTACAAGAGGGCTGAAGAGCCTTCCAAGAAAGATTCCACATTAAGTGGAGTGTTCAGATACCAGGCCCTTGATCAGTAAGGAAACTTAAGTCTTTAGAAAGAAGGGCTGATTTTCTGTTTAATATGATGACATGTTTTTCAAGCTCAACTCTCAACTGGGCTCAATTCTCCCTAAACAACCTAGTTTGGAAGCTGAGCTTCTTGATTAGGAGCAAGCTTTAAGAATAGTGGGATTTGAATTGTTTCTGTTAAGGTACTCTATTTGGACTCTAGGTGGTGAGATCTAAAAAAATTAACTACACACACACACACACACACACACACACACATACATTCAAGATAAATATGTATTAGAAATACAAATTAAATACATTCTGCATTTGCCACCCTAACAAATATAGAAGGTAAACATTTACTAGGAAATTATCCTATGTATTTCATTACTTTATATACTTTTGTTGAGCTAATGACAATTATAGATTCCACTTCTTTATTTTGATCTACAAAAGTACAGTAAAGTACTAGGTTTAGTTGGTCACCAGAAGATGATTTGGGGAATTACAATTAACAATGAATTACTACTTTAAACAGATCTTATTTAATGGAAATGTCCTTTCATTTTTGGAAACTGGTTATCAACTAAGATGAATCACTAGTAATGTTTAATTTGGTAAATTGTCAGGAAAGCCATAAACAAATCTCAAAGGAGATTGATGAATAAGGTCTCAAGGACATTATGGCTCCTGCCTGAATTCTTAAACAACTCAAAACCTGAAAAAGTAGAATTCAGAAGTTCAGTGTTTCTTCAAATTCTGAATGGACAAATGTGGAAGAAATCAGGACATTAGCCTGACTGTTCACAAAATAACAAGGCAGTAATTTAACAAAATCTTGAAAGAAAAATTAACACCTTCAAAGAAAAAAAGTGACAGCACCTGTTAAGGGCTAAATGGTGTTCCTTTCAAAATTCATGTATTATTACATCCTAACATTCATGTCTCAGAATGTGACAGTATTTGAAGATAAGGCCTTTAAAGAGATAATTAAGGCAAAAGAAGTCGTGGGGGTGGGCTCAAACTCAATATGGCTGGTGTCTTTAGGAGATTAGGAAAAGGAGATTAGGTTGGTTGCCTTGGTGGCTCAGTTGGTTGAGCATCTGACTCTTGATTTCAGCTCAGGTCATGATCTCAGTATTCCTGGGACAAGCCCCACATCAGGCTCCATGCTCAGTGGAGAGCCTGCTTGATAATCATCTCTCCTTTTCCCTCTCCCTCTGCCCTTGCTCTCTCTCTCTCTCTTTCTCTCTCTCTCAAATAAATAAATAAATCTTTAAAAAAGAAAAAGAAGAAGAAGAGGATATTAGGTCACAGACACACAAGAAAAGAGACCATTGAAGACAAAGGGAGACGACAATCGTCTATAAGCCAAGGAGAGAGGCCTTGAAACAAAATCAGCCCTGCCGAAAACTTGATCTCGGATTTCTAAGTCTCTAGAATATGAAGAAATAAATTTCTGTTGTTTAAGTCACTTAGTCTATGATATTTGTAATAATGGCTAAAGCAAACTAATACAGTCCCCTTACACCAAAAAAACTTTTCCCAAAATTTCATACTAAGGAGGGAGAACCATAACTCTTTCTCTTGGTTCTATGAAGTCTCTTATATCCCAACTGTGCTTATAATTTTCAAAGCAGCTCCATATTTATTATCTCCTGTGTGCCTCACAACAACCCTATTTAATGGTTGGGGAGAAGGAGGCTGAGAGGAGAGCAAATGTTTGCCTTGCTCAATGATAGACTAAGTATCAGCGTGAAAGCTTCTTTATTCCCTTATAGTGGGCAGCAGCCAAGGCTTGATGAGGATAAATATACCATTACTCTACATTTCCTGATGCAGAGAGAGGCACCATGTGATGGGTAATCTGCCCAAGACCCTCACGGCAAGAAACAGCCAGTCAGGGTCTGAAAGCAAGTCTTCAGACTTGATCTTGTGAGGTTTCTGCTGCTCCACATGAGAAAGGCATGCACTTCCTCTGCAATCCAGGATGATTCCTAGCTTCGTCTTCTTCCTTCCTCTCTCCTTGACAAAGAGATGCCAGCTCTCAGGACTAAAGGGAGGACAACAGGTTAGGCATGCACTTATAACTTTTGAAGAAATTTTTAATACCACAAAAACAATTTCCATATATCTTTAACTTTTGTTTCTAATGAGAAATAAAAAGTCAATCTCTGTATGACAAAAGCAAAAATAATTACAATTCTCTAGTCCCCTTCCCCACACACATGCTATTATACTTATTAGAGAGGGCACAGATTGTTCTACACAAAGAAAGGTCATCTATAGAGGCAACCTCATAGAGGGATATGCAGAGATCCGTATAACTACAGAGAAATTGGGAGAGAGGGAGGGATGTCTACTAAGGGATTTTAGGAAGTTTATTATGTAAACTATATGAGCTATGTAAACTCCATTGTATAATTCCTACTTGTATGTCTTCAAGAGTTTTTCAGTAGAGGCCTACATCACTTTTCAATGATTTTTTAGAGCAGGAGTTGTGTTTCTTTCTTTTTTTCCTCTCCTGTCTCCTTCTCCTCCTTGTGCTCTTTCTCTTTCTTCTTCATGTCCTACCAGGCTGGGACTGGTCTTAAAGTGGGCCAATCCTATTTAAATCAAAATTGTTTTCTCTTAGGTTTACCGAGGAGTGTACAGGAGTAAGGATTCCAGGCTGTAAGCTGCTGATAGCCAATCAGAAAGACCTGGAACTCCAGATTTCAAAATATGATTCCCCTACTAAGTCTCCTGGATCAGCTAATATACTTCCTAACAAAAGTCACTCCCAGGATCAAAAAGAGGTACTTACTAGTACTAGTCACTCTCCCTCTCTTTCTCTTTTTCTTTTACCATCTATCTGTCCATCTATTTATCTTTCTATCTGCTTAAATATCTGTGTATACATTCTACTGGGAAATTTCTATACATTGGTTTGGTTTTACTAAATTTTCTCACATGGAAGTACAAAAAAGAAAAACTATTCATATTTAAAATTAGACAGTGTGAAAATCAGAGCTCCTGTTCATAGTTCAACTTTCTCCATGTGCTGACAAGTGACTCACTGTCTCTCACCCTCATGACATATAAAGCCAAGGAGTGACGAGCTAAGGATAACACAATCTTTAACCAAGAACAACAAAACAAAAAGTTTAAAAAGCTTTTATCCTAAACATTCTATCAGAATCTTCTTAGTCTTTTGACACTGCCAGTTCCTTTATATAATATGGGAATCATCCATATAATATGAAATTATCCAGAGAGCAATCAAATCCAACCAAAAATTCTAGAGGAAATGTGGAGGGTCTCAGAAGAGATGATTCTGAACACTCCTTCATCAAGTCCCTAAGTGACTGTCTGAAGATCTCTTAGGGAATTGGTCACTGTTCACATGAGACTCACTGAGATTCAAGCTAATCTCCATCAGTTAAGGAGTCCAACAAGAAAGCCATAGTGTGGATATGGAATGCATCCCCATGATGATGCCTAGGCTGTGACATCACAGACTAGCCAGCAGGTCTTGCAAAGTGAGACCAGGACTTGAGAGGGAAAAGACAAGTCAGAATGTCCCAGCCAGCTATAGTTTCTGGAGTAGGCTTTTCTCTATTGTGTTGGTGGCTGAGTGAGATCACCCTCTGAGCCACTGGGAGAGAGTCTCACCTTTCCAGCAAGGTCGCTCGCCCCAGCCAGCCCAAAGAGCTGTGGACACCTGTTTGTTCTTTATTTAGTAATAGTCCACTTTGCGATCTGCTTACTAGTCTCAAACGTCTCCTCTATTTATATCCTGTCATAAGTTGGATTCCTTGGCTTATGTCCTGCTTTCACTTTGACCCTCTCACCCACTCCACCTTACTCCAAATGTGCTTCCATCAACAAAAACAAATATTTCAGTAGAATGGCTGATTGTCCTTTTGCTAAATTCTCCTCCTCTTGCTTAGACAGTGTGGTTACCTTTGAATTCCTTTCTGGTTTGACTCATTCATGTAGAGGGATTTCCAGAGCACTTTTTGCAGACACACCCCCTTTTTTTTTAAATTTTTATTAATATATAATGTATTATTTGCCCCAGGGTACATGTCTGTGAATCGTCAGGCTTACACCTTTCACAGCACTACCATAGCACATACCCTCCCCAATGTCCACAACCCAGCCACCCTATCCCTACCCCCACGCCTCCCAGCCACCCTTAGTTCATTTCGTGCGTCTAGGAGTCTCTTGTGGTTTGTCTCCCTCCCCATACCTTCCTGTTTCATTTCTCTCCCCCATCCCCCACAAACCCCCATCTTGCCTCTCAAATTCTTCATATCAGAGAGATCATTTGATAATTGTCTTTCTCTGACTGACTTATTTTGCTTAGCATTATACCCTCCAGTTCCATCCATGTCGTTGCACCCCTCTTAGGAGCAGATTTGTCTTAAATAATTATCACTTCATTGTCCATCTTTTTTCCAAAATAGAGTTTCTTCTAGGTCTTTAAGGGTCTTTCGGTCTTTCAAGTATTTCATTAAAACGTAAATGCCCCTGAAAAATATGAAGTCTTACTAGGAAACATCTTAATCAGTAAACAGTTGAGGCAAGGCCCTGTGGATGCTTGATGCCAAATAATGACTAATGACTCTCACTTCAGTATTGTCGGCTCACATCTCTCTCCTGAGCTTCAGACCTATGTGTACGACGTATGTGAAAGGAAGTGTTTCCTCCTATATGTTGACTGTACACACCCTTCATACTCCACATGTCCCAAACCCAGGTCACCTTTTTCTCCTCCAAGTCTTCTATAATCCCTACTGCACTGAAATAGCATGCCATCTACTTATGTACTCAAAAAGATGCCTGACATTTTTTGTATATATATGTGTGAGGATGATAAAGGCAAACGTGCTGAATCTTTACTTGCTTCTGTGCAAGAAGGTTTAAATACAAGTCCATGCTATATTCTTTCAAGGGGAAAGCAAATATCTAATTCTCCTCCTATATCCTTTGAATATTTAACTTAACAATATCCTATATACATAATATGTGATCCATGTATAATTTTAAACTTTCTACTAGACGCTTAAGAAAAAATACAAAAAAAAGAAAAAATACAAAGAATCACTTTGCATGTGAATACATATTTATATGATAATAAAAGTGATTAACTAAGTGGAAAAAAGAGAGAAAAGGGCAAGTGAAACAAGTGAGACAAGTGAAATTATTTTTAACAATGTATTTTATTCAACTATCTCAACTATTATCATCTTAACATATAACATTATAAAATATGGAGATATTTTATTTTCTTATTTTTGTACTAAGTGTTTGATATTGCGTTTGTAGTTTACATTTATAGCACATCTCAGTTTATACTAACCACTTTTCAGGTCCTCAGTAGCCGCATGCACCTAATGACCTATATTGGTTAGTGTAGAGTTAACATAATCCCCGTCAAAATAGAATTTAAAAAAAAAAAGAGGAACATGAAATCCAGAAAATGATTCTAAAATGATTCTAAAATTTATAAATATAGAATCTCAAAAAATATTCTGAAAAATAAGAAAAATAATAAAAGAATGTGCTATTGCAAATACAGAAAGTTAGATTCATGTGAAAGCAAAACTTCTATATTAAGTTATGATTAAGAACGTAGTCAACTTCAGGGGTACCTGGGTGGCTCAGTCATTAAGCGTCTGCCTTCAGCTCAGGTCATGAATCCAGGGTCCTGGGATTGAGCTCCACATTGGGCTCCCTGCTCTGCGGGAAGCCTGCTTCTCCCTCTCCGCTCCCCCTGCTTGGGTTCCCTCTCTCACTGTGTCTTTCTCTGTGTCAAATAAATAAATAAAATCTTTAAAAAAAAGTGTAGTCAACTTCAAACAATGAACAAAGAAAAGATCATTTGATAAATGGTGTTAAGATAACTGTTCAAGAAGGTAGGGAAACTTAATATTTTTAATCTTTTTCACCATACATAAAAATGAATTGCAGATAGGTTAAAGCATCATATTTGCAGGGAAGAAAGAGAAAATAGTAGAAAATGGAAATGATATAATAAAATAAATTACAAAGGAAAGGACTCACAGCTACAACAAAAACAAATTTAAAATATGCAGAAAGTAGTGCAAACAAAATAAAAGAACAATAGAATTTGAAAATTTTGAAGAAAATACATCAAAATGTTTAGATTTATATTATAAAGAGTAATCCAAACACCAATCATGAAAGAAACCAAGCAGACAGTTCATATTTAGGAAGTAGCAAGCATATAGTCAAGTAAATGCAGAGCTCTTTGTGACCTTGTGGCAGAAAAAATATGTACTTTAAAGTTATAAGATAGGTTTATCAAATTGACAAATTTATATTAAAATTAGGGATCTTTTATAAGAATAGTATGGGCAAAGTTAACAGATGACAGAATGGTAGAAAATACCAATAATGTCTAAAACTGCCAAAGGGTTAATATCTTAATGATAGGAAACTCTTGCATATCAAGCGAAAAGGGAAATGGACAAGTACCAGAGTAAGAGTCACACACAAAAAAGAAAATTGAAAGGATAAGAAATCCTCAGACTCATCAGTAACCAAAAAAATGCAGATTAAACAACGAGACATCACTCTAAAGCCATCAAATTAGAAAATTTTTAAAACTTGGATACTACCCAATACTGATGAGAACATGAGTGAACTCAAAGCCCCATGGATTATTAATGCGAGCAAAAGATTCGAGTGACTCTGGAAAGCAATCTGACAGTACTTAGTGAAACTCATCATGCAAAAAGCGGATATACCCAGCATTCTCTATCTTGGCTATAAACCTCAAAAAAATGCTCTCAAAATCCATTATGTGACATTTGCGAAGCTATTCATTGCTGCATTATTTGTGTTTCCTGGAAACTGGGGGCATTTTTAGTGTCTACAACAAAATGCCACTTAGGCACATTTAAAACTCTTACAGATATTATGTTTTAGAAGGGTACACACATATCCAAAAAGTAGATGTCTATCAGAGAAGAGAATGTGCTTGGGAGCAGGAAAAAAGGAGATATAGAAAAGGGGACAAGAGAAAGGTCTTGATTGCCTCAAAATGATGGGATGTCATCAACTGAGGGCATAATCAACTCTACACATGAGGTTTAACAGGAGAAAATATACTTACTTTTATATTACAACAAAGAATTATTAAAAATCATTACTAAGAATTACACAGATATAAGACACGCAAAAAGGAATGTATTTCCAATAATCCGGATTCTGGAACAAATCTGACCTAAAATGTAACATATTTTATATGTTGAGTCTGGAATCTGCTAGATAGATAGGTCTGGTGGGAAGGGAGAATGCCCAAAGTGCACAAACAATTTCTTTTATTAATGGGGTATGGAGCTGAATGTCATTCTAGAAATCATGGATGTCCAGTCTTGCCCAGGGGCCAGACTTTTAGAGGCTAATGTACATACAGTCATTTAAGCATGTGTATGCTATTCAATCAACAACAAAACCAAACTGAGAGACTTAAGTGTTCGTCACTAACCTCATCGGATATGCAAATGGATGTGCCCAGACCCTCAAATATTTATTCTTATTAATAACAAATTACAAAAGCTGGATCTAGTAGAGGGACTCTGTTTATTTAGAAAGATTCCCACATAAAGCCATTGATCCTCTTATGCATGCATGTGCTTCTTTACATGGTTCATCAGTCTAATCAGGAATTTTAGGTTCCACATCTGTGATCTCTTCTGCCAGGACAAATTTCCTTTTACTGACTAATATTGGCTACAGCAGGTGAAAAGCATAGAAAATATAATGACATCACCCTATATCTGGTTCAAGAAAAGAAAAGCGGAGTCCTGCCTAAACCATATCACTAAAATAAATAACCTAACCATACTAAGAGGGCAGGGATGTATGTCTGGAGATATTAATATACATTTTTTTGCGTGAATGGGTTCCAATTTTTAAAAATCTTTTGGTGTTTAAAAATCTCATGCATCTCATTTTCTGGCTTGTTTTATTTCATGTCTCTTTTTCTTGGTATTCCTTCAGTATTTCTTTTTTTTTTTTTAAGATTTTATTTATTTATTTGACAGAGAGAGACATAGTGAGAGAGGGAACACAAGCAGGGGGAGTGTGAGAGGGAGAAGCAGGCTTCCGGATTCTTGATCCCCGGACCCCGGGATCATGACATGAGCCAAAGGCAGATCCTTAACAGCTGAGCCACCCAGGTGCCACCCTTCAATATTTCTTGGGCAACATCTTTGTCCCTCAAGACACACACCAACAATAGCAGATGACTGACTGCTCTTATCCTTCCTTCAGTTCTGCCTGATTTGTTGAAAATGCCTCACAGAGTAATCTCCTAAAGAGGGGAAGAGGTGGAGAGACTAGGATGTCTTGGAGGCTCAGATCTTGTTCTTCAGAAATGAAAATCGTGGATGAAAATATACCCACAAAAATGAGACAATCACTCTTCAGAATCGTTTTGACCCTGGAAGATAGGAAGGAGCAATGGCTGAGGAAAAACACAAGCATCTTTGTGGAGCATACTTTATTTAATTAATCATGTTTGTGATCACCAAAATAAAAACAATCACAAGAATTGCTAACCCTGTGAGGTTTAATAAAACCCCAGGACAACCCCATGACTCTTTATTATTTCAGAATATGTGGAAGTATCACAAAAGGCGTAGAAAATGCGTTCATCTAAAACTCTTTACTGGGTGGAAATGTTTTCATAAACAAGCTTACGCATTTATAAAACCTCTAGCATATCGGGATGACCTTTCAGAGTGTGCCAACATTGACAAAAATCAAAGAACCCAAAATGTAGAAAGGACAAGCAAATAAGAAACTCTAAGGATCATACCATATATTTAAGTCAATCAAACCAGGTTTGTTTATACCTTGACTAAATCCCTATCAAACAGAAATGACAATACCTTTTTAAAAATGCCTTAAGAGAGTCCATTCTTCGTTTGATCTTCTGAAAAACTGCTTTACAACATTCCTAAGAAATCACTACAGACCAGAAATCAGCCACTAGGGCTTTCACAAGCACACCCTAAAACTATTTAACATGATGGGGTCCCTGGGTGGCTCAGGGGGTTAAAGCCTCTGCCTTCGGCTCAGGTCATGATCTCAGGGTCCTGGGATCCAGCCCCACATTGGGCCCTCTGCTTAGCAGGGAGCCTGCTTCCGCCTCTCTCTCTGCCCGCCTCTCTCTCTGCCTACTTGTGATCTCTCTCTCTGTCAAATAAATAAATAAAATCATAAAAAAAACCCCAAACTATTTAACATGAAAATTTTCTGCATAATTTAAATATGTTAAGGCCACTTCCAGTATTTGCCTGGAAGCCATGACATTATACATATGTATATTTACATGTCTGTGTATGCGTGTATATGTATATATGTATGTATGAATATATGTATAACTGTGTTTATGTATGTATATACTTATGTGTATACACACATACGTATGTTTGAAATATCTTTAACTACAAAAACAGGGGGGGAAAGTTAAATTTTTTTGGGGGGGAAGTTAAATTTTTAAAAATTAACTTAAATTTAATTAAAAATGAAATTTAATTAATTTAAATTTAAATCATGCTCCTTTAGGGCAAAATTAAATCCAGACTCCCAAGCCTGAGCGTATTAACACTCTCCAGCTAGAAAGATCACATGTCAGAATAATTAAGCATCCATGGTACTTGTAGCTGAATCGAGGCAAAGGGAAATAAGAATTCTTTTTTTTTTTTTAAGATTTTATTTCTTTATTCATGAGAGACAGAGAGAGAGAGAGA
>CM053606.1:121296077-121319405 GCA_028646535.1 Procyon lotor | reverse complement strand
GCATGGATTTGCACTCAATCATTCTACTTTCCTATGTTTTAAAGTTAGCATTTTTGTGAATAATTGTCAGTGCTCATCACTCTATGTGCTACGAACAAAGTCAAGATGCTTTTTTCTCCTATTCCTTATACTACATTCTCTAGTACAGAAAGGCTATTACCAGAAGCAAGGCACCAGTCATGGCAATTTGGTCAAGCACGACAACTGGTCGAGTTCTTCACATTTTACTAATGACCACAACAGGTGAGAGATAAAGGATCTAGAAAACCAGACGCAAAGCAGCCAAGGTCCGATTCACCAAGGTAGATTTGTGCTTAGCTAAGGGGAAGCCCGAATATCCTCTATTTGGACGTGGGCTCTGAGGCCATCTTATTTGAAGGACGCGCTAATCTGTCTGCTGTGCAGTGGCTGAGCTGGGCGCCAATTGTCCACCATCAGTTCCTCAGGCTCGCCCTCCTTATTGAAATTAAGCTTACGGAATTTCATCATCTAAAAGGCAAAATAAAAGATAAAAAATTTAAAAATACAAGTTTCCCGACAGTATTCATTTATGTGCCTATTCTCCCATATTCACCAGTCGTCACCGTACTACGTATGTATCAGTGTTCAAAGTTGACTGTAGTTCCCAATAAATATACAAACACATAAACATTATATATATATGCTTTTAGAAAACAAATCAATTTCTGGAAAACACACACAAGATTGTTGGTGTCGTTTAGAAGGAAATTTTCAGTGGGCTTATTTTTTTCCTCTCTTAATTTTAAAATCAACCATCAAATCCTATAAAACACTTCTGAGATGTAAAATAATAATAAAAATTCTAGATCCAAATTATAGAGTTTTGTTTTCTGCCCCAGGAAGATAAACTATAGCATCGGTACTATTGGATAAAGTGGTCCAGGATCCGCAAGCCCCGGTGGATAAGTGATTGGTGGGCATCTCTGCTTCAAAGTACAGAAACACATAAATGAACTTGCCCAAACTGGGGTTTCGAATTCCTTGACATTCGCTGATTTTTATTTCCTTTTAACCTCGTCTTAGTTCCCTGGCCCAATGATGTGACACAGACAGCCCTCAATCAGTCTCTTACTTCTTTGAGGTTATTTTGGCAAAGTGGTACTTCCCTTTCCCTTTCCAAGGCTTGATCTAAATGAAGAAGGGTGGTTTGGGCCATAATGAAGCAACCCACAAATCAATAGCCTTTAAGCCGATCTCTTTGGTCCAGTAATAATCCATCAGTCTCGCCCCTCGAAGTCAACTTCAATGTTGGTCAGCTGCTGTAACATTAAATTATCCAGGATCCAAGTTCTTGTGGATCCTACTGAGGACTGTCCATTTTCTACATTTCAACTGTGGGGGGAATAGAGACAGTCTGTGGATACTATCAGTGACCTAGAAACTGCATTACCAACTTGAACCTAATAAACTGTGTTGTATGGGAAAGGTAAGAGTTTGTGTTCTGGGCTGCTAGAGCAACTTGGAGTGAGTTTTGATAGACACTTTTTACCCAAGGGATGGCTTTTCTTTTTGTCAGAATTCAGAAATGTATTCTGACAGAGATAAAACTTCGGTAAGCTCTCATGTGTGTCAGCTGTTGGCTGGGCATTACCACTGATAATCTACGGAACCTTGAATGTGAAATCTCATTGTCCTGGACCTTGGTTTCCTTTAGCTTATATAAAAGCATTTATTAGGTGACAGACACCTTTCTCACTTAATCCTCATGATTATTCAGTTGTACAGAGCAAACAAACTGCCTAAAGTGATGGCTAGTTTCAGCTAATATTTCTTGTATGCTGTTTATCTGCTAAACACTGTTATGGACACTAGTTCCACATCTAGAAGCAGCAGCAGGAGAATTCAACCCTGCGTCTGTCTGAATCCAAAAGCCAAGCCTGGACAAAGAGCTCTACCTCACTTGAGAAAACTGACCTGCTCACTGCTAACGCTGATGGGCTCCTTGAGCACAATCCAGGTCACACATTCCAGAAGGGGAGGAGTGGTCAGTGAGCCTGGGTAGGTCCAGTAGTCCAAACTTCCAGGAAGGAGGCCACAAAGGTCAAAGTTAGTGAAGTCAGCACTCTTACCCTGGAACAAGGCAAATACACAGATTACAAACACCACATGATCAGAGGAGGAGGAAGGCAAGAGATTAGGAAACAGATATTCCCCTCTGGTTGCCAGAATTTTTTTTTTTTTTTTTGAAAGAGAGGTCCCATGTTGACCAGAAAACAAAGTAAAAAAGAAATTCACGGAGATATTTGACCTTCGAAATATAGATGAGCAGATATGGGCAAGAGATCCTGACTGTAATTTTCTCATGTCCAATTCTCATCTTGCCCTCTCAAATCATCACTTACAATTTCCATTTTATTAGCTGATCACATCTGGTATTTAGAATGAAACTGCTGCCACTGAAATAATGCAATTTTAGGCCTCAGTAACAAAAATATTGTATATATGATAAGCAGGTAATTGTCTTGCTATTCTATCTGATCACTAGATCAGGACTAAAGAACCCCTTTCCTTTCTGGACGCTACACTTTTAAGAAATAGATGCAAATGGCAATGAGTTACAAGTAGAGTGACAAGATTGTTACAAAGAGAGAAAATTGCTGTATGGGAATAGTTAAAGGGAACTAAAGATAACTAGCCTGAAGGTAAGGAAAATGCTATTAGAGAATGGGGTCAAAAGAAAGAGGGATCACATTTTTTTACTTTGTTTTGTTTTGTTTTACTGAGATATAATTAACACATAATATTATATTACCTTCAGGTGCCCAACATAATGATTTGATATTTGCATATATTGCAGAATGATCACCACAGTAAGTCTACTTGTTAACATGTAACAGTCTGTTACTAGGTTACAGCCCAGTTACTAATATTTTTTTCTCTTATGGTGAGAACTTCGAAAATCTACTCTTAGCAACTTTTATTTATTTATTTTTATTTATTTTTACTCTTAGCAACTTCTAAATATGCAATGCAATATTATTAATAGTCACCATGCTGTACATTATATCCCCACGACTTATTTATTATTATTATTATTTTTAAAGATTGTATTTATTTATTTAAAGAGAGTTAGAGGGAGAAAGCACGAGAGGGGTTAAGGTCAGAGAGTGAAGCAGACTCCCCACAGAGTGGGGAGCTGCCGCAGGACTCGATTCCAGGACTCCAGGGTCATGACCTGAATCGAAGGCAGAAGCTTAAATGACTGAGCCACCCAGGTGCATGAGTTATTTATTTCATAACTGGAAGTTTGTACCTTTTGACCCTCTTCACCTACCTCTCCCCACCTCTGATAACCACCAATCTGTTTTCTGTGTCTATGGGCTCACTTCTTTGTGTTTTTGTTTTTGTTGTCTGTGTTTTAGATTCCATATATAAGTGAGATCATATGATATTGGTCTTTTTCTGTCTGGCTTATGTCACTTAGCCTAATGTCCTTAAGGTCCACCAACATTCTAATCAATGGCAAGATTTCCTTCTGTTTGATGACTGGACACTATTCTATTATATATATATAATATATTATAATATTACTATATTATATTATTATATATTATTATATTTTATATATAATATACTATATATACAGTTATATTATATATAGCACATTTCTTTATCTATTCTTCATGCTTAGCAGTGTCTCTCCTATGTTAACCAGGTGACTGGCACAGAGTAAGTACTCAACAAAATATCTGCTGCATAAATGAGTGAATAATTTGATGAGATGATCTTTCAGTTTCCTTGTAGTCATGAGAATTTTCTGACTCTTGTAATATAAGTGTTCAGATGATGGGGAAGCAAGATTAAATAAATGCAAGTCTTAAAATTATACTAGCATTAGGATCAACTTTTGGATAAAGAAAAGGTAAATAAATATATAAGCAACATTTTACTTCTATTAACTCCTCATCGAAGCACCACATGTCAAACCAAGACTATTCATTTTGATCCAAAAAGTTTCCTAAAACCAGTGGAATATAAAAAAAAATATGTACTCTATTGAGGTGGCAACAAATTCAACTGTACCTTTGTCTTTATGGAATCCAGGGCATCGAGGACTTTTTGTAGGCCGGGTCTGGCATCACCAATCTATAGGAAGACACAACATCAAGGCACTATAATCCTTTTGGTACTACATCAGTTTTGATTTGAGCAGCTCTGCCATAAAATATTTCCAAGTAGTGCACCAAAGTCACCCACTTGCTACGTGTCACCCAGCCATCCTACCCTGATTACATTGGCACCATGAACTTCCCCACTTTCACTGACAACTTCCCTCCGAGTTCTGTCCCTTCACCCCACTCTATAGTTATCCTGAATCTACCTCCTCAAAATCACCAGTGACCTCTAGCTGACCTCTGACTGCCAAAACAAAGAACACTGTTCAGTGCTTACCTTCGTTTTGCAGGATTTTATACTACTGACTTCTCTCCTTTTTGAAATTCTCCTCTCCTTTGGCTCTCCTTCTGCCCTCCAGCCTTGGCAATCTCCCTGGACTCTTGTATTCCTTTTTAGTCATTTTATTAGCATCTTTCCCACTGCCTTAAACGTCTTACATTTTGCAGTTTCTTGGGACTGCATGCTCAGCAGCTTTGTCATCTCCCTCTTCAGGCTTTCCTTGGATGATTTCATATTCATGTGTAGCTCCTACCTGGACATATGATGTCAGGCCCCATGAATCTCCAGCCCAGACCTTTCTCCACTTGCTTTATAACTGTCTGGAGGGCAGTTCAACCTGTACGTCCCATAGTTTCCTGAAATTCTCCAACACTGAGCCACTGCCCTGGAGCCCTCCAAAATCTGATCTTAGTTTAGCCGTCTATCATGAACAGTACTAGCTAGTTAAGGATGACTTTTAAAACAAAAACCTCTAATCACCTGAAGTATACCCTCTTTTTCCTTTCACATTTCCCTTGTATACTCCCTTCACATTTACATATAAATAGCACCTCATGAATACCTCTCAGAATGTTTCTCTACTGCTACTAGCAGATATGGGGGGTTGGGAACAGGTGCCTGAAAATATTTCAGATCCCAAGGCATTTCTGAGGCTCTTTGTAGGATGTCCTGTTTACTCTGAATGTTCTGTTTGGTTATAATCTTTCTCAAAAACAGGGAAAAAAAAGAATTGGACCATCAACTAACCTGCAAAAAAATACCCAAAACAGCCAGTCCATCGGGTTGCTGCACAGCTTTTCCAAAATCCCCATATTTGGTGTTCCAATGAACCAAGTGAAGCTAAAGCAATGAGACACAAAACCACAATGAATGATACACATGATAAATCCTACAGGTTTCATCCAGTGATCTTTTCCTTATAGCTAGAGGTTACTAAAGAAAGTGAACATGTCGATAATTTAAAAAAATAAACTTTTCTTTCATTTTAATTCTAATTATCCACTATTTGGCCTAACAGCAAGTGACTTCATCAGCTCTAAGACAAAGAGTTACATGTCCTTGTGGGAAGACACAAAGTTTATTTTAGATTTCTATTAAAACTGTATCCTCCAGTTTGAATTTATTTTATTTTTTGCAAATGATGCCCCTGGAAGTAGTAGAGAATGTTCTGCAGCATTCATTGTAATATCACAAATAAAAGTTATAAGAAGCAAACATGAAGGTCCTTTTATAAAAGAAAAGTGGTTCACTTAGATTGAGTCAAATTTATAAACTTAAGGTCTTGAAATTAATGCTGAATATCAATTTACATCTTTCCCTGGAAAGCAAAAAAGCGTCTCTTACCTCTGCAGCATATTTCTTTTTATCCACAGTGTGCTCAGAACCTTGCCCATCAGATGAACCCCAGTGAAAGTGAAACTGAATCAATCTGTAAGTGCCAGTGAGGGGTCCTCCTTTCAGCACTAAAATTTAAAATATATATATATAATATATGTATATGTATAGTATATATGTGCATATGTGTGTATGAGTGTATATATGTCTAAGAATGTATATACACACAGTCATGTGTATACACGCATATACATACATATGCACATGAAACACACACAGCATTAAATATTGCAATTGAATTTAATCCTGTTTCATAGTTCTAAAGTTATGCCTGTAGCAACATTTTCGTTCCGTGAAAATTAAATCCAGACTAAAGTTTAGTCTATAGTGCTGAACAAAATCATTTCATCTGGCTTCTCTCCTCACTTGTGTTGGCTTGAAGGATGGGTGTATTTTCCCCCATCTGTTTTCTGAGCACAGTGATACTTCTCTTCTGCGTTCGGTTTGGAGTCATAGGTGCTGGCTGAGAAAGAGAAAATTTTAGGTGGAATTATTAAGGCCTCTGTGAATCACTGAGGAAGTGCCCCTGTAGGTGCTTGCCAGTGTGGGTCTGTGGCACATGTTGACCAATGTGGGAACCTCTGTTCTACTGGCCCAGTGGCTGTCCCACCACCTGCTTTGCTAACGTCCGAGGCTAGTTCTTACATGCCTGAATTTGTGAAACCATAAGCACTCTATTGATCTTAGTAGAATATCCAATTCTCCTTGCCCTCCAAATTCCTCAGAATTTGGATTGTCACTGGTATAAACTAGCTTTATACATTAAAAAAATTGTTTTGTGATTTATTTATTTAGAGAGAGAAGGAGAGAGTGGGTGCATGAGTGGGGGGCGGGGCAGAGGCAGAGGGAGAGAGAATCTCAAGCACACTCCTTTGGAGCCTGACACTGGCTGGATCCTAGGACTCAGAGATCATGACCTGAGCTGAAACCAAAAGTCAGATGCCTAACTGACAGAGCCACCCACGTGGCTCTGAACGTTTATTGAACGTTTCTGACTTTAATGTCCTCATCTGTAAAGTGGATACATTCAATTATTTATTACTTCACTAAGAGTTTGTTGATCATCTAACATATGCAGTACTCTGTTGTCTCCAAAAACCTAAAATTCTAACTTCAATAAATGTCTAATGATTCTACTATTCTGGTGTTCATATAACTGTGTTAGAGTAAAACATGAAACAGAAGAATGGGACTAGATGTCATCTTCTTAGACCGCAGTCTATTTGCAGATAATTCATGAGTTGTTTGTTACAGAGAATTAAAATAGTATGAAATCAGTTTCCCCCATCCTCTCCATAAAACTTTTTATTTAAGTTGTATGTATTAATGAAATTTTACCAATATACTTAAAAGCTTTTAAAATTAGTTTAGTTCTACTCTGTTTTTATAGATGTATTTTATTAGCTTTGGGTTGTAATTCTATAAAATAATGAGCCCAAACTTACTTTGGCTTTGCGAAACAAAGTGACAAAGTCTATACAATCAAGTTTGCTTAACTTCACCCAAATACACATTCATCTACCCAAGGAAAAAAATAGAGTGGGCTGGAAGACATTTAGGCCTTTCCTACAGCTCTTGATACAATCTCTCATTGCCAGCTCTGCCTTACAATAGGCCAGGAGAAAAATAGAAGGAATAAAAAAAGAAAAAAAAGAAAAAGTACCAATCAGAAGATCTGCTAAGAAACATCAATTTGGGTATATTCTGATAAAATCGCATCTTTTGAAACTTAAAAACAAATTATGGTAAAAAGTTTTTTTTGAATCTAATAATTTTGTAAGGAAAGAATTAGCCTTATCTGCCCCCTCCTCTAGGTTTTTTCAAAAATGAGAAAATTTCCATTTTTCATAATGATATACCCTCAAAACAAAATATATATTTATGAAATAAGTTAGTACTGAAACAATTCTTTCATAATAACTTTAAAGCAACTAATTGACTGGTCCTAAAAAGTAAATATTCTAATATCATTAATTCTACCAAGTGGCAAAATAAATTAAATAAAACCATATTAAGCATCCAAGATAACTTGCCTTTCTAAATGCATTTCCTTTCCCTTGTAAAGAATTATATCAGAATCTTAAATTTTAAAAACAATAAAGCTTATTGGCTGTTTCCTATTCTTATTCACTCCCTTGAAGATCTTAAGATTCCAGACTAATTTACTTATTTCAGAGGACACTTAGAATTAGGCAAGAATGTATATGAGCTTTTCTTAAATAAGGTTTGCTAATATTAAAAAAAAAATGCTCTAGGCCCAATAATTAAATTCACTCAGTGCTAATTTATAATTACCAGTCACGTGGTTTAGCTCCTGTTAAAATAAAACTATGTTGCTATGTAGATTAGAAGCCCATCATACCTAGGAGAGATTATTAAATTCTTAAAATTTAGTTGCTACAAAAAGAAGCATTTCTCATCTTCTTCATCTAGTTCGTGATTTCTCAGCAAATGCCTAGCATGAAGTTTAGTCAGTGAAGTCATTCCCAAAACATTTTTATAATAATAAATCACCACAAACCCTAATAAAGGTAACATATATTTTTTTTTATTTGCGAAATAAAAAAAAGACATTTGGTTGAAAGATAGGAAGCTTGCACTTTTCACAGATCTACTTATTTATTTACTTATTTGGATTGCTACCTTCCATTTATAAACTGTTCCAGTTTAAAATGAAGTCTGATTTTCTGATGCAAAAATAATTTGAAAAAGTAACAAACACTGCTGCCTGAGTATGTTTTTCCTCTTTAAAATTCAACCCTGCTGGTGGGGGCTCTGAAGAGTCAATGATTTATTATATCACAGAAATATGTTCCACAGGGATGGGAGAGATATAAATGGGATTTTCTACCAGGATATCTTTTTCAAGATTCCCAAAACTTAATTTAAATCCAAATCTCAACACCAAGAACTCCAGCGAATTTTAATTTCGATGATCTGCCATCAGTTATACATACTTCATACATAACACACAAAATAAGCACTAATTATATTATAATCTGTTTTCCTATACATATTACTTAGAGAAGTTATATAAATTATGTTATTTGTGAAAATTAGATTCACTCCAGTAATAAGACTATCTGTACAAATAAAAAACTGAAAATTTTAACATTTTAAAAGTTTTCCTTCCTAATCACTTTATTATTACTTAACATAAGATGTATCCAAATAACAAACTAAAGACCTTAATGAATATCAATAATCTCTCTTAAATCCAAAATACAAATAAGCCATTTCCAATAATCTTTAGTTTAAAATTCAAATTTGAGGGTTTTCTTATTAATAAAGTACAGGACTAAGCCTACTAAAACTGCAGCATTTCCCAGCAGGTAAACAATCTTCTTTTATGAATAATTTGAAAATTATTAAATCATGCATTGCTGTTTTGTTTTTTTAGCAGTAGCCAATAATCAAGAAAATGAATGAGGACAAAATGTCCACAATCCATTTCTTTTAAATAGTGAGATGTTTAGCTGTCACTTTCACTAGGGTAAACAACAATTAAAAATCAAGAGAAGAGAAATTTTTAGTTACGGGTATATGGAAATTATATGAGAATTAAAAAAAAAAGAAAGAAAGTCTTTTGACATGAACATAATTAAACACAGTACTTAGAATGCTTTGGTCAGTTTTATAAATACTTAGGTTGCTGCTTACACCATTAATAGTATGCACAACAGACCCTTTCAATTGTTGCTATTATGTTTCTTTTTTTTTAAATTTTTTTATTATGTTTCTTTTTAACTTGAAATTATTCATAGAAGGATGATTTAAAAGTTTCAAAAATAAGTCCTTGAAAATCAAGCGACTCATGTATGAAGCTCTATTATGTCACAGACAGTGGTCTGCTTCAAATGAGCACAGGTAAACTGTTTCCTTCCTTTTTTCTTGAAATAATATAAACAGATAAAAATGTTTCCATTTCTAAAGAACAGAAATGATATGAGAGTTGCATATGGATTGACTCAATAATTTCAGGCATTGGGTTTTTTCAATATTTGCATCTAACATGGCAATAAAGCAGGAGAGTTTTAAACTCTTTCATAAAACTTAATGAGTTAGCAGAAGTTAATAATTTGTCTAGTATTCTTTTCTCCCAGATAAAGCTAGTAATAAAAGAACTCAAGCAGAGAGAGTTATTTTTTAATAATTTTTTGAAGCCTAACAGGATTAGCAACTTTTCATTTATTAAAGGTGGTTTATTTTTAAAAGAATTTAGAAGATTGATGAGAGCCTCCAGTTAAAGCCTATCAACCCCACAATTTTTTTATTAACTCCGCACCTAAAAAGAATTCTCTCAAACTTAAATATACTAATAAACACAACCAGCCTGATAACTTAGTACTTAAGTTCAAGTCTAAATTAATATTTAGGGGGCGCCTGGGTGGCTCAGTGGGTTAAAGCTTCTGACTTGGGCTCAAGTCAGAAAATGAACTTGAAAAGAACAGAAAATGAAAATCCACCAGATTTTCATACACAATCTCATACATGATCTCAGGGTCCTGGGATCGAACCCCACATTGGGCTCTCTGCTCAACAGGGATCCTGCTTCCCCCTCTCTCTGCCTGCCTCTCTGCCTACTTGTGATCTCTCTCTCTCTCTGTCAAATAAATAAATAAAATCTTAAAAAATAATAAAAAATAAAATAAAATAATATTTAGGATATATTCGAAAACTTAAATCTATGAGAAATTCTAGAAGGCTGAAATCTCACTAAAAATAAAAAAAAAAATCAATTAAAGTGAACCAAATAAAATATCGAGTGACCAAAATGAATAAATTATCTTTAAACTTAAGTGTATAGAAAAGCATATCAATTTTTAAGAACATGGTATGCACACATTAAATATTAACTCTGGTTATATTCAAAGATTCTTATTCAACTTCTATTTTTAAGTGATGGGCGTTGAGTCTCACACTGACAAACTAGAAAGGAGACAACTAGCAAGTTATGTAAATTCCTTAGCATTCTGTTTCCTCATGTTTATTTTAAGTGAATTGGAATGGAGTATCTCCATCATTTGTTCTAACCTGAGAGTCAAGGATTCTAAAAAAAAAAAAAAAAAAGTCTAAAGGTTGTTTCTCGGCATAGTGTGATTGTTTTATCCTATAGATGTGTTTTCCCTTAATGCCAACATTTTAATATAGTCTGTATCCAAGAAAAAAAAAATGCTTCCTTGTTGAACCAGAACAACTGACAATGTTGAAGAGGTTTGGGCAAAGTTACAAAGGGATCTTTCATACATAAAGGAGAGCAGGTCATTCTAACATCAACTCTTCCTGGTCTGTCAGAGTAAATATTACGCTCTCTCAAATGCCCGGGTCTTTCCTACTTTTCTTGGCCTGGAGTCTCCTCCAAGACACCAAAATCCTTCAAGCCTCAGTATAAGTTTTATTTGCCCTGGAAAGTCTTTCCTGACTTACACAGGATGACCCCTAAGTCTCTTTCATGTTTCCATTGTTCCATTCCATGGAACAATGGATGTCCTTGTTGAACTCGCCAAAGTCACCGGCAGCTTCTGTTATTTCTCTGCCTTTCTACCTGAGGTTTGCCCAACATGAGTTCAAGGGATACAAGAAAGAAACCAGGCCTCCCTCTATCCTGCCTTTATGGTACCTAGCTGATCTTGCATTTAGTTGGCGTTAGGAAGGGTTTTCTTGTGGTGATTGTTGTTGTTTTTTTTATAAAAACTGAGTGAATAACATATGTGTCTCTAAAGACATGGGTTTGAGACTCTACTGGAAACACTTTTTGCACAATCTAAACATGGCTTTAATAATACATGTGTTACTCACCAGGAGAAGTAGTTAGAAAAGTGTGGCTAGCTCTAATCAGTTACTGCTTGTGTAGAAATCCACCAGAACTCAACATGCTCATGTTAAAACATATAACTATACAATACCGTCACATATAAAATCAGTACACATTTTAATATGATAAATGGGATGTTCAGGAATATATAAAAATAAAATTTTAAATCCCATCAAGTGATGGCAGGTAATCTTACAGCTCCTTAGAAACTTTCTTCGTAAATCTTATCACAGGTGCAATCCCTACAGCAATTGCCTAATAAAAGTAGTCAAATGATATGAAGACATGGAAACGGCAATGGTCACTTACTGTGGAATTATTATATGCCAACTGCTGGGCTAGGTGCTTTATATCTACTGTCCCATTTAATCCTTCCTTTGTGGTAGATATTACTCTTACCCCAATTTTACAGTTAAGGAAACTAAAATTTAAAGAGATTAAGTTGCTATTGTTCCCAGGGCCACTGAGCTGGTTAGTGGCAGAGCTAGAACTGGATCCCATGACTATCTGACCCCATTTCATGCTCATAGTTGCTACACTACATGTTGAAATCCATTTTCCAGTAATAATATACTACTGGAACAATTATCTCATGACCAGATTTTTAAGGAATTTAGGGCATTTTCTCATCTGGTTCTATTTGTTAGACACTTGTTTCCTCATTGCTCCAAAAAAAGTATCCAATTTCTATGTAGCAACAAATGAAGTATATAACTGGTAGACATTATACTTACTGAAAACAATGATCTCACTGGCAACATTGAAACATACATTCCCTGCATCTCTCTTTGTAGAAGTTGTAGGTAAAGACTAAAATAGCTTTTTGGGGGGCACCTGGGTGGCTCAGTTGGTTGGGCAGCTGCCTTCGGCTCAGGTCATGATCCTGGAGTCCTGGGATTGAGTCCCACATCAGGCTCCTTGCTCCGCGGAGAGCCTGCTTCTCCCTCTGACCTCTCCCCTCTCATGCTCTCTCTCTCTCTGTCTCAAACAAATAAAAAATAAATCTTTAAAATAGCTTTTTTGGTCTTTGAATAACTAAACATGAATTTTTTTTAAAGATTTTTTATTTATTTATTTGACAGAGAGAGAGGGACCACAAGTAGGCAGAGAGAGAGGGGGAAGCAGGCTCCCCGCCGAGCAGAGAGCCCGATGTGGGGCTCGATCCCAGGACCCTGAGATCATGACCTGAGCCAAAGGCAGAGGCTTTAACCCACTGAGCCACCCAGGCACCCCTAAACATGAAATTTTATAGCATGCTTTCTATATGCACAATACCACCAAGACCTATGGCCTTGTTTTATTATAATCAAAATATACAGTATCCTTAACAGGAAGGAAAGAAACTTGTTTCCCTTATAGTTAGCCCAATCACTTGAGCATTGTTTCTTTGGAGTGGGAGGCTTATTTGGGAAGGCAGTGTAGCAGAATGATTAAAGAAATGTCTTCAGTGAACATCCTCTACTAAATCTAATCATCAAAGTCTAATTACTCATTATACTATGCCAGAATGTGCATGTGTTTGCTTGTGTGTGTACTGGGGGAAGGTGC
The DNA here is from genome assembly GCA_028646535.1 of Procyon lotor. Classification (NCBI taxonomy): domain Eukaryota; kingdom Metazoa; phylum Chordata; class Mammalia; order Carnivora; family Procyonidae; genus Procyon; species Procyon lotor. The sequence goes on along the minus strand of CM053606.1, from coordinate 121,306,231 downwards.
ACCCACGGCACAGGTAGGTTGAAAACATTTCTCAGATGATCTCCACATCATCCTCCATCAAATTGTCTTCCAGAATCACTATTTCAGAAATCCAAGTGTCAAAAGAATTATGAAGAGGGAGAAGGGATTTTTTCCAAACTGGACTGAATACATAAGAGAGCTACTAAAAAAGAATGGTCAACTTGGCTATAGTGATCGTAATTACATTTATATATTAGTACTAACATTTTTGTAGTACTCCCAATTTTTGACAGCATTATTGAATGTGCCCCTGTTTTTCTCTGTTCTCTTTTTGCCCCATGCTGTCCCTGCCCCCATACCACCAACACTCATCATGTGTTTCCAACGACCTTCAGAGGAAAGCACTCAGGAAAATAGGGCACTGGCAATTAAACCAACCAGTGGGCAAAGAAAGCTGCTACCATGTCTGAATGGGATTGTTCTCCTGTTTCTAAATAAGAAAAAAAAAAAAAAAAAGCATTTGATGGGCATCCTGTGAACAGCTCCACTACAAATAAATTACCGTAATTGGTTTTGTCCACAATGGGCCAGGTGGGCCAATGCCCACCAACTAAAACATCTTCATTTGTGGAACGAATTTCTGGGTGAATACCAAAATATACTGCCTCCTCTTATCACATTTGCATCCATTAATACAATGTTTCCCAAAAATTTCACTGTTTTAAATAGCAAGGTTTTCATCACTCCCCTCTCTGCTGCCTTGAAGAGAGCTTTAAGAGGTACTTTTTAGTGGATAGGATCAATTCTGGAAAACAAATATTGTAGAAAGAATCTTAAAAGTTCAGTTTTTGCAAATCTCATCCTTGCTGATCTTCACTTCCCAGAGACCTTGCCTTCTGCGACTTTTCACAAGCAGATCACAGTTATTCGGCGCCCTACATGGAAACCAGGAATTTCATAGAGGAGCAACAGCCCCGGGCCACTTCAAAGTAATTAGCCTACTTCTCAGATCCTGAGACCTAATGAAGATTAGCCAAGTGGCATCTCCGAGAACTGAGACAAACTGCAGTATTAAGCCACTGCTCCTGATTCCTCTCATTAAGCTGGGAAAAGAGCTACTGGGTAAAAGGCCCAATTTATTTTTTAAACACTGACCTGCTTTGTCCTGGGAGTCATCAAATTCCACGTTGAAAGAGTGACCGTTGTTGATGATCCTGCGAGAAACCGCTTGCTCATAGGAAGGATACAAAGACTTCAGGGCAGGGTCATGAACGGCTGCTTTGGTGTCGATGTCCACAGGGGACTGGTGCTGTCCCTTGGCAATGGGAAAGTCCTTATGCCAGTGCTCGGGTCCTAGCGGTCAGGAGAGAGGCGTGAATCCCCTGTGTGGGGAAGGGCACACCCCTAGAAAGGGGCAATGATTCTGAACCCAACGTGCTCCGTTCCAATTTTGGTGGCACCACTTAGCTGAATACCTCTGGGAAAACAATTTGTGCCTCAGTTTCATCATTTGTATTATGGGGTAATAACATCGGCATCAGAGAAGTTGTGAGAATTGGAATCAATACATGAAAGGTCATTGAACAAAGAGCGAGTGCCATATAAATATCACCTATTTTTACCCTCCTTTTACTGAATTCAGCAACTGAAATTGGGCAGACACTACCGTCAGGGCTTGTGGTTAGCATTTAGGATATTCGAGCTTATTTAAGACTTCGGAGCCGTTTGGGATTTCTCCCTGGAGTCCTCCTACTGAATGCAAAGGCCGAGTCACTGCTCAGGCCCGGGCACCTCTCTTGTAACGGTCAGGATTCCCACTACCTGGGAAGCCCCAGGCCACCCCCAGGTGCGCAAGGTGCGCCAGACGCATCTTTCCCTTGAGTCAGTTGGCTCTGGAGAACCGAGATCAGAAGCCATGATAAGCCGGGTTCCGGGCGATCCCCTAACATTAGGAGATGAGAGATGATGGGGAAACTCAGAAATCACCGCAATGGATCCAAACCAGCCCCCGCAAATGCCCCGGGACAGTTCGTGTTGAGCGCCTTAGCCACAGGTGGTGCTGAGAATGAAGTGTGTTTTGGAGGGGGGGTCCCCTAATTTTTCTGCAATCCCAAACTAAAATTTTCCCGTTACAATCCTTCCTCGCTTCCTCCAAGGTCCGGTTAGGATAGTCTCCGCTCGGGACCCGGGGGCAACTGTCCTCCAGTCCCGAGGCTGAGGCTGCGCTCCTCCTCCCTCAGGCCCTGCGCGCCACCGCCGGACGCTGGGATTCCTCGACAGTGACCTCGGGGGCTGGGGCAACGGGGGCATCCCAGCGCCGGGGAGCAGCAGGCAGGGCAGGCTCGGGGGCACACCTTGCCGCGGGTGCTCGGACTAGCCGCGGTAAACAGCAGGTGCGGGCGCTGCGGGGCTGGGGCCGAGATTGCGGCCCCGGGCGCCGCCGCCGCCGCGCCGCCCTCCGCCTGCACTCACCGTTGTGCTTGCCGTATCCCCAGTGATGGGCCATGGTCGTGCCGCTGGTCGAGGTAGGGCAGGAGTTGGCGCCCTTCTAGCGGCGGCTGCTCCTCGGGCGCCTGCACCTTGTGTCCACGGGTCGCGCCGTCACCGGCTTTTATAGGCTCCCGCCAACTTCGCGTTTCGGGGGCGGCCCGGGGGAGGGAGCCCCGGGTGGACCTACATGAGGGAAGGAGGAGGTGACGGGCGGAGGTGATCTCCCAGTGCTTTGGGCGGGTCGGGCGGGCGAGGCACCGGGGGCGGGGAGAGCGCCCTCCCGGCGGGCGCTCCGCTGGGATCAGGACCTCCTCTCTTGCCCCCCGGCTCCCCTCGGCCCGCGGCCCGGGCCCCGGGTCCCCGGGCTGGCAACGAGGCTCCAAGCTCTCGGCGCGTGTGGTGGCGGAGGCGGCGGCTCCCGGGCTCCTGGGTGGGACTGGGGCTGGCAAGCGTCTAGGAGCACCCCATCCCCCTCCTGGGTGCGGAGTCTGGCGGCCGCGCTAGCTGCTCGGGACCCGGGCCCCTGGTGCCTTTCATCGGTCGTCCGCATTGTGATCGCATTCCTGGCTCAGAGCCCTCCCCCCGCAACCCCACTGGCCCCACTCGCGCCGGGGTCTCCAGCCCCGAGGGCTTACTGCCGGGTGTCCCGGGCCCGGGACTGGCAAGCTAGGTTAGGAGCTATGACCTTGGGGCAAATAGGGATACGGTCCTTGAGGCTCTGGAGAACAGAGCAGCTCCGGGTACTGAGAGCCACGCGCCCCCTGCTGGACAGCCGTGGAATAAAGCGAGCACTAGGAGCAAGACTATCTTCTGCCTTTAGTCCACACTGAGGCCAGCATGGGAGATTGCATTTCCTTGATGCCCTTAGGGCTGCCAGGGTATCTGATGAAGTGCTCCTCTCCTCCTATTTTCCTCCTTCTCTTTAAAAAATTAACTTTGGAGGAGAGACTTCCTCGATGAATAGATATTATTTTAAAACTTGTCCCCTAAAACTTCTAAAACAAATCACTTTTCTCAAAGAAATTAGGTAAAAGCAAGTATTTCTTGCAAAGAGGTGAAAACTTTTCTTAGCTGAAAAAGGAAGCTTGGCATCTGGGATACGTAAGAAATAACTTTATAAAAACCGAGAGGACTTTTTGAGGCAAAATGGGTCCCCTTCTTCCTATACATACAAACGTATATTTATGATTGTATTGAAATGAAGATTAATACTTTAACGTTATGTATTTCAACATTTTCTTTGATGTATCTTTTTTTACCTTCTGACTTGAAAAGAAAATATTTCTATCGACATCTAAAAGGGTTGTGAGCTTGAAGCACTGTCCTTACTGTACCTAATAGGTAAGTATGGACTGTTTTTAGGTGGGGACAGAATTCATTTCCTTCAAAGGACTTTGCCACAAAAATGGGAGAAGGATTTTCTGTCTTGTGGATCTCTGTAATCTTTGAGAGATTGTATTAAAGTTAAAATCAGAGAAGCAGGAAGAGTTTTACACAATTCTGTCAGCCTTGACATGATACTACTTTTACAGATAAAGGAGTAAACTATAACACTAGTATAAATTTTTGTAATGTTGATCTCAAGATCTTTATTTACTATATATTTCCGTCATCCCACACAAATATGATTCATGTTTAGATTTATTTGTTCTTGTCCTAAGAATCTAGAAAACTATGTACCTCTGATTTTGTGGGAAAGGAGTTCTTTTCGTTGTTATCACAGTGAATTCTTAGGCAAGAGTAACAATGAACTATTTTGGTTTCTAGGACCATCGCGAAATGTAGTTTATAGTTAAGAAAAACTTTTTATTTGTCCCTCTCTAACTCCATGGTCTCTCATGGGGCTCAGTGAAATAATTCTGATTCTTTGCACAATTTCAAGAGATTTATTTAACTCAAAAATAGAGGGCCTTGCAGTTGCTATGAGACTCTTCTCTCCCTAGTGATGTAAAATTGCCAAGTACTAAGAGTTGAGAGTTGAGTAAACTGAGTTCTAAAGGTTCTATGATGGTAGCCAGGCTATTAGACAGGCTGGCATCCTTGCCTTCTCAATTTCTGCAAAGGTGGAGCCCCAGGACACAAGTGGTAACTACCCAAGAATTCTCTTTGAAATTATGAAGTCACTGATCCATATGGAGGTAACCTGTTTCTCTTTACATAAATCAGTCACTTAACAAATAACATTGTGCTAACGTTAGACTTGCTTTTGAATCTGGGCTAATTCACTAGTCCTCTGACCTTGGGCAGATTGCTTGGTCTTGCAAAGATTCAGTTTCCTCGTGTGTAAAACCAGGATATTAATAATGTCTACCTCATAGAGGCATGGTGAAGACTATAGGCAATAATTCATATAAAGGATTTAGTACAGTGCCAATAATTAGAGTTTGATGAACATTGGTTATCATTGTTACTTTTACACGTTTTTGAGCTCCAATTACATGCTTAACATTTTTAGGTATGACATAAGGTGTAAAAGCTTTAGTCATCTATCCATTCATTCATTCAACAAATCTGTCAAGTACTATAATGTGCTAGACATCAGCCCAAGGGGTACAGCCATGAGCCAGATCAGCTGGATCCTTGCCCTCATGGAGCTTACATGGAGATGGATGGGGGTAGTTTACAATAAATAAATAAGCAACAGGGGCACCTGGGTGGCTCAGTGGGTTAAAGCCTCTGCCTTCGGCTCAGGTCATGATCTCAGGGTCCTGGGATCGAGCCCTGCATCAGGCTCTCTGCTCGGTGGGGAGCCTGCTTCCCCCCGCCCCCCATCTACTTGTAATCTCTCTCTCTATCAAAGAGATAAGAGATATATAAATAAAGTCTTAAAAAAAAAAAGCAACAAAAAAGTGAACTTCCAACAGTGGTAATTACTACAAAGAAAATAAAACAGGAATGAGGTAGAAATTTATGGGGGAGGGGGAATGTTACTTTATATGCAGTTGGTCGTTATAGAAACTCTAGTGAAGGAAGTACCATTTCAGGAAAGATCTAGGGAAAGACATTTCAGAGAGAGGAAACAGTAAGTGTAAAGGCCCTGACTGAGGACATTTCTAGAACAGAAAATCTTGTGCCTGGAGCGTTGTGAATGAAGAAGAGACAAGTAGGTGTAGGGGGAATCAAGAAGGGTCTGCAGGCTGCAAAGCCTTTCCACAGTGAAACCAAGAAGGATTTTATACCAATTACACAGGGAAGCCTCCAGGAAGCTGTAAGAAAGGCAATGATACAAACTGCAACAATATAGCATTTCAGAAGGAAAAGGAGTCGAGAGATTTACCGTGGTCCAATTCTTTATTCTATAGAAAAGGAAATTGGCAGAAGTTCCCAGAATGCTCCTTGCCTGTGATCATCTGACAATGACCTTTCACAAAAAGATCCAAACTCCAATTCCTGTCATATAAAGCCACTTTAATCCAGGATCTGACTTTCCTCTCTTGGCTTCTGAGTTTCTGGACATTCTTCTGCCATGGGATGGGAGGGAGTACCACACAGTCGCCGTGGGCTAAGGTTTTGTGAGTTTGCATTCAGCTTCTAGGACTTATCTTCTATATAACCTTGGATGATTTACTTCAGAAGCTCCCCAAGCCTCAGTTTCAACATCTGAAATGTAAAAAGGGTACCCTGGGCTGTTGAAGTGTTAAATGGACTAATTTGTGTGATTTCATCATGTAAATTAGCCTGATGCTTGGTATGCTACTAGTGCTCTATTAGGATTCTTGTTCTTGCAACAGAGACATAGAATTGTGCGGTGGGGAACAACTTGGCAAGAAGACAGACCTGAGTTCAGATTCTACTTCAACACTCACTTGCTAAGTAATCCCTCTGAACTTCACTTCCTTATTTGTAAATTAGGCGCGAAATTCAAGCTGTGGATCATTGTGATGAGAACTAATATCTGGAAGATACCACTTATGGTTCCGGCACTTTTTAAAAATTGAATAAATAATATAATTATCATTATAGTACTTCCCATTGTAAAATAATAGATTGGCCTTTCTGTTTCTCTAACTTAAATGAAAAAAAAAATCACATTTACTTCGTGAACATTTTTGGAGTTCCTACTCTTAAAAAAAATAGCACTTACTGAAAACTGATTATGCTTCAAGCATGCTTCTAAATGTCTCACACAGGCCTACATTAGAGCCAGGGACGCTGAGGCATAGATGTCTGTCAGTTTACCCCAGGTGTCCACTAGGAAGTGATGGGCCAGGTGGGAAACCAAGTAATCCCACTTCAGAGTGTGAGCTCTTAGCAAGGAGCCTCACAGAGGGCAAGCTACACGCCTTTAAGGAGTGTATAAAGGCTCCTTCTCCTGCCGGTGTAGTAAAAATGCCTTAAGATTTTTGTCTGCAATACTTCTCTGTAAAACAGAAACGTTATATCAACCTACTGGTCATTTTTAGGGTTTCCTACCAACCCCCTCCAACCGTTAAAGTGGCAAGAAATAGCATTAACTCTACACCTAATAAACAGATGAGTTCTTTTCAGACTTAAAAAATTTAAGTTCCTCAATGTGTCTTTGTTTTTTTCATGACAACTAGTAGCATTTAAACTTTCCTATAAGTAATTAAATTCATTTAGGTTTTAAGAGTCTTTGGGGAATTCAAACCTTGCTACCAAGTTTCGGTTTCAGTCAGAACTAGAACGGAAATATTAGCTGGGACAATTACAGGAAAAAAATGTACATTCTGCATCTTAAATATTTTATGTTCCAGGATAGCTACTACATGTGGCACCAAGAAATATTCAGTATAATAAGAATAAAAGTCTATCTCATCTTAGAACATTGGTTCTCAGCTGGGGGGCAGTTTTGCCCCCCAGAGGATACAGACGATGTCTGCAGACATTTCGATTGTCCTAACTTGGGGTGTGTATGCTGGCATTCTGGCATGCTGCTGAACATCTTACAATGCACAGAACAGCCCCTTATGACAAAGAATTTTTCCATCTAAAATGTTAATAGTACTAAGATCATGAAACCCTGCTTTAAGAGTCTCAATAAAGTTAGGCTTTTGTGGAAGGTCTGAAAAAGAGTTATATTTGTGTCTAGCAAAACAAGAGCCCCGGGACTGTGCTTTGCCCATAATATGCCCTCACTGAATTTTTTCATTGGTTAGACTAGGAAGAAAAGAATAAAATCCCACCTCTGTACCTTAAGATCATTGTTTATTTGCTTTGCCTTACCGTATTTCCAATGACGACTTTCCTACCAAAATCGTGATAGCTTGATTTTGTCAATAGAAGCTTCGTCACATGACTGAACTTCTCTTTTGCTTGTACATCCCCATGGTGTATGTGGAATTTCTTTACTTCCTTTTAGAAACAAGAACAGTTGAACATTTTCCATGCAAGGGGAATTATAGGCGTTACAAGTAAGTTTTTCCTCCTGATCAAGGGCAAGCATCAGGATTCACCCGTGTCATAAACTAGAGGCAAAATCTACTTTCCTTCCCCAAGTTATCCTTCAGCTAATCCCCACTTGGTGAGACAGTGGATTAAACATGGCTCAGCTCCGTGTGGAACCATAGAACAGAAGAAATTGCCAGCTGGCCAGAGACCATATAACCTGATCTTGTCAGTGGAAGGTTCCAAAACAGCTATCTTCAGGGTGCAGTGCATCTACCCTGGGGGTGCACCTGAGAGGCCACTTGCTGGTAGGAGGAAAATGTGAGCTACTATTTATAGTTATTTTTTCAGTCTCTACAAATGTCTCCTTTGCTTATATTTTATAATATATAAAAGTGTGTATATAATTTATTTTTAGAAATCCTATACCTTGTGTTCACGCCCGGAAACTGTGTACTAGCGGCCTGCATCATCAAAAGGTGTATGGAGGGGCGCCTGGGTGGCTCAGTCCGTTGAGCGTCTGCCTTCAGCTTAGGTTATCATCCCTGAGCCCTGAGTCCTGCTCAGCAGGGAGCCTGCTTCTCCTTCTCCATCTCCCTCTGCCCCTCCCCCTGCCCACGCTCACTCACTCTGTCTCTGTCTCTCTCAAGTAAATAAATAAAATCTTTAAAAACTAACAAACATATAAACAAAAGGAGTATGGAATCCATTACTGGCCTAGAGGCCCAGGTGATCCTGAGCCCTGTTTTGTGTGTTGCCTGTACCCTTTCCTCTGCTATCTTCTCCCTCTTTCAAATGGCACTGATATCACTATTGAACATATATTTTGTGCCCAGTGTGCTGGGTACCGTGGTCATGCCTGATAAGCCCTTCCCTTCTGTGGTCACAGCCACGTTTAGTACCTTTTCTTTGCAGTGATGTTTAGACATAGCTCTTTTCTATTTTTTTCTACTCCTTGATGTTTCTCAGTGGTTCCTTGACTTACTTTTCTTCCTAACTGGACACACTTTTGAAAAGCATGAAATCCCTTCAAAGAGGGTTTCTTTAGTCACTTGCATATACTTGTAAAATGATATATCAGATAACTGAATGTTTTCGCCCAGCCAAAAGTGCTTCACTCTTAGTAAGTTGCAAACTTTGTTCTTTATTCCTTGTGGTTATTTCATAATTCCTCTGAAACTCCTCTACCCCTCTGAGGGCCTAATCAATGTTTCATACCAATTAAGCTGCTAAGGACAAGAGACTTAGCACACCTCGCAATCTTGACAACAGGACCTTTTTTTAGAGAAACCAAATCAGAAAGAAGAAATGAGACCTTCTCTAATGAAATAGCATGAAAATAACTTTAAATTAAAAAAAATTTATAATAGGCAGCCAGAAATTTACATATCAAATTATGAGTTGAGCCACAATGTACCACCTAACAACCACAACTAACCACAACTAACAACCCATATAGAGCCTGAGTCTGATTTCTGGTAAATTCACTGTGTGAGTTAACTTTTTGCTCAAAGAATTTTCAACTCTATTATGAAGTTCTGAGAAGTAATTATAAGTACATGAGTACATGTGTGGTGTATAGGTCTGTGTTGTTTGTGCAGGAAGTGTACCTGAGTTGACCGTCTACTGATTAGGGTGGGGCAGAATGTGTCCATTGAAAATGTTTATTGCATTTTTAAAAGTATCACACATTGCCTACCTCTGGCCATGTCACAAGGATTTGAGTCAGGGAGAGTTATCTTTATTATGTATGTACAGTTACCTTGAGCATCTTCACACAAAACTGAACGAAACGGGGAGCTGAAGTCCCTAGTGAAAAAATGAAGGCAACTCATCCAACTTCAAGCACTAATATGAATCATCCCAATCAGTATCACCAGAGGCCAGTGCCACAGGCTCATTGCCAACCTGGCTCTTCGATTTGCCCATTAGAACACGAGTGGTAAAAGAGATAAATATCCGGGTAGAGGATCTCCTTTTATATCTCTTAAAACATGCCTCTTCTACATTAAGTTCATTTAAAATTTAAATTTTCAAATGATAAGTTTTGAATATATGTGATGAGAAACTGCTTCTCTTCTCCCATCGTTACTCTCTTTATAGAGAAGTTTGGGTTACACCAAAGAAACTCCTGCATTCCTCCAACAACTCTTTGAGATGCCAGTCTCTGCCATTCCCAGGATGAGAGCATAGGTCCCATCAACTCATGATCTTAAACTGACACTTGGTACTTTAAGATTCTTATTGCCCCATCCATCCCTCCATCCATCCATCCTCCATCCATCCATCCCTCCATCCATCCCTCCATCCATCCATCCCTCCATCCATCCATCCATCCCTCCATCCCTCCATCCCTC
>CM053606.1:121238467-121289549 GCA_028646535.1 Procyon lotor | reverse complement strand
TCTTAAAAAGATTTTTTTTTAAATAAATTTCTGGCCTTTAAAACAAGACAAACCATAAAACCTGTTGGTCGAGAATTATCTGGCTACATGTTCCTGTGTAATAGAAGCATTTTCTCTATATGTAAAACACTTTTCTTTTCTTCCTTTTATATAGGATCACCATGCCCTCTGGTCCAAGTGTTTCCTCTTGAATTCTGAAGCAATTATTTCAATTTGATGGGTAAGAATGAAGCACAGACTTTATGTAGGAGGGGATGACAATATCAGCACAAATAATAAGCTTAATTGGACTTTGTGGTATAAGTTTATAGAGTCTTTCTTTTTAAAGAACAGAAAGAAATTATTCTATATTTAAAATTTTAAGAACATTTTTAAAGATTGTTTTTCTTAGGGGAGAAGAATATAGGAAATTATCCTCCATACTGTATTTCTACATGAAAATGTTTTCCACTTTCTCGTTAAGAAAATTTCATTCCTCTTTCAAAATATGTATATGAGTGAGCCTGACCATTAACTCTGATCTTTTGATAAAAGTGATCATATATACTTGAGTCTGTAACTGGCAGAAATATGAAAACCCCTGTCTTAAGTAAGAGAAATGTGCTAGTACACTGAATTTACCATTAAAGTAGGCATTCATGATCTACGGTGTGAGTTTCTGTGTTGTCCACTTGCTTTAATTTGTTCTTCTCCATATCCCTGCCTACATATTTTCTCCCAGTCTTTCCTTGAAAGTCTCTTTGATAAATGTTGCAAGGACATTCTTTAGACGAACACTAAGAAGAAAGCCCTGAGCAAAGGGGTAAGGAGGTATTGGGAGCAGACAGACATTGGAATCTCAGTTCCTACACCTGGTTGTATGATCATGAACAAACTATTTAACCTTTCTGAGCCACAACTTACATATCTATAGAACTGGAAAAATCGCATACCCCTTACAAGATGTTAAATCCCTTCCACTAGTATCCTTCTCCCCAGGCCTGTATTTACAATCTTCTAACCAATACTTAGCAGTTGAAGGAGCTCCAAATTAACAAAGGTTAACTCATACTAATAATCTAAACCCTTGTGTTTCTAGAGCATAAACTCAGTCACTGTCCAGCATCCCAATCACCTTTTAATGATCTGTGTTTATGTTGGTACTTTTGGAAGCCAAGTTTTAGAAAGTTGAACAAACTGACTATAATTAATCAAAGCAAACTCTGAAATGCCTAGTCATAGAGCTGGTCTGTAAGCATCCTTTTAGCAGCTGTACATTTTCTATTTAGCATCTATATTTCATATAGCCATTCAGTGATGCAAGTTGCATGTTGTCTAGTCTCTGCCTGGAGCTGAGGCTTACCTGGTCAGAGCTCACAGTGATGGGCTCCTTCAGCAGGAGCCACACGATGCACTCCTCGCAGGGCGGTGTGGTGAAGGAACCATGGTAGGTCCAGTAGTCGCGGCAGGCGGGGAACAGGCAGGATGGATCAAACTGTGTGAAGGGCGCCTCCTTGCCCTGGAGGAGCACAGGGCACAGACACGATGAGCAGGGGCACCCACACCACTCACCCCAAGGGTCCGCTGTTTTGTGGGAATAGATTTCAAATGCAATAGAGAAAACAGATTTTTTTTTAAGGTAGCCTCCATGTCCAGCATGGAGCCCAACTTGGGGCTTGAACTCAGGACCCTGAGACCAAAACTTGAGCTGAGATCAAGACTGGAATGCTTCACTGACTGAGCCGCCAAGGCACCCCAAGAAAATGGAACTTCTAAATAAAGTTCATACCTTTCAGAAATAAAGGTCAAAGGGGGGAAGCCAGTTTATATTATGACTTTGGCACAGTCATTGTAACATTTTATTCCCTATTATCTGTCAGTAGAACTATAATTCCTCACTTCTCAAGAAAAAGAAAACTCATATCTAACTGTAAAAGAAATGTTTCATATAAGTTACTGCTTAGGTAACAATGATTAAAAAAAAAACAGGCTCTCCTGAATATTATACTCGGAATATTTTGGTGGTAAAACTTAATAGCATTTGATTAGAACAGTTCCAAAGGCAATTAAGAGGAATCGGTTAATTAGAAGAATCTACTGTTAAGATTTAAAATATGCAAGTGTCACCCCAGAGAGAAAGGGCAACACCAGGATCCAAATATTTAGTACTTCTGCAAGTGTGTGTGTTTGTGTGTGTGTGTTGGGGGGCAGGGGGGTGCACATTCAACTTCTCTTGCATTCACTTCAGTAAGAAAGTCATTATCTGACAGACTGGGAATTTAATTAGCTAATATATGTAAAATTGCCCTAAAAATTATAAACCATACAAATATAATAGCATTTGTTTGTACACATATGCTTGACATATTCAAAAGACTTAGTAACAAATTTTAGGTGGAAAAAATACACTTGAAAATGTAGTAATAAGGATGCCTGGTGGCTCAGTTATTGATAGTCTGCCTTTGGCTCAGGTCATGATCCCAGGGTCCTGGGATGGAGCCCCTCACTGGGCATCCTGCTCAGTGGGGAGCCTGCTTCTCCCTCTGCCTGCCACTCCCCTTGCTTGTGCTCTTTCTCTCTGACAAATAAATAAAGTCTTCTAAGAAAAAAGAAAATATAATAATGAAAAATTGACATACCCTGTCTTACGTTATGGGAGGGAACATGATTTGTTTTTACCTTTGTCTTAACTTTGTCCAATGCATCAAGGAACAGCTGGAACTCGCCTTTCTCATGTCCTATCTGTAAGAAAATCGAAAGCCAGTAATTATATTTTTCCCTTCTTTGTCTTGTAAACTAACTTTGATCCATCCATCTGCAACTGGTATTTATATATCTTCCAGAATACCTTGTACTACGCAAAAACACAAGTTTATTTCTCCCCCAAGATTTAAGGGTATATATTTTCTGAACTAAATTTAGACTCCAGGCTTCTGAAGTACAAAACCACAAAATTATACGTTGATTTATTTCCATGTCCTTGACCTTCTCTCCTGTCATCCTACTTTTTTTTTTTTTTTTTTATTTACAGAATTCAAGCTAGGACGGACTCAATGTATGCAAAACTAAATTTAATGTCCAGTCTGGAGTGCAGACCCACTCCACTTCCTGTGGCGTTGCATTCAATCACTGAAAATGAACCAGTGAGCTCAGGACATAAAACAAATTAGGTCATTCAAAAAGAAAGAAAGATTTTCACCTCTGGCTTAAAAATCTAGATTGCGTTACTACTAAATTCATGTGTTAATGACACTAAGTCCCCTTGAAACCAAAGCTGGCCCAACAACACACACATTCCCTGTGCTATCTTAGCCTGGGATCATGTGAGTGGTGGCCGCCCTGAGCTCAGGGCACGTCCAGCCAGGGATTTGGCATCCCAGCGGTTTCCAACATCGGTTTTTCTGGTTTCCAGTGCAATTGAAGTAGAGTAACAGGAAAGGATAATGAAACAAGGCTGCCTCTTCCATCCCCACCACCACAACAAGCTCCTTCCAAGGCTCTGTCTCCGTTGCCCTTACACATGCCCCACACTCATTCTTGAGACAGTTTAGAAGTGTTAGGGGGACGGACTGGAGTGTGGCAAAAAGAACACTTTTAAGGGAGAGCTAAATATTTTGAGTCGATCTTACCGGAAATGTCTTGATCAGTTGAATGAATAATGAAATTCATTCCTCTCTCCCCTTTGAATGCAAGGAAGGAGGGGAAACGCATGCTGTCCTAACCATTGGTAAGGAACTAAAATTTGAAAGAAAAAGATAGTCAGTTTTCACCTCACCTTCAGAAAAATGCCAACCACAGCTATCCCATCAGGTTGCTTGAGAGCTTCTCCGAAGGTGTTGTACTTTGGATTCCAGTGAACCAAGTGAAGCTGAAACCACAGAATGCAAGTTATGAGGTAAATCTCTAGAGTAAGAAAATAAGCATAAAATTATTCACAATAAACCAATAACTTTATAAATCTAAAGTTGCCGGACATTCTTAAAGGAAGTCGATAGAATCCTAAATATCAATACGCAATATTTTGCTGAAATTTTTAGTGGTTTAAGTAAAAAGTGCATAAAATTATTACAAGTAGATCTAGAACTTTGTAATAAGCAATCAGTGAAAGTTGAACTTTTGTTATATTAATTCAAAATATTTAGTTTTGTGCAACATAGTTCCCCTTTCTAATAAATCAAGGAGTGAAACACAAGAGCTAGAAGCCAGAAGCTGATAATATTCCAAAGTTACAATTAATGGGGAAGCAGGGGGAACAAAAAACAGGAACATTCTTGGGCATTTTCATATCTACCTCCTTTTAGCAGCCAATGTTCAACAACCTGGTGGGAACTTTATCTTAATTTAGAACACAGGCACCAGTTAAATTAGTCAAATTTCCCATATCGAGTTACACAGAAAGGTAAGGGAATACAATAGTTCAGAGCAGTTAAAAGTATTGCATTCAAGACCAAAAGTGTTGAGATCATCCAATGTGTAAAGGCCAAACGGCAAGCCATACCACAGTTGTAAGAAATATACTCAACTCTCCCCATTTTCAGGGGGAAGTTATCTAGAAAGCATTCTCAATAATTTATTTATCCTTTCTCTGGCTTTCTAGATGGGCTGTGGAGAAATGGAATGATCATAGTGAAGTACTTTGGGCTGCTCAGAGTTTAACTGAACCAACAATTAAGCTACCTAAAGATTCTGCCTGAGAGAGTGTCCACAAGAGCCTCCAAGGGTCTGTCCCAGCTCCTGTGTTGGCCAGAGCCTCCCACCAGAAGAGTGTGGCATTAAAAATGGAATGATCCTCACCTCTAGGGCATATGTCACCCCTTACAGGACTTAGCTTTATAAAAGCAATGTGCAGGAGGCTAGTCTTATTTCCTGGTAATTTGCTGCCTTCATCGGAGATACAAATCATGCTTTTCTTTAATGGGTTAACTGAGACAGTAGTATTTGTTCATATCAAATTGTAGGTGTATCTGCATTTACCTATTCATCAATGTATGTGTGTATAAATCCATATACATATATATATAATCATGCACACATATATATGCATACCCTTCATTAAGAGACTAGAACACAAGCATTAGCCAGAATTACTAAATGTTATTTTTAGAGCACTACGTTCTCATAAAAGAGGCAGCCGAGGGCACTGGACATGATGACAGATTCTGGGGGCGCCTGAGTGGATCAGTTAGTTGGGCAGCCAGCTCTTGGTTTTGGCTCAAGACATGATCTCAGGGTTCTGGGATGAAGCCCCTTGTCCCTTGTCGGTCTCCCACTCAACCAGGAGTCCACTTCAGGATTCTCTCCCTCTGCCCCCTCCCCCCACTCTCTTTCACCTTCTCCCCCCTCTCTCTTTCAAATATAAAACCTTAAAAAAAAAAAAGATAGTAGACTCTGAAGCCCATCTATGCAAGGTAGAGCCCGAGCTTATCACTCTCCAGCTCTGTAAATTTGTCATGTAACTTTTCTGTGCCTGTTTCTATAGCCTGTCTCATAGAGTTGCTGAAAGGATCAAATGAGTTACTATTTGTAAGCACTTCATAAATGCTAGCTATCCTTATCTTTTCTCTTCTATTCAGGACCTTGGCTTTTTTTTTTTTTTTAATTATTAAACTGTTATCCAATTTTTTTAAAGATTTTATTTATTTTTTTGTGAGAGAGAGAAAGAGAGAGCACAGCCAAGGGAGGGGCAGAAGCAGAGGGAGAAGCAGACTCCCCACTGAGCAGGGATCCCATTGTCGGACTCGATCCCAGGACTCTGGGATCATGACCTGAGCTAAAGGCAGATGCTTAACCAATTGAGTCACCCAGACATCCCTGCTATCCAATTTCTTAATATAACCTTGAAAATTTTCATGCATGGCACTAACTCACCTACACTCTCTTAACCGTCTAGCCTAGAATGTTTGGCAGCTTCAGCTTATGCTAAAACTACTACAGCTCTTTTCACAACCTCAGGCTTGAAGTGGATGCTACTTTGTTGCTATTTTTCACTTTTCCGTTTTCACTTTGGGAGACAGTTGCTCCTACCTCTGCTGCATACTTGACTCCATCCACGGTGTGCTCAGAGCCATGATCATCAGAGGCACCCCAGTGAAGATGAAACTGGCGAAGCCGGTAGGGTCCAGTGAGAGGACCACCCCTCAGCGCTGCGGTTCAGAGATGCTAGGTTAACAGTGAACTAGTGCTTCGTTTACAGACTCCTACCTTAAAGACATGCTCTTCGAGCCAAAGTTCAATGGGCAACAGTGGTCAGTCTGCTGGGTAGATGATATTGTTCTCAAGCACACTGGTGTCTTGCCCACAAAGTATTGGGATATATCAAAATAAATGACTTCTTTTTTCTGTCTTGTTTTGTTTGCTTGTTTTATTATGTTTCAAATGTCAACTTAACATGACAACAGAGTTCAAACAAAAGATGGGCAATAAAGATGTAGACAGTCAACAGATTAGTCGGTTGTGCAGTGCAGGGGGAAGAACAGTAGGGTTGAGAGCCAGACAGATGGAGGTTCAAATCCCAGCGAATTGTGTGATCTCAGGCAAGTTGCTACACTTCTCTGAACGTGTTTTTGCATCTCTATTGAAGGTGATAATAATATCAACCTTTCAGAGCTGCCGTGAGGATTAAATGAGATTAAGGACTTTAAAGTCTTCATCCCACTGCCCAGCACACCAATCACCGTGCAAATGTGAATTCCTTCTCCATGTCTTGCCTCCAGCTCCACTTTTCTTTAAGACTACAAGCAAGAGCTTTCATTCACATCTAACTTAAACTGTGTCTATCGGAATGAGGTAGAAAGGAAAATTTAGACATTTCCCAAGGAATCAATAAATGTGGACAGCCAAACTATGGTAATTCTTGGTAGCATTAATTTTTGAGTTTGTTGTCCAAATACTTCACCCCATCACGTTCCTTTGATCCCACTTCATTCACCTGGGGAGCTATTTAGAGGTTCAAACAGTTTCTGCAGGACATTGGAAATTATGCAAAACTCCCCAAATCAAGATTTAGCAACATAAGCTAGATCAAAACAGAATTCAGAATAGCTATTCTAGAAAAGATTGGCCAACTCTTGGTGCTGAAATGGCACATTGAAAGCCACATAATATAAATCTAAAACAATAGAGCTAGACTTGGATGAGCTTAGTCATGTAGAAATAAGTGGTTTGATTCATAGCATTTTTCCGGTGCAAGCACTAGAACAGTTACTTTCTGGACATATGAGTCCAACTGATTAGGATAACTCATTTGGAATGGTCAATATTTCACCATTTTTGCTTACAAAAATGGTATTTTAATGTGGTTCGACAAAACAGGTACTGTTTAATTTTGTCATTTATCCTTCAGATTGGAACTTGATTAAATGGAGAAGGGAAAAAAGTAACAGCAATATGAAATTGTTGTTTAAGAAAATATAAATTTTTATGATATTATTTAGAACCTCCTAGCAGGTAGGAATTATGACACTATTGCTCTTTTCTATAACATCACTGAGAATATTTATTTATGTACATCAATAAGAATAATTTTAACTTTTTTACAAACGTGGTTGTAAGAAAAATTATTATTGTACGTCAAACACCAAAATATTAAAGGTAGATTCTTTCTTACTTACCTCATTTACTTTGAAATAAAGTGTTTCTAAGTAGTCTGCTTTTATTTCATTGATTTGCTAAATAGTATAGTAAAATAAAAAGTTTTTTAAACGTGTGACTTTTTGTTTTCATGGCACACAGATCACTACTCACGAAATTGTCAGGAACTTCAAAAACAGTCATGGAAAGGATTAATCGGATGAACCCCACTGAAGCATTGAAGACGATGTTCCTGACTCACTCATATAATGACCTCATTCCCTCTCCTGGATTGGCCCCCGCCTACGGGAGGGGAGGAAGGTGGGGGGGCAAAGAAAGTGTCTACTTTGTTTCTTTGCAGGGTTCCTTGCTTTGTAGAATGGAACCTCTGACACACATGGGAAGGGAGCCTTGCGCTCCAGACTGTGGTCAGAAACCTCAGGTATAGGCCATCCAAAAGGACAGTCATTCGGACTCATTGCCATCACCTCCCTATCAAGCCACAAGAACGCATTGCCAACTTATGGCTTGGGCATGGGCCCATTTTGCAGCAGCAAAGTTGCCCAAGGTTAGAGAGTGAGGCATTCCTATTCCGTGCAAAATATAATTCTTCATGATGAAAACAGAATGTCATCTCTGTTTTCAGAGATGAAGTGACCCCTCTCTCCACTAATTGTTACTGTGTCATCAACCTCATTTTTGCCAATACAGGCACCGAAAAGGTCCATGTACCTCTACCTAAGTGTCATACTTACTTGACCTATCGAAAGTATCGTCAAACACAACCCTGCAGGTCTTCCCGTTATTCAGGATGGTCTTGCAAGAGCCAGGATCGTAAGATGCTGACCATGGCAGCAGGGAAGGGTCGTGCTTGATGTCTTTAGTATGCAATTCGATGGGTGACTGGTTGTCTCCCTTGGCAATGGGATAAAATTCGTGCCAGTGGTCAGGACCTAGGAAATCAAGTTGAGGGGATTTATTTATTTGGTAGCACATTCTAAGCCCTCTTTCTAATCAACTAAATCAGCAAAATACACAGAGGCTAGTCAGTGATTAGGAAAAGGTCCTGGATTTCAGCATGGGCAAGACAAGGCTTAGCATTTAAGATCTTTTCATTGTTTCCTTAATAGTGTACCTAGAAATTATATTTAAATAAGCATATTCCTCCTGCTTGCTTAAGAATATAGCCTCAAAGGCTAATTTTTGAAATGCACTTCATCACACTTTTTACCAATGCTATCTTCCCTCATATACCTGGAATAAATAACACTGACCACATGTGGTTTTCAAAGCACACTCCTATTATTTATTTGTTTGTTTGTTTATTACTATGGGTTAGGCAGAAACCAGCAGGCAGAGCAAGAATTCTTAAACCCACACCAGGCTCAGAGAGGTTAAGTGCTTGCCCAGCATCTTGGAGTAAGGGACAATCAGAACTGGACCTCGGGTGGTCTGACTTCTCAGTCAGAGGGAGTGGGATCTTGGGCAAGTTGCCCAGCCTCTCTCTGCACTTCAGTTTCCTCCAGCACAAGTAATAACGGCTCCACACCAAGGAGAACTAAATGAGATAAAGGTAAAAGGGTCAGCAGCTTCTGGCACTTGGTAAATGCTCAGTAAATGTTAGTTTCCCTGGACTCCTCCGCCCATATTTTCCCATGCACTCCCTAGAGTTGCCCGCTTTCTGTGCAATGGCAGGGATCCTCTGACACCATCCAGGACCAGACTGGGGGGTGCAGGGGCGGGCCGCTGCTCGGACTCACCGTTGTGGCTGGCGTAACCCCAGTCCTTGGCCATGGTTGTCTCTGTAGGCACTGGACCGCAGCTGACTTCTCTCCTCGGAGTCTTGCAGCGTCCCTCCGAGCCCACGCCTTTTATATAGGTCCCCCCACACACTGCATGGCCTTATTCGGTCAGCGAGGGTGGGGCAGGGGGCTAAACTGGATTGGGGTGGTATTTGGGAGGCGGGGTGGGGAAAGCCAATGAATTCCGAGAGCTAGCCAGCTGTCGGGCTAGGGAGGGGGGCGGGTGGCAAGAAGATGGACGGACGGAGGCCCCCACCCCCTCCCTACCCTCTCCAAACCTCGGTGCCTGGCTCTCCTACATCTCCCTCCCGCTTCCCGAAGCTGCCTGGCTTTCCATCTAGTGGCGCCGACGTGCAAAAATGCGGGCGACTTTTGCCTCATCCTCCCCTCCCTCTTCCAGGCTTTTCGTTGTTGTTTTTGCGGGAGATGGGGGATCGGAACTGTGCTTAGCCACCAACTAAAATCTGCAGCCCCGCGGCACTTGCAGTCTCACTTCGAAGTTGCTTTTAGCGCAGGCTGGTTGTCTGGCTGAGGTCTCTGGACGCTTCTGCGAGTTTATTTCGCTCCAGCGATCCGATTACGGTAGCTGGAAAGAACACGTCTGTTTGCCTGACCCGTGTTTGACTCCCTTGCAGGCAACTTGTAACATCTCAGGAGCGGAGGTTGGGAAGAAAGAGGCCGGGAGAGCAAGTTCTAGAACTCTGCTACCCTTAAAGAGATTGACAATATCCCGTTCTTGAAACTGCACCAGGCAGTATTTCCCAACCTAGCGGATTCCTTTGGTCTGCAGGACGCTGAGGGCTAGATCTCTCCGAGAGCTCCGGGAACCTCCCCTCCGGGAGAGGTCTGAATCCCAGGTTGATGTAGAACAGGAGCCTGGGACTGACATACCCCTATCGTGTGAGCTGTACCTCTGCTCATGAAAAGTCGAGAATATTCTGGAGTGTTGGCAGGCCATAAACATGAAGCGAGTCGTATTGTTTAAAACGTAGGGCCTCGTTCCCCAAGACATAATTAGAGGTTAGAAGAAAAGGAAGAGGAAAGGCTTCCAGAATTGCTTTGTATTTTTTTTTTTCTCCCCACTCAAGTTCTTTTATAAGATGATGACCCATGCAAAAGAATAGAACTGGGATATCCAATGTGCACATGTCAGAGGTATATTTTTAAATGTGGTTATGGTTTACAATGAAGAAGTCCGTGTAGTAGATCTTTATAACTCTAATAAGAGTATGTTGTAAATTTCTTCTTTGTTCTAGGTCAATAATAATTTTAGTTATAAAAAAGACAGCAAAGAGACATAAGCCCAATTTCGGTGCTATCTTGAATAAGGTTGCAATATATTTCTTTAATTACTTTTTATTGATGCTAGTATTTTGTATTTGGAGATTACTAAACTTGAAAAGGAAATCTCTCATCATGGTAAAGATAGCTCATCCCCAAGGCATGTGGAATGACTGACCACACTCATAACCTGGACGCCAGGAGAGTCATTCCCCAGCGTATTTTTGTGAGCAGGGATCATTTGATCCACACAATAACAATGTGGAATCAAGAACTGAGATAGTTTGGAAAATCCAAGCAAACAGTGAAGCAAACGCCCTCAGACTGTGAGCTCAAATATGTCAGCAGTGGATCAGAAAGCCTGCAGATTTGGGACATCTGCGGTCAATTTTGCTTTACTATGATAGTGTCGTGCTATAGTTTATGGTTCATGGAGGTATTTCTATTTCTTATTGAATGCATAATTATTTACATCAGTAAACTATGATCTTTTTTCAATTCATCAAATCATTATAATCTCTCTTTTTCTGGTGTGTGGGGTTAAAGGTTGGTAGCTACATGTCATGTTATTGGTATAGTAATAATACAGATAAAGTGATTTTTTTATTGATGTATAGTTGACATGCAATATATTAGTTTTGGGTGTAGTATTAGTTTGGGTGTAGTGATTGGGCATTTATAGACATTATGAAATGATCACCATGTAAGTCTACTTACCATCTGTCACCATACAAAGCTATTATAATATTAGTGACTATATCCCCTATACTGTGCTTTTCTTGCTTGTGATTTATTTATTTATTTATTTATTTTTTAAGATTTTTTATTTATTTGACAGAGAGAAACAGTGAGAGAGGGAACACAAACAGAGGGAGTGGTAACGGGAGAAGCAGGCTTCCTGCCGAGCAAGGAGCCCGATGTGGGGCTCGATCCCAGGACCCTGGGATCATGACCTTAGCCGAAGGCAGACACTTAACGACTGAGCCACCCAGGCGCCCCTGATTTATTTATTTTATAATTGGAAGTGTATTTTAATCCTCTCAGCCTATTTCAGCCATCCATTCCCCTATCCCTCCACACTAGCAGCCCCCGATTTGTTCTCTGGGTTTATGAGCTCTTTCTGTTTGGTTTTATTTGTTCATTTGCTTTGTTTTTTAAATTCCACAATAAGTGAAATCATATAGTATTTTTATTTCTTTGTCTGACTTATTTCACTTAATATAATACCTCTGTGTCTACCATGCTGTCACAAATGGCAAGATTCATTCTTTTTTATGGTTGCATAATATTTCATTATGTATATCTCCCATATTTTCTTTATCCACTCATCTATTGATGGACACTTAGAATGTTTTCTTGTCTTGGCTATTGTAAATAATGCTTCAGTAAACATAGGGTTTTAGATAGATAGATAGATAGATAGATAGATAGATAGATAGATAGATAGATAGATATGGATATAGAGATAGAGATAGAGATAGAGATAGATATCTTTTCTAACTACTGCTCTTGTTTTCTTCAGGGAAATACCTGAAGGGGAATTTCTGGATCGTAAATTTTTTTAGGAATCTTCATATCGTTTTCCATAGTGGCTGCACCAATTCACATTCCCACCAACAGTGCACAAGAGCTCCCTTTTCTCCATATCCTCAACAACACTTGTTATTTCTTGTCTTTTTGACACTAACCATTCTAAATTTATCCACCCTCCAATTCAGGCCACACCACTGTTAGAACTGTGTTGTTTTGGTTTTTTGTATAATTTTAATTTTCCAGGGGGAGGTTCGGGATACTGTTTCCAGTGCAATGTAAATTATATTTTGCTTCCCTGGGAAAAATCAAACATCAACCTTACCTCTGTAGGAGCTAGAAAAACCCAATTCCACTTTTGGCTCTTCCTATAAAGTATTACTCCTCTAGGCTGGTCAGCTAACTTCTCAGAATAATAATAACTGCTCTGGATACTTACTGGGTTATTAGCAGCAAACAAAATAATAGATGTGCAAGCACTTGAAACTGACATTTCACATTTATTATTATTCTCCTTTACAAATTTTATTGAATAAATGTTTAAGCACTGTGGAGTTTGGGGGGCATCTGGATGGCTCAGCAGTTAAGCAACTGATTCTTGGTTTTAGCTTAGGGCAGGATCTCAGGATGGTGAGACTGAGCCCTGCCTCACCCCCCACCTTTAGTGGGAGTCTGCTTGGGATTCTCTCCCTTTCCCTCTGACATCCACCCCCCCCCCCCCGCCACCGCAGACATCCCCTCACTTACTCTTTCACAAGCTATGAAAAAAAAAAAAGAGCTGTGGAGTTTTCATGCAAGAAGAAATTCAAAGCATCATTTAAGGAAATGTAAGGAACTAACCTGATAAACCTAAAATCACTGCATCTTAAGGATATTAGCGATAGATTGATTTTCATCAAATTTCTGAATAACAGAACCAAAAAATACCTGCATCAATTGTTTGAATGTTTAATGTATTTAAGTATTTATTTTTCCAAAATTAAGTAATCAAGAGTAATAGGAATCTTTGCATTAGCAGCATATACTACACAGCTATTTTATTTTATTTATTCTAAATAAATAGTAAAATCTAAGTAATCTACTCTTAAAAATATTTTATGTTGTCATAATTGCACAATTTTCAGTGTTTTTCAGCTATAATTGATGTATAATTGACAAAATTGTAAGTTATTTAAATGATTTATATTTATATTTAAATGATGATTTGATATATATATACATTATGACACAGGATTCCTCACATCTAGTTAGTTAATACATCTATCATCCTGCCTATTTATCTTTTGTGTGTGTAAGAGAACATTTAAGTCTACTCCCTTAGCAATTTCAATTATCCAGTATAGTGTTATCAACTATAATACTACATTATACATTAGATCTTCAGATTTTATTCATCTCATAGCTAAAAGTTTGTATTCTTTTACCAACCTATCTGTTTTTCCAATTTTTGGTATTTGAAAAGCAAATTTCCTTCTGTAGAAAAAGCTACTTAATATCTTCATTTCCTCCAATGTAGATTGGAGGACCTATTGACCCTAGGATGAAATATTATTTTATGTTCCACTAAGAAAAAAAATGCTGTCAATTAAACCATCACACACTACTTTTTAAAAATCCTATTAATAGTGTCTTAGCATGCCTCATACCCTAGACTAAGATGTGGTTAATTCTTACCTGTTGTCTTTAGAAAAAGTTTTTTCAACACTTCTCATTTTGCCTCCAGATGGTAAGGACTATCTTGTCATTGTAAAAGAGATGTAATTTCTGTTTAGAACCAACTTTATAATATTGTTTCTTTGCTTTACACAGTCTAATAGGTCCTCTTGATTTGTGATGTTTTGGGAAAAAAGAATTATTTTCTATGATATAATGTTAACTTAGTTAATCAGTTACTGTCGGCTGAAATCCTTGCATATAGTTTGGTCTTTGGCATTTAAATAAATTAAAACTAGTATGAAATTTTGATGTAAAATTTTCTCAAAACAGAAACTTTCTTAGTTGACAGTTATCACTGTAGAGAAAAATGCACCTGCGAAACACAAGGTAAGCCACACACTCCTCCAAGTGATTATAATACATACCCATTGGTATGAAGCAGAAAATTAGGAAGAAGGAAATTCCATCTGAAGAGCAAAAAGCTGCACTGAGTTATTGTTTTTGTGTGACATCAGCTTTCTACCTTGTTTTAGTAGAGGTATGTTTATCACAACATTTTTAATATGTCTATTTTGAAATGCAAGCTCAATTATCTCCCCAAGAAGAAAGTGTAGTATGGCAGTCTCAGAATATCCAATTGAAAATGGAATAGAAACAAATTAAAAGTATTTGTATGACATGTAAAAGTGAACTGCAATGTATGGAATAGCCAAACCTGCTTTCTCAGGGCCATGAAAGCATTTCATGTCTCATTCTTGAGAACGAGAACCAATTTTTGCCGATTAATATTTATGATGTCAACAATATGTAAAAACCGGAAAACATATCCACACTTCAGGGCTAAGGAAGTTTCAATCTAGACTTGATACAGAAGAAGGACAGACAAAACCCAATGGGAAAACAACGGGTTGGATGGGGAATAATATGATCAGAGGCGAGGAGTACCCTGCTCCTGCTTGGAGATGATCTCTCCTGCCACCTCCACAGTTAATCCCTCATTAAACTCTGATGTTCTACTGACATTAACTCTTAGGACAGTTGATCCCTCTGCCCTATCAGAGCTTCTACCCTCAAGGGTGACCATTCTGACCAGATTTTCGGTTTTCAGTCTCACAGTTAGTAATTGTTTATTATTGACCTTAAAGACATTTTCTTTTCAGAAAATACCAAGGAAGGGGTAGAGAAGACAAACAGTTCATGCAGAGAAATATCCATTCAAATGAGATGGATGAATCTTGCTGTCCCTCTTGGGCAGAAGCACACACATGAATACCTTGCTCACAGCCAGATTGCTGCACAAGGCTCTTCCAAAATAAGCAGAGCTAGAGTCTTTGTTTGGCAACCATTGCACTCAGACTCACAATTACTTTTCTAAGGTATTCTTTTTTCACACAGGGATAAGAACTGAGCCTGGAACAGCTGATCAGATCTTTTCATCTCTGGCCTAAGTCGCAAACTTCCCACATTGATATTTGATTGAGAGATGAGTAATAGGCATTGTTGCTTGCAGCTCGGTACTCAGATTGCAACCAACACTGCCTAGTCTGGAACAGGGTGATGAGAGAAACGAATGGCAGCCTAGCATGTGTGATATTATACAAGCTCTCCCCTTGCCATGATTAAACAATGGCACAAGCTCAAAACTGAACTTAAAAAAAAAATGAACTCTTCAGTTCTGAATCAGGAAAAATAATTTCTTCACACTTTCACATCGTTGCAATGTTGTGTTACTAAAATCTGCGTTGATTTTTTAAAGGTATATTATTTAAGGAAATAAAGAAGAATCTCTCTTTGGCGGTGGTAAACTAGAAAGAGTTGTTCGTTATTACTTGCCTTGTAAAGAAATTTATTTTTCTTTTAACAAGGATAGGGTAATAAGAGTTCCTTAAACGTAAGTGTAGAACTTCACAGAAAGTATAAATTATAATGGTATATTTACTACAGGTATAGATAAGTGACATGTCACAAATCTTAGCATAAATCCTATTTCTCAGAAATGGTTTCTTTGCTAATCACCAGACAGGAACTCTGAGGTTACTACATTCCACACCAGAATTTCTAAGTCATTGTATTGCAGAAGTGTATTTATTTTGTTCAGTGACTGGTCCAACCCCTTCTCTAGCCTGTGATACAGGGGACTAATCATAGTAAATATTACTTCTGAAGTTCCTATCAGTACATTTGACATACCAAATCAAATAAATTCCAAATGGAATAATATTTTATCAAAATCCAATAGGTTTTTAAAGATATATCAAAAGAATATAATTGAAAAAATATCACTTATTCATGTATTCAACACAGATATTTAATGCCTTTTATGTGGTCTAGGTACTGGAGATAAATTAAGGAGGAAGAGAGAGAGAGTGTCCCTCACTGAATTTACAATCTAGTTGGTGGTCCTGGCAAAAGGCAAGGAGACAATAACCACATGACTTCTAAGGAATAACCCACTAGAGAGACTGGAAAAGAGGCATCTTCTGCAGATATGATAATTATTGAAAAGAGTTTCCTGAAGAGGTGAAATTAAAGAACTAAAGCGTGGAAAGGCATTAACCATTGGAAGAATTCAAGAAAGAGGACTTCAGATGGAGGCTAAGAACACCATAGCTGGAGAGTAGTAATCCCAGGAGAGGATGTTGCCAAGTGGGGTGGCAAAGGATGATAGAGGCCAGGCCATGGAAGACAAGATGAAGAGTGGATCTTTTCCTTGGGCGCAATGGCAGGTTATTGGAGAGTGTAATGCTGATGAGAGAAATGACCAGATTTGCCTTTGCAGATCACTGACATGAAGAGGAAGTGGGTGTAGAAAGCTAGCGGGAATACTAAATTGCCATTGTTATGAGTCTCGTAAAACATTTTCTTCAAGTGACAAATCTACAAATCTCAACTCGAGTTCATAAAACCATTAGTGAAATGTGTATGTTTGCACATGGAGGAAGAAACAAGACACAAAACTCCATCCTGTAATTCAACATGATCACCATTAAAATAAGACAATGAAAATACAGAACGGAGATAAGGAGTGGTTATCAGTTAGGAGATTCAGGGGACCTAACAGACCAGTGGTCTTGCCCCTGGTGACCTCAGTTTTACGACTTCTCTTAAAAAAATACCTAAATGTGAGGAGTGCAGAGGAGCCTGAGAGAAGGGGCTAGAAGTTCTCCAGTCTGCTCCCCGCTAAAGGAAGACCAGAAGCTTAGCTGTAGCAAGAAATGGCTCATGCAAGTTTTTGTTTGTTTGTTCATTCGAGTGCTTTTATTTATGTATTTGGTTAATTAGCTTTAAAATAGAACTAAAGATACCACTAAGCATTGCAATTACAAGCTGGAACTGCGAGTTCCAGAGACCTGGGCGCCAACTCCAGCTCTGCCACATAGTTAGAGCGAGAGCTTCCCTGAGCATCAGCCTCCTCATCAGCAGAACTGGTAGAATGGGAATGGGTTTGTTTTACAGATTAATTAAGATGACACGTGTAGAGTACTTAGAAATACTGGCTGGTGTTAATAAGCATTCAGTAACTAACTTAAAAAAACATAAAAACATAAAATAGATAAAATTTTGTCCTGAGTTATTTAGCTTCCAATTAAATGGGACTTCATGAAGGCAGAAACCAGGACTGTTTTACATATATATTGGGCTTAGAACCATAGTCCCAATACCAAGCTCAGTGCTTATCACCAAGTAGGCATGTAATAAATACCATTGAAGGAAGGCAGGCAGGGAGGCGAAAAGGAAGGATTCAGGGAGGGAAGGAAGAAGGGAGAGAGGGAGGAAAGAGAAAGAGAGGAAATTTCCAATAGAAAGTGTCTTGTCTCTCTCCCATTAAGAAAAAGGAATTGTTTCTATTCAAAACTATTTGATACAAGACTGAAACATGTTGAAGATTTCTTGAGATTATATGAAACTAGAGGGGTGTGTGCGTGTGCGTGTGTGTGTGTGTGTGTGTGATGCACCGAGGATATTGCATTTACGTATAGAGTGCATTCTAGTGTTCAATTTCAACTTCCAAAATATGTCTCCACTTTATCCACTCGTCTCCATTTCCACTGCTATTATCCTACTCTAAACCGGAAACATCTCTCATCCGAACTACTGATCTCTCCTGTGTATGCCTGGGATACGTCAAAGTCAAACCCCTTCCAGCCACAGGGCCTTTCCGCTTCTGTATTTTCTAGAGAGTACTCTTCCCCCGGACTCTTTCCCGTCATTCAGGCTTCAGCAGAAAGGTCACCAATTCAGAGTCCCCTTTCTCTGGCCACTCCATCTAAGTAGATTCCTCTTAATTTTTATGAGAGCACTAGATGTATATTCTTTCTTCTACTTATCAAAATCTATAATAATTTAATTTATCTGTTTGCTTCCTAAAATGAATGAAGAATGAATGATTGGTGCACCTGGGTGGCTCAGTCGGTTAAGTGGCTGCCTTCAGCTCAGGTCACGATCTCAGGGTCCTGGGATCGAATCCCACATCGGGCTCCCTGCTCAGAGGGGAGTCTGCTTCTCCCTCTCCCTCTGCCCCTCTCTCCACTTGTGTGTCCTCTTTCTCTCTCTTTCAAATAAATAAATAAAATCTTTTTAAAAAATGAATGCATAAATGAATTTATTTCTGATTTGACTGTCCCACAGTTACTCTGAACTCAATAATAATTTATTGACGCAAACCACTACTGACCTTTCTCTCTTCCAAAGACTTAAACTTTGTGGTGGGATCTACAAGTTGAAGTTAAGCACATATTTTTCCAAAGAGCACGTTAGAGAGCGCCTGTTATGCAAGTTGCAGGAAAGTGATCAACCTAACACAAGAGTAATTACGGTAATTTCCATCCCTTCCTCCTTCCATTCTTTGGTAGGCATTTGCCAGCATGGCATGCTTATTGGAGTCCCAATTCAGGAATGAAAATCTGAAACCAAGCTATCTGCTTTTGTGTTCTCTGGCAATGTGTTATTTAAGATAATCCAAGAATGAAAATATGAGCCAAGCTGTTTGCTTTTTTAAACATTGAACGTGTCAATCCTGAAATTCCACCGGACAGGCATTTACTTTCCACAAAGGTAAGAGTTCCTACTGACCTTGAATTATTCAGATGTCTAGCAATACAACACTCTGAACAAATAGAATGTGGACCAAACTATCTCACGATCACAATCGATTATAATTCATTAAATTAAGAGATTTTAGGAGAGCACTTAAGATCTGAGGCTCTGAAATCATGCACTCTTAGTTTGAGAGCAAGCTCTCGAACTAACAAGCCATTTGTCTTTGGGGAAATTACTTTACCTGTTTAAGGCAAAATCCCATTTTGCCTTAAAATGGGCACCCATTTCCTTGGTGATAAAATGGGAATGATAAAATATTTCACTATGATGTTGTTAGGGCTAAATATGATAGTGCATGTAGAATATTTACTATCGTAGCTTTCTTAATACATATTATTGGCTTTTTGAGTTCAGGTGGATCTTACGGGTCCTTGAGTCCCAACTTCAGTGAAATTCCAAGAATCTCCAATTTACAAGTAGTCATCCAGACTCTTCTTGAACGAGTCCCATGAGCAACTGCTCACTAAATTATGAAGTAGATTATTCTATTTTCCTCCAATTTCAATCCAATTATTTGCAAATAGTTTATGCAATTTTCTTGTCCCATTGAGTCCTAATTCTGTTAGAGTAAACAGAATTAGATTAAACCATCAGCCTGAAGATATCCCTTCAAACCTTTGAAAATAGCTATTTCACTTTTCTTCTTTCGCCTCCCCTGCACTGCCCAAGTTTTCAGATTAAGTTAAGCATCTCCAGTTCCTCACATGACCCAGTGTCACTCTCCTGATCTCTCTCCTCTGAACATACTCCACTTTGTCAATACTCTTAACAACAGCTGAACAAAATACTTCAGAATTTGTCCGACAAGAGCAGTGACCAGAAGTACAATTCTATTCCTTTTCCTGGACACTACATTTCTTTTAATGCAAGATAAGAATGCCTTAGCTTTTTTGGCTCACACCTTTGGATCATAGCGAGCTTGCTCTCAATTAAACACCCAAGTCTTTTTCATGTGAATTCCTGTTAAGCCAGTTCTCCCTGCATCCTGTATTAGTATCAGCCCACAGTTCCAGTCTGATGAAATCTTTTTGAATCCCGATTCTTTCTTCGAGTATATCAACTATCACTTCCAGCCTTGTGTCCAAGTCAGTTGTGGTCAGCTTGCCTTTTGTGTCTTCATTCGTGTTGTTGATAAGGCTATCAAACAGAATTTGCCACGGCAAGAAAGCTTTGACCACTCTGGGGGGTGTCCCTCCAGGTTGAGATCAGTCTATGGATTAATATTCTTTGCATACAGTTCATTCAGACCTTCGTGAATCTCCCTAATTAGTGTTAACTATTCTTACCTCTAAGCATTCGGCTGTTGAAAGTGTGATGTCATGGGACAATATAACTGGGTTCAGATCCTTGCTTTGTTCCTTGCTACCAGTGCGATATTGGGCCAGTTATTTAACCTCTCTGCACTTCTCTTAAATTTACAAAACAATCTTTTTGTAATAGACTAGTTCCACAATGAATTGTGTCATGTTGGCCAGTGGTTCTCAGGTAGTCAGTATACTTCAGGCGCATTCTTAGTAGATTTTCAGCAAAAAATAAATTACCAAACAAATAAATGAGCAATGTTAAGTCAAATCACTTATTTAAATCAAGGTACATTGTTTATGACTATGTTATTTCTCTGATCTATTTGTCTAGCCCACCTATGAAAACGTGATAATAGATGAGATTAGTAAAGTACTATTTATTCTTTTTTTTTTTTTTTAATTTTTATTAACATATAATGTATTATTTGCCCCAGGGTACATGTCTGTGAATCTTCGGGCTTACACATTTCACAGTACTATTTATTCTTAAATGACCCATTGCTAACTCCTGACATCGCCATAGTCTTTATTGAGATATGATTTACATGTTATAAAATTCACGCTTTTAAAGTGTACAATCTGGTGGCTTTTAGTATATTTACAGAGTTGTACAAACTCCATAATCTAATTTTAGAACATTTTCATCACTCAGAAAAGAAATCCTATACCAATTAGCAGTCACTCCCCATTTCCTCTTAAGCCTTCAACCCTAGACAACCATTAATCTACTTTCTATTTCTACAGATTTGCCTATTTTGAACATTTCGTATAAATAGAATCATTTAAAGTTTGTCTTCTGTGATTATATTCTTTTACTTTGCATAATCTTTTCGGTGCTCATCCAAGTTGTACCATGTATCATTACTTCATTCATTTTTAGTGCCAAATAATATTGCATAAATGTACCACGTATTATTTATCCACTCATCAGTTGACAGACATCTGAGTTGTTTCCACTTTTTGGCTATTATAAATAATGCTGTTATGTGCATTTGTAAACAAGTTTTTGTACGGACATATGTTATCATTTCTCTTGTATATATACATATGAGGAGAATTGATGTGTCACAAGGTTACTCTGCTTAATCTTTTGAAGAGTTGTTTTGAAACCAGCTGTACCATTTTACATTCTCACCAGCAGTGGAAGAAGCTTCCAATTTCTCCACATATTAGCCAACACTTGCTATTTTTCAACTTTTTGATTGTAGCCCTTTTATTAGTGTGTAGTGCTATCTCATTGTGGTTTTGATCTGCATTTCAATAACAACTAATCTTTTCATGTGCTTATTCGCCATTTACATATCTTCTTTGAAGAATGACTATCCAAAGTATTTGCCCACTTTTCAATTGCATTATTTGTGTTTTTATTGTTGAGTCACAAGAGGTCTTTTATATTCTGGATACTAGTCCTTTATCAAATGTATGATTTGCAAATATTTTCTCCTGTTCTGTGGATTGACTTTTAATTTTTTGATAGTACCTTTTGAAGCACAAAATTTTTACATTTGATGGATTTTTATTTGTTTGTTTTTTTGTTGTTCTTATTATTTTGGTGTCATGTAAGAAATCACTGAATAATCCAGGATTAGAAAGGATTATGTCTATATTTTCTTCTAAGAGTTTTACAGTTTTGCCCTTAAATTTAAATCTTTCACCCATTTGGAATTAATTTTTGTGTATGGTGTGAGGTAGGGTTCTAATTTCATTCTTTTGCAGATAGATAGTTAATATTACCAGCATCATTTGTTAAAAAGGCTATTCTTTTTGCATTGGATAGTCTTGGAACCCTTGTTGAAAATCAATTGTGATTTATTAAAATACAATTGTATTAAAATACAAATGTGAGATTTATTCCTGCACTTTCAGTTCTCTTCCTGTGCTTTATATTATCCTTATACCATTATTACATTGTTTTGAATATTATAGCTTTTAGTAAGTTCTGAAATTTGATAAGTGTGAGTCCTCCATCTTTGTTCTTTTTTAAGGTTGCTTAGGCTATTTGGATCTCTTCCCTTTCTATCTGAATTTTTGGATCAGTTTGTCCATTTCTGCAAAAAAAAAAAAAAGAAAAAAAGAAAAAAGGCACCTGAAATTGCACTATGTAGATCAATTTGGGGAGTATTACCATCTTAAATTACCAATATCAACAATATCAAGTCTTTCAATCCATTGTTGAAAGGATTGTTGAAATTATTTGTTGAAAGGATTGTTGAAAGACATAGGATGTCTTTCCATTTATTAAGTCTTTAATTTCTTTTGATGACGTTTTGTAGTTATGAAAGTACAAATCTTGAACTCCTTTTACTGATTTTCTTTGTAACAATTTTATTCTTTTTGATAATATTGTAAATGGAATTTTTTATTTTATTTCAGATTGTTTGTTGCTAGTGTATAGAAATATTACTAATTTTTACATAATTATATTGTATGCTGAAACCTTGTTAAACTTATTAGCTCTAATAGTTTTTTTTCCTTTTGTATGTTCCTAGGATTTTCCATATGTAAGATGATGTCCTCTACAAATACAGATAATTTTACTTCTTCCTTCCACTTTGGATACCTTTTATTTCCCTTTCTGGCTTAATTATGATAGCTAAATCTCCAGTACAATGTTGAGTCATATGTTAATGCTGAAGTAGTGAGAGTAGACAGATTTGCTCTTTTCCTAATTTGGGGGAAAGTTTTCAGTTTTTTCCCTATTAAGTATAATAGCAATGGGGTTTTGTAGATGTCCTCTATCAAGTTGTGAATGTTTCCTTCTTTTTCTGATTTGTTGAATGTCATTTTGTCAGATGCTTTTCTGCATCTATTTAAATGATCGTCTAGTTTTGTCCTCTATTCTTTTAATATGGTGTATTACATTGATTGATTTTCATATTTGAAACAACCTTGCATCCTAGAATGAATTCCACTTAGTCAAGGAATATAAAACTTTTTTTTTTTTAATGTAGTTGGATATGGTTTGCTAGTAACTCAAAGAACCAATACTTTCCAAGTGGCCAAAGGATGATATTACAAAATCATGCATGGGTAAACAATCTATTTAAAATATAAGATAGGCCATGAATTTAATGTAACAGAGTATGAAAAGTTTATTAACATAGTTTAAGATTCAACACTGAAGCTAATCTTTAAGAATTTGCTGAGGTTTAGGAAAATATTTTTAAAAACCTCAAAATTACATAAAAAGGCTATTACACTATAGTCAGTTTTGCTTTAATGCTTGTTGTGAAAATCTAAATTTGTTCCAACTGGAACCATTAGGTGAATGCAAAAAACCATACCCAGCTGAATGGAGCTGTGTAAGAATATGTAAAATGTATCCAGGCACACACCTCATAAGTATGTTGGGCCACCACATTCACCCATCCACATCTGGTGTTATAAGGTTCTTATTTATTTCAAATGATTCTCCTGTTACCAATACACAAAAACTTTCAAGCTATAAGCCTTCTGGTGGACCCATGGCTCCTGCCCTAAACTCTTTTTAATACTCCCATTTCCTCTCAGCTTGTTTTGTATTTTTCCTCCTTTTTTCACCCTCTTTTCATCTTTTTTGTCTCTTATGCTTTTGCTCACTTTCTCTGGTACATATATGGTAGTGGGTATGGGAGCCCAAGCAGGCAAGCTTAGTGGGAATGCAAGCACCCACTCTTACATGCAAATTTCAGATATTTTCAAGGTACCGTGTGTATTACAGCACTTATTCATTTCTTAATCATATAACATGTATAAATCTATAATACCAATTCTGTTGGATTATTTTTTGTTTTTTAAATATCCCTACCAGTTATTATATGTCACTGAGAAGTTTATTATGAGTCACTGAGAAGTTTGTGACTTTTCCCTAACAGCCTTTATTGAGGTAAAGTCCACTAAACATAAAATTCACCATTGTAACCATTTTAAAGTGTGCAATCTAGTGGCTTATTTGCAACATGTGGAACCATTGCCACTATCTAATTCCAGAATGTTCTCATCATCCCCAAAAGAAACCTCTTCTGATTAAGAAGTCACTTCCTGTTCTCCTCCCTTACCATCGCTGGTAATCACAAATCTGCTTTCTCTGGATATGCTTATTTGGAACATGTATAAATGAAATTTTACAATTTTACAATTGTATGTGGCCTTTTGTATACAGCTTCTTTCACTTAACATGATGTTTTCAGATTCATCCATGTTGTAGCATGTGTCAGTATTCCATTCCTTTTTATAACAGAATATTTCATATTATGAATTAATATATAACATTTCATTTAGCCATTATTGCCCATCAGTTGACGGACATTTGGGTTGTTTCCATTTTTTACTAGTATGAATAATACTTTAAAAAACCTTGGTGTTGGGGCACCTGGGTGGTTCAGTCGGTTAAGCATCTGACTTTGGCTCAGGTCATGATCCCAGGGTCCTGAGATTGAGCTCCCACATGGGACTCCCTGCTCAGCAGGGTGTCTGCTTCTCTCTCTCCTTCTACCCTTCTCCCCACTTGTGCTCTCTCTTTCCCTAATAAATAAATAAAATCTTTAAAAAAAAAACACATTTGATGTAAAAAAATTTTTAATAAATAAATAAATAATATTGGTTTACAACTATCTGAGTGTTTTCTCAGTTTTCTTGGGTATATACCTAGAAGTAGGATTGCTGGGTCATGTGGTAATTCTATCTTAAACTTTTTGAAGAACAGCCACACTGTCTCCACTCTTCTAAAATTATTATTTTAGAATAAATCTTACCATGTATGAAAACTCATTTTGGTTTTTGATGTGCATCTTTATTCATGAGAGATATTGGTCTGAAGTTTTCCTGTGATTTGTTTTTCTGGCTTTGGTATCATGGTAATACCAGTCTTACGGAATGAGTTTTGAATTTCTTGGAAGAGTGTGAAAAGGATTTCACTTTTTGAAGAATTTGAAAAAGATTAGTGTTAATTATTCTTCAAATGGTAGAATTCACCAGTGAGGCCAACTAATCCTGAACTTTTCCTTGTTGGAAGTTTACCAAGTACTGATTTAATCTCTTTACTTGTTATGAGCTTATTCAGATTTTCTATTTCCTTTTTAGTTAGTTTTGGTAGTTTATTTCTTTCTAAGAATGTATCTATTTTGTCTAGGTCACTTAATTGGTTGTCATACTATTTTTCATCGTATTCCTTCATAATCCTTTTCTTTGCTCTACACTTTACAGTTTGAAGATCATTCCCCTTGCTGGGAAACAGAAGCTGATCGTTTTTCTTTTATCCCCTTAAAATTTTAGCATCAACTCTAAGAAATTGTCAAAATCTTTGCAAAATACTTAGATTAGTTAAAATCATAAAGAAACATGGCTTATTACAATTGTATTTGATATGTCAGGCACAATAGCTAATATATTGTTCTTTATATATACAGATGTACCTGTCTTCATTCATTTTGGCAAGGGGAAATAGATAATACACAAAATTAATTGAATTGTATAGCATTTTAAAATGTGATGAGTACTTTGGAGAAAAATAAAAAAGGTGTGAGGCTAACAGTACAGAGATATAAGAGTGTGATTTCACAATGGGTGCTCATTTTCTCCCCTGCAAAGGTGACATGTGCACAAGCATCTAGAAGGTATTTTCATGATAAAGTTTCACGAAACTAAATGATATCAGTATAGTTTCATGGAACTATATGATACCAGTTTCCCAACTAGTATCATCACATATGTCCTCCTTCAAAGCCTCCCTTTGACAAGGAGCCCTACCTTTCTATCCCATGGTAAACACCCCACTCTTTTTGTGTGCCCAATACCTCCATGCATACTTGTGCCTCCTCCAGCCCTCATCAAATATCTTTCCAATGTGCTTACTATGGAGGGTATGTCCTCCCAGCAGAGAGATATTTGTTCCTCTAATGGCATTTTAAAAAAGCATTTGACTTTTATCATGAGCGTCTTATAATAGATATATGTCCTCTAAAGAATTTCCCCTTTTGGACATGTACTCCAAGTTCACCCTTCTAAATCTTCCTCACATGCTGCCATGTATTTCTTTCAAAACAAGGTGCCAGTTTCTATTATTTGCATATGGGCCATGATTCTTTATTATTAGAGCAACCTGTCTTTTTATGTGTTTTAGAAATTTTCACAAAAAACAATTTCAGCTAACTTTAGAAAGCTATGTTAATTTAAAAATGTTAAATTCAATACTTTTTATATAGATATAGATGGTAACCTACCAGTTTTTTATTTCCTTAAGACATTCTTCAGGGGTGCCTGAGTGGCTCAGTCTTTTAAGCATCTGACTCTTGATTTCTGCTCAGGCCATGATCTCAGGTCCTGAGATTCAGCCTTGTGTTGGGCTCTGTGCTTAGCAGGGGGTCTGCTTCTCTCCCTCTCTCTCCCTCTGCCCCTCCTCCTACTCAAGCATTCTCTCCCTAAAATAAATAAATAAATATTTTTAAAAAGATAGACATCTTCATTTGCATTAGCAAAAGAGTCCCCAAAATCTGAAGCCTTGAAGAAACATTGGTGTTATTTCTCCAAGAATATTCATTTTATCTAAGGATATTTATAGTCAAAAATTTTTTTTATTTTTATTTATGACTCTTTTTAAAGAAAGAGAGATCACAGAGAGAGAGAATGAGAGGGAGGAGTAGACGCCCCACTGAGCAGAGAGCCAGATGTGGAGCTTGATCCCAGAACCCCAAAATCATGACCTGAGCTAAAGGCAGACACTTAAGACTGAGCCACCCAGATCAATCAAGAATTTTTAAAATTATAGGTCGTTTCTTGGGGGTAAGAAACAATCCATAAAATTATAGAGTCAAAGGTTGGGAGAGCTATTTTCTTTAGTAGGGTGCAAAGAGAAAGAAATTATTATTTGTTGAGCATCTACTAGATGTAAAACCTCATTATGGTCCTCTCAACAACAAAACAGCTAGACCCTAATGTCCCTTACTCTGGATCACACAGTTATAAGCTGGCTAAGCTCCAACTGGAACTGGTCTAAAGGCCAGCCTGTCTTTCTAGTAGTTCATGCAATAAGAGAACTCAAGTGAAGCTCATACCAAATAGTAATTATTATAGAAATTCCAACCATAAGAGCTTACTAGACAAAAAAAAAAAAAAATGGATGAATCACATCCAATTTGTAAAGTGCCTAAAGATATTTCATTGGCGAGCCACTAATTGCCACGAAAAATTGATGCATAATTTGTGACAGAAAAAGAAAACAGAGGCCAAAATCCCTACCCATGCTCCCCACCAACACATGCACAGCAGAAAAGGTTTTGTCCTAGTGCCTTTTAAAATTCTCTTTGAAATCTTTATTTTCAGAATAGTTTAGTGTGCATGACAAGTACTTAACGAATATGCAAGTATTAAAATAACATAGTGGTGAAATTTTAAGATTGGTTTGTGAGTTTTCATTCAAGTGCAAAGTGTACTGAAGGAGCGTCTCATTTGTCAAGGTTGCAGTTACTGGAGCCAGCTTTCCCCTTGCAGGGGAGTGAAGGGTCCCCCATGGTCATGATCTCCATACAGAGTAGCCACCTCTGCCCTGAGGAAAACCTGGTTGCACAAGCACAAACAACACTCTTAAACTAGACCAGAAATGAAAGTTCACATCCCTGACCAGAAAAGGCATTGTGCAAGAGAGTGTGGATAACTTGGAATCCACCAAAAAGAATCACTTCTGGAAAAAACCAGCTCAGTCGCTCAGGTTTAACTGAGGATCTGTCACTAGAATTAATACGGTGACCATATAATTCATCATCCAAACTAGGACTCTTTTGAGGGGGTGTTAGTAAATCCTCCGAGATAGCAGGTATGAACTGGGGTTGCACTCAGGGGGTGACTTCTGTGATCCTAGCTGTCAGCGTCATCTCTGTGAAGAAGAGGACAAACGTCTAAACTGTGTATGTGCACCGTGGAGTGTCGCAAGCTCGCCGAGAACGTTTTGGATGACAGAAGTCTACCTGTTAGTACCAGCTAGCAGCATAGCCTTTGTCTAGGTAACAGAGGTTCGTGATTAAATGAACCTCTGGACATGTCACTGTGCAAGAAGCAAGAACACAGTTCTCCTTTGCCTCTTGTCTCAAGAGTAGGAACTGGAGACAAAAGGAGAGTAATGCCGAGAAATCAAGGTTTTTGCCCTCTTTTGTATGGTCTCACAGCGTTTTTAGGTACTAGCCTGTTGCAAGATCTGTGGCTCTTTGTCTTATTCTGTGTCTCTCCGCAAGCAACTGAAGAACAAGGATCGTACCCAGCTCCTCTCTGTAGCCCAGTATTTAGCACCCAGCTGCCCAGTGTGTCTCCAATTAAAGTGTATGAGGTGAACCGAAACGGTAGGATCTAGGTTTTTAATCCTGAAGCTGAAGGATTTCCTCACTGACAAACACTGAACTTAAGAAACGAATTTTCCCTCTTGGCTACTAAAAACAAAATGGACAGAATTTCAGAAAGAACCTCCTAGGAAAGTCCCACGTCCCTCTTCCTCATTGCTACTTTATTTTGCTTTCGTATGCAAACGAGACCTTTTCAAGTTCCAACAGGAACAATGGGCTGAAAAGCAACCTTAACTTTGCTAGTTACTTGTTTAATCTCTGCAGTCTTTTTGGTTCGTTGGGCTGCATTCTATGGGCAGGCTCTCCGTTCCGCCAGCCTATTTTTGTGTGTGCTAAGCAGAAATTCTCGCAGCGTTTCCTAAGATGACTGGAATGGTAACTATTCTTTTTGAACTCACCCTGCCTGCCATACCTTTCTTTCTCTTCAGGCATCATGGAATCAGAGTTCTAAAT
This sequence comes from Procyon lotor, assembly GCA_028646535.1. Taxonomy (NCBI): domain Eukaryota; kingdom Metazoa; phylum Chordata; class Mammalia; order Carnivora; family Procyonidae; genus Procyon; species Procyon lotor. The sequence goes on along the minus strand of CM053606.1, from coordinate 121,260,566 downwards.
AGAGAGCTTACATGTGTTTCCAAGCAGGCAAATTCACCTCTGTTTATTTCACCTCCAGGAATATTCTTTGGCTGGAAGCTCTGGGGCTTCATTTACGGGTAGCTCAGTTAATACAGACAGCGACACACTTCTAAGTTGGCCTTTGGGCAGAATTCAACTGGAGCTGCTTCAAATTCCTTTTGGAAGTAGACAGGGCATAAATACATATAGTTTTGATGGCATCTATGGAACAGTCGTGGCACCGTACCTTCTCTGGAATGAGGCAGGATATAAATAAATAGATAACTATGCAGAGTTCCAGCTCAGATATTTGTTTACAAGGGAAAGCTCTGATCTCTCCAATCCATCCTCTTTATTGCTGTCAGAGATATTTTCCTAAAGTGAGACAGTGAATCTATCGCTGCTCTACCTCTAATCCTTCCACGTCTTGCTTGACCCTCCAGTTCACATTTCTTATCTGCATTTACAAGGCCTGGGGTATATAAGCTTCCCAGACTCATCTCCCACCACCCTTCTGCTCCTACACAATGACATAAATCAATAGCAAAAATGACCCTCCTTTCCTGCCTCTCCATATTCTGCTATGTGATGCTGTATCTCCTACTGACATTCCCACACCTTGAATTTACACTGGCCTGGTGACTTCCATTGCCTTATCCGATGTGGATGGGAGCTGGTACCATGTGTAGTTCTCCAAAGGCCTTATGTGCTTTTGCTCTAACACTGCTTCTGTCAGAAAAACAAGCCCAGGCCAGTCTGGTTGAGGATGAGATTCCACATAGCATGGACATTTCATCCTGGCTGAGGCCCTCTTAGACCAATTAGCTCCCAGCTACAAGAAGTTGATCACAGAAATAAGGGGAGACCGGCTCAGATGAGTAGAATGCAGCCAGCTCCACCGAGCCTACGAATAGATTCATGATAAATAATAAATGGTTGTTGTTTAAGCCACTGGATTGGGGATGATTTGTTACACAGCTTTAGTGTGACCAGAGGTAACTGATACACATACCAAACTCCTTCTAGTTCCTGAACACAAACACTTACTAATGCCTTCACTATTTTTTTTCTTTTTTCTTTTTTTTTTTTTTAAGATTTTATTTATTTATTTGACAGAGAGGAGAGAGATCACAAGTAGGCAGGGAGGCAGGCAGAGAGAGGGAGAAGCAGGCTCCCTGCTGAGCAGAGAACCCGATGCGGGGCTCCATCCCGGGACCCTGAGATCATGACCTGAGTGAAGGCAAAGGCTTTAACCCACTGAGCCACCCAGGCGCCCCTGCCTTCACTACTTTTAAAGATGCTATTCCCTCTGTTTACGGTAAGTCTGAATTTAGTCCATAGTCAGTGTAATCCACCACTACTCCCCAGCATTCATCTCCCTGTCTTTGTCAGCTAGGAACAATCCTACTTACCTTTTAACACCTTGCAATTCAAAACATTCCTCCTGAACTCAACAATAGTGTGGTAGATTACAATCTCCTTTATCTCTCCTTCTCTCCCTTACCTCAGAGTTACTCTCTCCTCCACGCTTCTTAGCATTTTGCACCTATCTACCTTCTAGCAGTTGTCACATTATATTGAACTTATTTGGCATTTTTGTTTCCTCCACTAGACTGTAAATCTCCTTGAGAGGGGAGAGTATTTCATTCATTCTACAGTAGTCAGTGCCAAAGACAAGTCTTTTAGTTGCATGATTGTATTTATTTTCTTTTTCTTTTTTTTCTTCCTTCCTTCCTTCCTTCCTTCCTTCCTTGTATTTATTTCCTACTAAGCGTTTGTTTCTTATCAAAATAAAGACATGGAAATTTATTTTCTTCTTTCTTTCTTTCTTTCTTTCTTTCTTTCTTTCTTTCTTTCTTCCTTCCTTCCTTCCTTCCTTCCTTCCTTCCTTCCTTCCTTCCTTCCTTCCTTGTATTTATTTCCTACTAAGCGTTTGTTTCTTATCAAAATAAAGACATGGAAATTTTACACAATACAAGTGAGGACAATATTTAAGTTAATTTTCAATCATGTGTTAGCACTATGCTAGCATTAAGGAAACAAAGTTGGTCATAACTGAGCTTATAAAAGAGAGAGGTTAAGGTCATCATAAAGATTTGTGGGATAGGTAACCCCAAATGATCTGATTTATCAAATTCTTAGTTTGTTCAAAATCCAGAAGGTGTCTTCTTACTGGAACAACTACATTTAAGAAGGAAGATAAGAAGAAGAAAAATGTTTTTATTGAATAGCAATTCTGTCTTGGCAAATGAATTTACGATATACAATCCTGCTCGAAGAGCATATTTTCTGGCTAGGAGAGATGACTTGATAAATTTATGCAGTGGATTAAATTTGCTTTATTATCACAATGTGTTCTTTCCTTTTTAAGAAAAATTATTTATTTTAGAGAGAGAGTGCATGCACGTGAGTGGGGAGAGAGGCAGAGGGAGAGAATCTTCAAGCAGACTGCCTGCTGAGTATGGAACCCACATGGGCCCAACCCACAACTATGAGACCACGACTAGAGCTGAAACCAAGCATCAGATGTTCAACCGACTGAGCACCCAGGCACCCCAGCATTCTCTCCTTTTCAAGGCACCCATGTTAAGCAGGTTTTTTTGGATGTATAGAATAAAAACCATCCATATAGCTCAAGTGATGGAGGGTAACTGTAAGGATACCAAGACTAAAACCAACTAAAGGTAATGGTAAGGATACCAACTAAAGCCAACAGGATCCTTATTTGAAAACCTGCGAGGACAAGAACCACAGGACAGCACAGAGAAGGGAACAGGAAGGGTGATAACCATATGATCTGTCCCATCACTAACAACAGTCCATATGTTCTGCCACTAAAACCCGTTTCAGTCACCCACCCTGGTGCTGTCTACTACTACTTACTCTATTCTTCTCTGCCCTGAGGTCTCTACTGACATCAAAATTAAAATCTTCATGACTTTGGCCTGACTGCCTCATGGCATCTCTCAGAGTAGCCAGTCAACTTCTATTCCCCTCTGTCAGTGTACTGATATGCATCATTTTTTTTAATCCAAATTCACATTTGTCTAAAGCTTTCCACAGCAGGTCTCCTCGCAAGCTATGGGCCAGCCCTGATATAGACTACCTCACTCTTTTGGAAAATAATGTTGTGTCAGCATAACACTGAAGGATGAAATTTACACGTCCTCTGGGGCTTCCCGTACTCATTAACTTAACCTTTGTTTCAAAGAGAACAGGAACTTTTAAGATCCTGATTGATTAATTTTTTTTTTCTAGATAGACTTTCTTTTTTTTAAAATGACTCAACTGTGCTCTAATCACTATAAAAAAAAATCCTTTTCTTTTGCCTTTCTTTTCTTCTTTATGACACTGTTGCAACTGATATACCTTGGCCATTACCCATTTCCATTCAAGATGGCAGTTTCAGAGGTGAGGCTTTCAGGCTTGAGCCTCTTCAACTACTTGCCACTTCTTAGCTGCAAAATTACTCGCCCAGTTTTTCCATCCTTACGTTCTTTCCCTTTGTCACACACACACACACACACACACACACACACACACACACTACATTTATCTGAGCTCTGAACCACAAGTCTATCCATATATTTTTCTCAGTTTTCCTTTTATGTCTACAACATTTTCCTCTTCACCTATTTCTTCTCAGCAGTAAATAAACGTGATTCACTCACATCTGACAACATACAAAACTAAAAACCACCAATTGCCCTGCCCTCTCTTTCTTGCCTTCATAGTTTCTCCCTAGGAGCAATTGGTCTACCCCCTTAGCTCAACTTGTTCTCTTACCATTCAGTCTTCCACTGAGTTTTGCATGCCTACGCCTCTGAATCCGTGTTCTTTAAGGTCAGCAGTTACCCACTAACTGCTAAATCCAGTGAATATTTGTTCTGATTCTATTCCAGTTGCTTCTAGGGCCAAGTTTTAACTTCTTTCCTAATTTTTATCCCCTACCCCTACCCTTTGGTCTCATCCACTGACTTGGCTCTGCTGGCTTATAGAAGTCTTTGTTACAAACTCTTATCTGGCTCTTTCTTCTCCTCAAGGCCTTGGGAAGGCTCCTTAGACCTCCAAGTCTTGTATTATTGACCTGCATGGGTGACACTCCAATTTAGCACACCCTGGGCTCTGCCAAGGGGCAGCAGGCTATTTCTATTCTCTATCATCTCATTAAGTTACTTCAACTCCCATTTATAAGCTAAAGACTCACAAATTTACATCTTTAATTCTCAGAAGCATCTACCAGTGTCTCCCACAAGCACCTCAAACATGTCCAAAACTGATCACCTCATTTTCAACCCTCAAGTCTGCTCCTCCTCCAATATTCCCTTTCTTGATGAATGAATTTCTGACCATCCAAACCAGTGTTTTTGTTTCATAGTTTTAGTACTTCTGCAGTGCTCTCTTACTATTCTTTTTAAACTCAGCACTCTCCAATGCATTCCATCATGCACTACCAGAGTTGTTGTGTTAACAAATCCAATTGCCACTTCTCTATTTAGAAATGTTTACTGGCATTCTACTACCTATAGAATGAAGTACAAACTTCTTAGAAATCAAATAATTTCTCTAACACCTGACCTTTCCCTGTGTCTCCAGCTCCATCTCTTGCTGTGCCCACTCTCATACTTTATGCTCCAGAAATATCGAATTACTTAGACTTCTGTGCTCTAAAAGACATTTGTCATTTTGGATGCTAGAGTATTCAGGATCCAAAAACCAGGATCCTGAAAAATAACAAGAAAATAAAACAAGAACCACAACAGTCTTGTTAATAGAAAGAATTTAATGTGAGTAATCAGGGAATCAGTTGAATGGGTACTAGGCAACAGAAAAGGCAGAGGAGACAAGTGGGCAACACAAACATAATAGCTGCAAGAGGCAGCTGCCAGCCCTGCACCTGGGGGAACAAAGAGAAGAGGTTGGGTTCATGGTAACTGGAAACTTAGTGAAAGGGTCCTGAGAATTGGGAAGAGTAATTGGGAGAAGCTTAGCGAAAGGGTCCAGATATTTTAGCAGGAGGTCCAGCCCTCCGGTGCTTTAGTAGCTCAGAAGTGAGTCCCCACTAAGCTAAGTCCCAGATTTCTGAAGAGGGGTTGATGGCTGATTGGAACCAGCATCTCAGGGCAGGAGGCAAGCAGTTATGAGGTGATTCCTAGAATGTGGCAGCAAACTCAAGACTGGAGTCAACTGTCCTTTTCAGGATTAATAACCATTTCTAAGGTGACTCCAACAGGAGTGTGGAGCAAAAGAGGAGTGAAGAGTCCTTTCTCCCTCTCTTAGTCTTTTAATCTATCAGGAGTCCAGCTGGCAATGGAGAAATGTGATTTGCAGAGTCTCAGCCCCAGAACCACTAAGCAAAGAATGGAAGGACAATAGCTGAATAATCGGCATCTCGACAATGTCCTTATTTGAGGAAATGCCAAGACTGATGAGAAGTGGGGCCCCTGTTTCTTGCTTTGAAGGATGAAGGGGAAAGAGTGCTCATCTCTCTCTGAGCTCCCTCTAACTAGAGCATCTCTGCTCATCCAAATGAATGTTCCTTTTATGAGTTTATCCCTGGAATGAGAGGCAGAAGAGGGGACGGTACAGAATTCTGATTTCAGCTATAGCTCTGGCAGCAGTGGAGTCCAGTGTCAGGAGGCAGTGAGTGATCTTAGAGGAAGTGGTAATGGCAAACAATGTCAGGTCCAGGAACGGCAGGACTACAGGTGGGGGTGCCCAGGGTCCACCAGTGTCAGTTCTAGCCACCCAGTGTCCCCTGGTTTTTCCTCTGGTCTGAGCTTAGTACTTTAGACTTCCTGATGATTCTGGAAGCTATGCAAGTATCCTTACGATTCATTCTTCTTCTGCTTCAGCTAGCTTGCATCAGTTTCTATTGCTTGCAAAGAAGTATCCTGCCTGGTATACACAACACATTCTCTCATATCTCATGCCTTTCCCAATTTTGCCATTTATGAGAGTCCTCATTTTCATTTATCCTCTTACTTATCTTCCAGGTGCTACCTCCTCTGCTCCCAAACAGATGTAGGTACTTCCGTTGCAAAGAGGGCATATCTTTACAACAGTAGAGTTCATCTTGCACTCGTACCCTACGTTAGCATGCTTTCTCCTCTATGGTAAACTTGAATTAATGAATGAATGGCTTTAAATTCTTCAACATTGTTCATGTTTAGTTGTAAATATTTAGATATTTTCTTGTATGACCTGAATCATAACTATTAGTAGTCAAAACTCATCCTACAGGGCCAAGCTATCCCAAATTTTCAATATATAACATTTAGAAAGTTACAAGTGTTTCTCTCAGATCTTAATCTTGTTTCTATCCTCTTCAGTAGACATATTAGGTTACTATATTCACATATTTCCCTGGCAGCTATGTTTATTAATCAAAATATTGAGTTCAGAAAAATTACAAGAAATTCAGAAAAGACTCTTTTTATAATGTCCTGTGCATTATCATTTATCCATACTTATGCTATTTATACACTGCATCTGTGCTGATGGTTCCTTTATCCAATAGGGATCTGACATGACTTTTTCCTTATCTGTGAGCATCAACAATCCCAAAGTAGAGGAAAAAGTCTGTTCCATGGGCCACTTATGGACACGTTCTGTGTAGTTAGAGGATATTTCTCTGTCCCTCCTTACCCTCACAATGCCCTATATAGCCATTGGCAGCCAACTGTGGGTGGCTCTGAAAGCTCTCCAGGGCTGGCAGCTTCCTTTTCCCTTTTACAAATCTGATTTCTCCCACCTCTGTGACACTCTGTGCAGGCAGCTTCCCAGAGTACAAAGCTGATCCTTGGGCCAAGACATTGGAGTAAATGGTTCTACAGGCTACGTCAGAATAGAGCTTAAACCTATAAGTATTGGCACTCCTAAACCAGAGAGTTAAGAGAACTGATAGCCTTTTCAAAACTTATAATCTAGAAAGAGAGTTCTAAGGGGCATCTGTTGACCAACAGTTCATTAAACATTTACTGTGTCCCCAGAACTTTGCTTTCAAGTCTGAGCCCAAGTATCCCTGAATGGATTCATCACCTTCTTCTTACCATCCGAGTATAAATGGAGAAAAAAAAAAATCTTCTGTTTCTGGTTTTTCTAGGCAAAGCAAATAGATCTCTATTTTCTGGGTAGAAGTGAGGTGGGATTTATTTTCAGCCTTTTCCACCCATGGAACTATGTTTAAACGAATGGGACTTTTGATTGGCACCCTGTCAGCCACAGGAAGGCTCAAGAGGACCAAAACTAGGGAAATGAAAAAAATTAACAGTTTTGAGAGGACTTAGAGTACAAATTTTGGAATTTTATGAGCACTGTTCCGAAAGCCCTCCAATATTGTACTTTGAGTTCACATGGAGCTCTTCATAGTCATATTCACAATGCAAATTATTTGCATCTGGCTTTTTTAATTTATTGTGTCCCGACACATCTTGAATGAGAGAGTTACAGAAAATAATAGGATTGACTATATCCTCATTTGTTCTGTTTGTTGTATCTGGAACATTATCTCCATAATAAAATTTTCATGATTTAATTAGAAGCACTTGTTTACATTCTTGTCCCTTCCATTACTCTGCACCCTCACTGAGGGCTAGTTTAGAGCTTATTCATCTTGGTGTATTCAGCACCCAGCCTATTGCCTGACCCTAGAAGCCACTCAATAAATGGTTTGTGAACACTTAAATAAAAAATTTCTGAAAAAACAAGAAAGGTAGACAAGAGAACTCTTGCCTTCAAGTCTGAGTAAAGAAGAATCATATACATTGCATAATCGGGAAGTTACAGTAAGGCAAGTAGTCATGCCCAACGCAGTATTCTGTCAGTTTTGACTATGAGGATTAAGGAATTCCAGAGAAGGAGAAGAACCCATTTTGGGGTTAAATTGGCCTGAGCAAGGTTTCATGGTGTAGAATATTGAGGTGGAACTTAGGAGATAGGATTTGAATCAACAAAAAGAATAAGAGCTTTCCAGGGAGTGACAGAAACTAAACAAGGTTATGGAAATGGAAATTTATAGACAATATTAATGATTGTATTATAAGTCTGTTGGACAGAGTAGTGAGAAAAAGGAACTTTCTCCTGCTTGGAAATCCAGTCTATCCCCCGCACCCAGCCTTTTATAATATATGTTCCACCTGTTCTTCAAGGCTGTGTTCATAACTCACTTCCCTTCCCCGGCTGAGCCAGCCCTAATCTTGCTCCTTTCCAAGAACTATTTCTTTTACAATTTTTTCCTGTGCCATCTGGCACTTATAGTACATTTAACCAGGTGACAGTAGTGGAAAGAGGGTCTAAAAAATGAACATTTCATTAGTTTTAACTCTTCAACCTACTGGTTTGGTGATTTTGGTTAATCGTTATTTCTCTCTGTGCCTCAGTTTCTTGAATAATTTCTAAGGTCTTTACCAGATAAGACTCTAAAATTTTTCTTTTGGGACTTTTAGCAGCAAAAGTGAAAAATATCAGAAAAAGCTTCCAAATCCTATCGGTTTCCAAAACTCATAAACACTTTGTAACCCAGTCAATGTCTTATCCAGGTTGAGGAGTTCTTTCGTAACCTTCTCTAGTTACACAGCATTCATTTAGTCTCTCATGTCAGATTGCCTTGCTTTGAATTCAATTCCATCACTTTCTAACTGTTAGACCATGGCAAGTTGTTTAACCTTGCTTTCACAATACACTAAATATGGCTGTAAGAGTACCTACTCCATAAGCTTGTTGTGAGGTTTAAAAGAGATGATTGATGAAGAATTTAGCACATGGATTTCTGATAGCAGAAAGAAGTGATTTTCTGCCTCTTCCAGTTTGCTGAAACAGTGTTCCAAGAATTAGGACTATCTCCGAAACCACTTAAGCCATTAACTTTGCCATACTGACTTCCCCCGCATTCTTGGTCTTTCAATTTCCAAGCTGCTCTCTACATACTTTTCAATAAGAAATGTTGTTTAGGGGCGCCTGGGTGGCTCAGTTGTTAAGCATCTGCCTTCAGCCAACGTCATTCCCAGGATCCTGGGATTAAGCCCCGCTTCAGGCTCCCAGCTCAGCAAGCAGCCTGCTTCTCCCTCTCCCACTTGCCCTGCTTGTGTTCCCTCTCTCACTGTCTCTCTTTGTCAAATAAATAAAATCTTTTTTTAAAAAAAAAGAAAGAAATGTTGTTTAACTTGCTTCACAGGTATCAGTGGTGAGGAGAAATGAACATAGCATGTATATTCAACTCCAGTTTCTAGTTCTTTTACTACTAAAATGTAGAACTATGTCACACAAGTACTAAAGTTGTGTTGCCCTATATTTAAGGTCCTTCAGATTAATCAACCCCAAATTAATGAGACTGAGGGGTTAGGATTTAATTTAATAGGCAAAGAAAAATATATAAATTCTTAAGAGGTGAGTAGACAAGAGAGTGATACCTTAGAAAAATTCAGCAGGCACTAGGGTATGAGATATGCTAAATTTGAGGGGGAAAACGAGACTTCCGTTTCACAAATGTGTATATTCTGGTGATATTAGGTTGTGTTATTTTTGGAAACACTTGGAAAATATGATCTTATCCAAGTACCAAAATCTAATTAGTAGAGTTCAACTCTCAGAAACAAATTTAAAAAGGAAGCAAGGGAGGGACAGAAAGACAAAAGGATAAAGGAAAATGGGAAAGAAGGAAGGAAGGAGGGAAGGGAGGAAGAGAAAGGAAAAAGAGGGACCAAAAGTTGCCTTTTTGTGAAAAATCTATATTGCTATAACCCCCTGAATAGAAGTTATAAAGTGAAGTGTTAATTTCTGACCTAAAGAGATTTTAAATAACAAGGTTTTCATACATGCCTAGGTTCCAGAATTCACATTAGTACTTTGAAGAGTGTGGGGTAAGGCTGGAAATCATTGTTTCAATAGCATTTCCCTTTCAGAGGAGCAAACAGACTGAAACCTTTGAACTAATATGTTCTATCTTCAGTAACTTGTCGCTGAAATACCTAGTGAGTGATACATATTTTAGAAACTAAGGCCAAAGCATAGCTGGTTTGGAGAAGGAAAATATTTTAACCATTTTAGCAACTTTCCACAATGAATACAATGAAGTTCCATTTTCTTTATCCAAAAACAAAAAACATAAAAATGAACTGCTATGCAATCTAAAAACTTCCGGAAAATAATAAATTCATTTTTCTCCAAATATATTTTTAAAAACTGAATTCACCATTTGAAAAAAAATTAATTTCTAGAAATTAATCACTTCTCAATTAGATTTTTATTCAATTGATTAAAGAATATGTTTATTATTCATAAATACAAAGATGGAATATTTATTACCTTATTACAGTTCTATTTTTCATAATTATAGTGAATTAAATGAGAAGTAGCACTTTCTCTTCTTTTTCTGAATAAAGATTATATGAGAAGAAAGTATTACAAAAAGGAAACAAATGATGGATTTTCATAAAGAGGAGAAACCTGATGGATAAGAAAGAAAGAACTGGATGAATTAGTACTTTCAGCATCCTATTGGAGAGACATACTGCTGGTTTCTAATTCAGCTTTAAGAGAGAGCAAAGGTCAGATATAAATTCCTGTGGTCCTGTAAAATGAACTGGCATACAAATACCACAAACGTGTATAAGAGTAATCATCTTGAGCTGAGGCAAACACAGACAAACTACAGAAGAGGTCCTATGTACAATAAGTAAAATAAGACTTTGTCCTCTCATTTTCCCTCCTAAATTGCTGTTTTTATTGATACCCATATAGGTCTACAGTCTCAAATCTGGGCCTAGATACTATTTTCCTTCAGTTGCCCAAATGCTTTTGATGACTGTGCATATTTGAAGACTCTTGATTATCATCTACAGCTCTGTGCACACCTGCCATGTCTATAACGTCTCCGATGATGTGCCCAATCCTCATGCCTCTGTTTAAAAGAGTTGATTCCTTTCGGGCCTCTTAAATGAACCAAATTGCCCATGCAGAAATATGTATATAACTATGTCATACCTGGAAGGGACTTAGGGATCTCACCTGCAAATGCATTGAAGATGAGCTGTCATGGCCTAAGAAGGTAGAGCCACTTGCCCAAAGTCTGAGTAATTTACTGGCAGAGGCAATATTGCCAATCTTCTTCGTATTGTAAGTTATTTTTTAATTTACATGAAAAATTAGTCAAATTGTATGATGACTTCATGTCTTCAAGCTGGAGTACATAGCACTTAGGAACACATGTAAACAATTTAAGGAGTAAGTACAAGGACATGAGCTTTAAGGAATTCAATTTCCAGATCCTTACATTCAAAACGTGATTTTTCTAATATTCATTTGTCTGAGACTACAACTGTGGTTGAAGCCTCTGATATCCTTTCTCATTTCCACTTTCATAACTGACCATCTCTCACGTTATAAAAGAAAAATATTTTTCTTACCCTTCTCGATTTTATTATGCATCACCGCAGGTTAAAAAGGACAACCCAAATTGTTGGTATCATTCAAACCTCCATTATACCAACACATCAGACAGCACAGTGGAGCTTTGTAACTTTCCTTTCTGTAAGTATATTTCTGTCAAGACAAAAATACAGTGTTAGGAAAAGAACATTTTTATCAATTGTTGCAATATTCTGAATATGAATGTGTTGTAAAGTGGAAGGAAGTGATACATTTTGCTAATGACCTCTGTGTTCCAACCTCCAATTATTGTCCAACTATTCATTTTTAATTATTACATATAATTATTATTATAAACAGTTCTCCTGAGGGAGAGTCTTATGAAGCAAAGTAGAGTATCTGTAAGAAAAATTAGAGATAAGATTTTATTTCATTTCTTTCCTCTTCCTTCCTTCCTTTCTTTGTCTCTCTCTTTCTTTCTTTTTCTTAAATCTTTGATCCATTTGACGTTTTTTCTTGTATGAAGAATGAGGTATTAATCTGACCATATCTTTTTTCAAATGATTTTCCCCTTTACCCAGAAATTTATTTAAAAGTAGATCTTTTCTCTCGGTGATTTAAGATGTCACCTTAATTACATACTAAATTTGCACATGTATTTGGGTCTATTTCTGGATTTTCTATTTGATTTCACTAAATTGCCTATTCATGTGCCAGTACCACACTGTGCTAATTATAGCCAAAGAAGCTGTTTTTAAAAGAAAAAAGAAGAGAAAGAGGAGGAGGAATTTAGTAGGACTTCTCCCAGATGTCCTAAAAATCTTGAAAGTTTCCTGGAAGCCTAAAAACCCATATTATATTATTGAACTGATAGTAACTAAAAAATCCTTCAATACTTTGAAAATTGCTCACATTAAACTATATGGATATGAGTTTAAGAAAATAAACTTAGGAAATCAGGATTAAGGAATAGTGGGATGGGCATATGGAAACCAGGGCCAGAAAGGAAATCATGATCTGTTGCATAGTTCCAATTTTCAGAAAGGAGAAAGTTTACCAGTTCGGTGGGGGACACAAAGTTGTTTTTTCTTCTTCTGTCACTAACATCTTAAAAGTTTAAAAGAAATCTTATGGAAAGAGCTGTAAAATAATTTAACATGGATGTTGAATAATATGCATATTTTAGGATTATAACTAAAATTCAGTTCTTACAAATTACACTAGAAATATATAATATCTTATTTACTTGTAGCATATTAGATTTCAGAAGACTTGGTGAAGGTAAAGAAAAAATTGAGTGAGGATCACTACGTTTACAAATGAACAAATCAAAATGTAGGAGGTTTTTAATCTTTAAAAGGACTCTAGGCTCAGAGTTGTGATTATTCATGAAAAAGGGCTATTATTAATCAAACATTTTAGATAGAAAATCTAATTTAGCCCAAAGGTTATGCATACCAATATACAAACTTTTCATATTTTTTAAAGTAATGGTAGCTATAGTTTATTGAGAACTTGCTAGATTCTGGGCACTGCATTGGTACCTTAAGACATCATCTTATTTAAACTTTATAAGCATCCTATGCAGTTGGTATCTACAACCACTATTTTACAGATAAGGAAATTAATCTATGAGATATTAGGAATTTTGTCAAAGGCCCAGAGTCATGACTGCTTCTTGGTGGAACCTACCCCTCTCTTCTAGGATTGGAACACCAACCCTAGATAGGTGACTAGACTCCACACAACAGGGCTCCTAATGATTAATACCTGCCAACATGGTATTGGTGCATGACATGAATAAAGTAACAAGGTAAAGTTATATATACAAAAGAGGGACATTTTACCACAATATTTATCTTAGATTGTTTATTTAATCTTTTATCTTCTAAGAGATTAGGCTGATCTTTTTTCCCTTGCCTCTCTTTTGTCAGAAGCAAACTCAGTGTTGTATAAGTATATAGTTACATTCCCCAAAAGGCCAGGTAGTCAGAGAAAGCCAGCGATGATATGATACTGGACATTAAACATAGCCTTAGCCAGACTTGAATTTCAGGTGGAGTCACTTGTCTGCTGAGAGAAATGTCATCGTCACCAATAAGGATTTTTAGACTCTGGCTTCAGAGTCCTGGATCCTGAGTGACAGTTCCAAATGGCCAATAAAGAGCCTCCTCTGAATTCTAGAGTCATGGCTCTGAACCTAAAAGCAAGATTGACTAATCATACATTTGTAGACTTGGCTGCTTTCACAGTGATGACTGGCTAATCAACTTTGGCCTCTTGTTCCTCTGAGATTTATAGAAAACACTTTAACTTTTGAGGCATTGTCTTATTTATAGAGAAATGGTGTTTGGTGTCACTCTGACTTCAGGATTGATTCAGAAGCTTTTCTGAACACTACAGAGTTTAATGTTTTTTCCACAATACTGCGTATTTAAGATATTATGATAACAAAATTGTAGAATAAATAACCTCTAAGCCATTTATACCCAATTCTAAACTAAAGTAAAAGCTGAACGCAGAATTGACAAATTATCTAGATTCTATGCCTCTCCTATAAACCTGTTGGCCAGTTATTAAAAGCTGCATGAGGAATGAAGTAATGGGGGAAAAATCTGCATATGATTTTTAAAAAGAAAAGAACTTGAAATTGACATGATTGCACTCTAGTTATTAATAAATTAACGTTCTCCTGTTTGTTACCTGTGTTGTTATCTTCTGATAAAAAAGTTTACAGAGATTTCTTTTTTGAGTATATATTTAAATTTGTGTTCTAAAATTTAAATAAAGTCATAGCAAGATGGATTTTAGTGAACGCACACTTCCCCTTTAAAAAATAAAATGAAAATGACTAAAGAAAAAATATGGGGAAAATCAATGCAGAGTGTCCTTTTTATCATTTTTGGTGATAAGCTGATCAGTAATCTATTTTGTCACACACACACACACACACACACACACACGCGTCAATCTGTAAATTAGTTAAAGTAAATTTGGAGCTCTATGTTCATCCCCTGATGACTTCTAGTGTCTTGACCTTGGAGCCATTTTCCTTTAGTGTCTGCCTCAATTCCAGGCCAATGCATTGCCATTACCCATAAGTAGTACAGGTTGTCCATGGCTCTCAAATATTGCCCAGGTCAGATTCTCTCAGCCCAACTCTGTGTCCTCTGAAGGGACCTTCAGCCAGGCTGGTCCTGGCATTTACATAAGAACAGGATATTAAAACATTCCCTGTGCATGTTTAAAGTTGATACTCATTGCTCAGTTATTTCAGAAACTTTTTAGAACAACTGCTCCATCTTTAAAGTGTTTGCAGACAGGTGTCATGGATGGACAGTCCAAGAGGGTCAGAAGCCATCAAAGCACTATTTAAAGTCAAAGCATGTCAGTGATGTTATTCACAGAACACCATCCCAAAGCTTGTAGGTCATCAAGTCCAACTCTGTCTAATTCAAGAATTCCTTCTCTACCATTGTGGAGGGAGGTAAGAGAGGGAAAGAGCATGGTATTTGCAAAATCAAAAGGTCTTGGCCTGAATCCTGACTCCAACTCATTCAACTCTTATGTTACCTTTGATCTTAGGCAAACCACAAACCATCTGAATCTTAACTGCACATGTAAACCCTCAGGTACACAGTAAGTGCTTAAAAAAATAATTGAGTGACTAAACGTGACAATAACATCAGTCTTTCAGAGTACTTAGAGGTTTCCAAATCATTTCCCCAGCCCCTGATCACCACTCTTCCACTTTGCACCTCTTTGAATTTAATGTTTCTAAAGTGCCTCATATAAGCGGAATCATATTTGTAATAGCTTTTTGAGTCTGGCTTTTTTCACTTACCAGAGTCCTCAAGGTTCACCCATGTTGTAGCATGTATCATTCCTTTTGAAGGCTAAATAACAATTCATTGTATGTACATGCCACATTTTGTTAATCCATTAATATAGCAAAGGATGTGTGCATTGTTTCCACATTTTGGTTATGGTGAATAATGCTACTAGGAACATGGGTGTACAAATATCTATTCAAGTCCCTGCTTTCAACCATTTTAGGTATGTACGAAGAGGAATTGCTGGACCATATGGTAGTTCTATGCGTAATTTTTAGAAATCACCATACATTTCCCACAGTGGCTCTACCATTTTATATTCCCACAAACAATGGACAAGGGGGTTCTAATTTTCCCACATCCTTGTCAACACTTGTTATTTTCTGTTTTTTTTTGGGGGGGGTGTATTTTGTTTTGTTTTGCTTTGCTTTTGCTTTTAAAAAGATCCATCTACAGGTTCGTGGGTGACTCAGTCAACTAAGCCTCTGACTTTTGGTTTCGGTTCAGGTCATGATCTCAGTGTCTTGAGATTGAGCCCATGTCAGGCCACCCACTTGGGGGACGTCTGCTTCTCTTCCTCTTCCTCTCCTTCTGCCCCTCATTCTTCCGCCTCTCCTTCTGCCAACTCATTCTCTCTCTCAAATACATAAATCTTTAAAAAATTAATATCCATCTAATGGGTGCAAAGTGTATTCTTTTTTTTTCAAAGAAGAACCCCCAAAACATGGGGTCTTCCCTGGACTCAGGTCTGAATTTCAGCTCCACCATGTTAGATAGCTGATTTACTCAATTTCTCTATGCTGTTTGTTTCCTCATTTGTAAAATAAGGTAATAATAAGCTTGTCTCTAGAATTGTTTTGAAGATTTGGTGAAATAATATATGTGAAAATTGTAACATGGTGTCTACACTGAGAAAGTAGAAGTAACTTTATTATTTATTTATTTATTTATTTATTTATTTATTTATTTATTTAAGTTCCTCACTCATTTTTATCAACGAAACCTAGCTTGGGGTCTAACACACAGTCAGTGTTTAATAAATATTTGATGATTGAGCTTAAAATAATCTGTAGACCACAGGCTACTGTTCTTTTGGCTACTGTGAATATAGGAGTTCAGAGTTCCTTAGCTTAGAAGAATTGAATGTACATATCAGAAGTTCGCTGCTCTGTAACTCACTGAGTGCAATTAAGTCCTTATCAATATACTACAGTCTTTATTGTTCTCCTCTAATGCTTTCTCATGCTCAGTAAGTGATTTTATTTTTCTCATAAAGTTGTAAATCAAGGAATCTTTCTGGGTATTGCTTTAAGCAAATATTTGTCCTGGGCGGACTCTACCCGACTATTGCTGGCAAGATTTTGGTGCTCAAAGTTCAAGATGGAATTAGTGGTATATGTTTTAAGATACTGCCTCAGCTGGGCTGATCTCCACTTAGGTATACTACATGTGACATTGAAGCCTGCAATATTCGGATACCCCATTCCTAGGTGGGCCTTAGGTTCATAAAAATCCTTAAATGGTATCTAAAACTAGGTTGTGTGTGTGTCTGTGTCTGTGTATCTGCAAATACATGCATTTTCAGGGGGCAAAGGTACAATTTCTATTAAAATCTCAAAGAAGTGTATGACCAAAAAAGAAAAAAAAAGGATTAAGAATGACAGATCTAGATGCCCTGGAGCACTAGACCCATTACCAAGCCAGAGCCATAAGTTTAGGGAAAGAAAGCCAGAACTTTATACAAATTGTGATATAGCTTCAGGTCTTAGGAAAGATAGAACCCCAATTACGAGAACTAAGCCATAGAATTAACTAACCAGTTCTATGTGTCATTTAAACTGGATAATTTAAATCTCCTTTAAACTCCCTCTACCTAGACAGGTTTGATCCGTAGCCTGCAGATCAATCCTAAAGATAGTAGTTAGGTCATAATATCTGGGAGCCACAAAGAGGCATGCAGGAATCACACTCATCCGAGATTTTATATGTTAGATGCAGGAAACCAAACATCACAGAATTATGATGTCAAATTAAAAATTCCAAAAGTATCCAAAATAGTATGAAAACATAAATTTAATATCTCTAAGATCCATCTAAATGAAAATGGCTTTTATTTGTATATACCATTCACGCCTTAACCTATTTTTGTGTTTTGATATGATAAGATACAATTTGAAATTGTTCATCTTTATTTTTTTTCAATTTTTTATTTACATTCTAGTTAGTTGAGGCACCTGAGTGATTCATTCATTAAGCATTTGCCTTCAGCTCAGGTCATGATCCCAGGGTCCTGGGATTGAGCCCCCCATCAGGCTCCCTTCTTAGCGGGAAGCTTGCTTCTCCTTCTCCCACTCCCCCGCCTGTGTTCCCTCTTTTGCTGTCTCTCTCTCTCTGTCAAATAATAAAATCTTCAAAAAACAAATAAATAAATTCTAGTTAGTTAACATACAGTGCTATATTGGTTTCAAGAGTAGAATTCAGTGATTCATCACTTACATACGCTACCCAGTGTTCACCATAGCAGGTGCCCTCCTTAATACCCATCACCCATCTAGCCCATCCCCCATTCACCTTCCTCCATCAACTTTCAGCTTCTTTTCTATCATTAAGAGTCTCTTATGGTGGGGCGCCTGGGTGGCTCAGTCGTTAAGCGTCTGCCTTCGGCTCAGGTTATGATCCCAGACTCCTGGGATGGAGCCCCCCACATCGGGCTCCCTGCTCGGCGGGAGGCCTGCCTCTCCCGCTACCACGCCCTCTCCTTGTGTTCCCTCTCTCACTGTGTTTCTCTCTGTCAAATAAATAAAATCTTAAAAAAAAAAAAAAAAGAGTCTCTTATGGTATGTTTCCCCACACGTTTTTTTCCCCCTTCCAATATGTTCATCTATTTTGTTTCTTAAATTCCAAATTCCATATGGAATAAATTCCATATGAGTGAAATCACATGGTATTTGTCTTTCCCTGATTGACTTAATTCACTTAACAAAATACAATCTAGCTCTATCCACATACTTGCAAATGTCAAGATTTCATTCTTATTGATGGCTGAGTAGTATTCCATTCCAGTAGTAGTATTCCAATTCCACACTATTCCACAATAGTGTGTGTGCTATTATATATATTATATATGTATATATAATATAAGTATAATACATATATGTGTGTTATACATATATATTATATTATATATTATACATGTATATATATTGTATTATATTATATTATATATGCATATATATTGTTGTTGTTGATAATGCTATAAACATCGGGGTGCATGTATCCCGATGCTTTTTCAAAGCAATAGTTTTGTACCCTTTGGGTAAATACCTAGTAGTGTAATTGTATTATAGGACAGTTCTAGTTTTAACTTTTTGAGGAACATGCATACTGTTTTCCAGAGTGACTGCACCAGTTCGCATTCCCACCAATCATGCAAGAGGGTTCCTCTTTCTCTGCATCCTCACCAACACCTGTTGTTTCTTGTGTAGTTAATTTTAGCCATTCCTACTGGTGTGAGGTGATTTTGTAGTTTTGATTTGTATTTCCCTGATGATGAATGATGTTGAGCATCTTTTCACATGCCTGTTAGCCATCTGGATGTCTTCTTTGGAAAAATGTCTATTTATGTCTTGTGCCCATTTCTTAACATTTCTTAACTATATCATTTGTTTTTTGGGTGTTGAGTTTGATAAGTTCTTTATAGATTTTGAATACTAATCCTTTATCATCAGATATGTCATTTGCAAATATCTTCTCCCATTTCTTAGGCTGTCTTTTAGTTTTGTTGATTGTCACCTTTGCTGTGCAGAAGCTTTTTATCTTGATGAAGTTTCAGTAGTTCATTCTTGCTTTTGTTTCCCATACTTCCAGTGACATATCCAGTAAGAAGTTGCTACAGCTGAGATCAAGGAGGTTGCTGCCTGTGTTCTTCTCTAGGATTTTGGTGGTTTCCTGTCTCACATTTATGTCTTTTATCCACTTTGAACTTATTTTTATGTATGATGTAAGAAAGTGGTCCAGTGTTATTCGTCTACATATGGCTGTCCAATTTCCCAACACCATTTGTTGAAGATACTTTCTTTTTTCCATTAGATATTCTTTCCTGCTTTGTTAAAGATTAATTGACCATATAGTTGTGGGTCCATTTCCAGGTTTTCTGCTCTGTTCCATTGATTTATGAAATTGTGCATCTTTAATATAGGACTGATAAAATAATTCCTGGAAAAAGACCAAAAATAAATATTGACTAAAAAGGGAAAAAACTAAGACACAAAAAATAGTGTATCTGTACATATTATAGAGACAGTACTTAACGTTTTTATAAAGCTGAAGTTACTTTCTATTTAGTCTATATAAGTAATAAACAACTCTACTTTCATAAGCAAGCCAAGCCAAATAAACAGACTGAGAAATGGTTTCTGAGTTCCATGCTTATAGAAATAAGCTAGGATGTTTCATTCTCTAACTACAATAAAATCACCCAAAGTGACCACAGAGATCCCATTAGCCTTATTTTTTTTTAAGATTTTATTTATTTATTTGGCAGAGGGAAGAGAGATCACAAGTAGGCAGAGAGGCAGGCAGAGAGAGAGGGGGAAGCAGGTTCCCTGCTTGAGCAGAGAGCCCGATGTGGGGCTCCATCCCAGGACCCTGAGATCATGACCTGAGCTGAAGGCAGAGGCTTTAGCCCATCCACCCAGGCACCCCCATCAGCCTTATTTTAAAAATTAAAATACAATAGAAAAAAAAAATTTTTTTTTTTGAGTTTTGAAGAACTTCTGAGGTTTTTGACCTAGAAGGGAAATTTCTAAGTCTGGAGGACTTTGACTTGGTTCCTCTGATATTTACTCTTCCTGTGGTAACACTCTCACTCTGATTCTTTTCCCCAGAAATCTGAGTGAAGTCTGAACAAAGCTTACTTCCAACTTATTCCCCTGCAGAACTGAGATAGGCAGAGATTTTCAAAGAGAAGGGGAAAAAATATAAGTGAACATGAAACACAAGTCCTGATGGGCTTATAAGTGACATATTTTACATACAGTCATCCCTTATTCTATAGATAGCCTTCATCTCTTTTCCATACCATCTAGCCCTAAGGAAGGTGCATCACAAGCACCTGGTTCAACTTCCTTGCCTTTCAGTTCTCAGCCTAATTCCAAAAGTACATGTGATTTCTTACCATACAGGAAATGGATACCTCAACATCTGTGCAGCCAAAATCCAGAGACCTTAGCTTTGCTGGTCATATAAAGCTATTTATACTTAGTTGGTCATATATAAGCTACTTATAGAACTATAATCCTGACTTCTTCATACAGGTTGAAGACTATAACAGTTTCTTAATCATAAGTAAATGTAACTTGAAATCAGTAAGGAATATACTAACATGAATTATAGTAGGAGTTGAGGATGAATGGAAGACATCAAGATCAGTCCATCACATGGGGTGCCCTGGTGGCTCAGTAGGTTAAGCATCTGCCTTCAGCTCAGGTCATGACCTTGGGGCCCTGGGACAGAGCCCTGTGTTGGGTTCCCTGGTCAGCAAGGATTCCTTTTCCCTCTCCCTCTGCCCCTCCCCACTGCTTGTGCTCTCCCTGTCTCAAATAAATAAATAAAATCAATTAAAAAAAAAAGATCAATCCATCATAGTGCAGAGTGCCCTTTAGGTTTCCTATTAAGTACAACTCTTACAGCATGTCAAGTTGGAATGAAGGATCCTGGGAAGCTGCTCTGGCGAAAAATCTCTCCTTTGTTGTCCTGCACTATTTCATGACATTCCGTTGTTTAAATGTATTTCTTTGCTTTAAAATCACCATGTAAAACACAGATGTGACCAGAAGAAGTTAATTATGGTTATTAAACAATTTTCTGCCACTAATACAGAATTTGTGCATTTGTTTCAAGATGGCTAACTTATCAAGATTAAAAAAATTTGGACATGGGTTGGAAGTTGGAAGAGATGTACTATAGGCAATCTGGGGTGATCTCCAAAGTAGTGTAGCAAGTGGTAGCATTAGGAATCTGCAAACTTGTAAAAGAGAGAATACCATGAAAGAGAAAATGGATATTTCACAGATTTGTTAACAAATGGCAATCTTGACTTCTGCTTTCCCTCAAATGAGTAAGAGCTTTCACAGAGTAAGTTATTTTAAAGTAGTATCTAAGATGGCCATGCAATTAACATGTACAATTTAATTGCAACAGAGCAGAAACTCAGGGAGAAGGGCCCGAGATCAGAGTACAAGGCTTTGGGAGGAGAAGAGAAGTGCCTACTTGCTTGAAAATGTCTGTAGGTGTCCTGGTCTGCCACTGAGCCACACGTTTCAGATTCCAACTGCAAGGGAAGCATTTTCTGAGCCTCCTTGGAGAAAACCCATGACCCCAAACCCTCCCGTTGAAGTTCAGTCCAGAGACTTGGTCTTCGCCCAGGGAGAAATCTGACTTCGTTTCTGGGAGGCAGTACCTTGTTGGGAAAGTTGTAAGATTGACATGATGGTGACAAGTCTGGAACGTCTTGGCTTGAATGCATAGCTCTTGCAACACCTTAGGGATGGTGTGCTGCCGCCCCAAAATATTACAAAATTATATTTAACATGTTTTTCTTTTTTTCAAAACAGTTTAATTTTAGGAAAGACAAAGGGAGTCTTGAAAAAATTATAGAGAAACACAAGAGAGCACACTATGCATGTCAGTTGTCTCAGTCACAGTGAAATGCAATCATCAAAAAGGCATTAATTGCTTGTTTTATACAAAGAAAATGGGAAAATATACTTTCATATGCTTAAAGCAATTAAGTACTACAATGAAAGACAGAAGTTTTTTTAATCATAATTTACAAATATTCTGCCCTTTCTTTTCTTCCACTATTCCGTTTTTTATTTATTTTCTTTTTCTTTTTTTTT
>CM053606.1:121215701-121237967 GCA_028646535.1 Procyon lotor | reverse complement strand
ATATCTGGGCTCTCTATTCTGTTCCACTGGTCTATGTGTCTGTTTTTGTGCCAGTACCATGCTGTCTTGGTGATCACCACTTTCTAGTAAAGCTTGAAATCGGGCAATGTGATGCCCCCAGCTTGGTTTTTCTTTTTCAGCATTTGCTTAGCGATTTGGGGTCTTTTCTGGTTCCATATAAATTTTAGGATTGTTTGTTCCAGTCTTTTGAAGAAATCCAGTGGAATTTTGATCGGGATGGCATTGAAAGTATAGATTGCTCTGGGCAGTATAGACATTTTAACAATGTTTATCCTTCCGATTCAGGAACGTGGAATGCTTTTCCACCTTTTTGTGTCTTCTTCAATTTCTTTCATAAGTGTTTTGTAGTTCTTTGAGTACAGATCCTTCACCTCTTTGGTTAGGTTTATTCCCAGGTATCTTATGGTTTTTGGTGTTTTTTAATTTATTTTCTAATGTGACTAGCCGAAATCTATACAGTTCATACTCTCTTATAACCAATGAAGAGAAAATAAATGAAACTTGATGACATATAAGTAATTATCTATTATGCTTACATGCTTTGGATTTGTTCAGTGTGTTTGTGGTATCATAATACATGCAGTGTAACAGAGAGCTCAGCCATAGTTGCTTTTTCTTAAGAAACTGGGTAATACTTATTTTCCACTCCAGGATCAGCTAGCACTTGTGTATGTCTTGCTTTTATTTCTGTTCTTGCTTCTGGAAATCTCAGCCAATTTGTAACAAAGGGCATATAAGGGATATTTTTAAAGCAGTGGTTCTCCAAGTGTAATCGTCAGAACAGCACCAATAGCAGCACTTGGGGACTCGTTAGAAATGCAAATTCTCAGCTTCTGCCCCAGACCCATTGAATCAGACTCTGAAGGTGAGGCCAGGCAATCCGTGTTCTAATAAATCCTCCAGGTGATTCTGATGCACGCCGACCTTTGAAAACCAGTGGCTTAAAGGAACCATGGAACAAAGATTTAATGTGTTGCAGAACTAGGACTCCTTTTTTCTTTCTGATCACTAAATATGAATGTTTTCTCTTCTTGTGCCATGGAGTTGAGTGGGATTTTTTTTCACCTTGGTTTTTTCAAAGAAAGACATTTTTTCTCACCTAAAAGTGTAATTGTCATGTCAATCACATGAAATAAAATACCTTTCCCACGTGATCATCTGGTGAGGAGATTTCCCAGTTTTTAAGGTGATAAATAGTGTTCAGAAGGAGGGACATTGGCTGAATTCACATGTGTCTGTGGACACAGGAAAACTGCAGAAATGGTTCTTTCTCCTTTTTTGAATTTTTAAATATGAGGCTTTTAATTAAAAATTGTTAAATAACTTTATTACAAAAATAATAAATCTTTATATACACAATACACATGTAAACCAAGTGAAAGTTCATTGTCTCTCTCATCTCTCCTCTTTCAATCATATTCCCTTTGAGGCAACAAATGATATGAGATTGGGGTTTATCCTTCCCCTCACTCTTCACTGAAAGCATGTGTATATGCAAAAAATAATTATATACAAAATCAGCCTCATATTATGCTGCTGCTCTGCCATTCATTTTTTAATACTTAAAATAATACAAACACAATTGCCTAGTGTCATTATTTCATTCATCTATCTTAAGTTTCTTTCAAAATGCCTGTCTTTTTAAACCCTGATTCAATTAACATCCTTGTACCTATATTTCAAATTACTCCTGTTAATTTTTCAGTAGCCTGGAGTTCTAGAGATGAGATTTGGGGTCCCAATTCTATGTCCATTTATAATTTAAATAAATACTCTAAACCAATGACTGTAACACTTCATGTTTAGTATTTAAAGAATACTAGCTATGTTTTGAATTTTGCCCTTTATCACAGAGGCCTCCCATTGTTTCGATTTGCATTTTCCTGCACAATGATCAAATAGAACATCTTTTCACACACCAGGGGCCACTGGTGAGCAAAGGGCCTAAAAAGTCTCTTCTTGGAGGCAAAGGGGAAATGGGGTGACCTCTGTATGTTCCAGGGGAAGAAAGGAATGGTGGGCTTCTCCGGTCCTCCACTATGTGGATTAACAGAGGCTGCTCAGAGTTACAGTTCTCCCCTGGGCCTGACAGAGCTGAAGGTTGCACACTGGAAACTGGCAGAGGCAAATTCTCTCCAAAGACCAAGGGGGATCTACTGGGTTTAACTGGAGAGGACTCATGGATATGCAATCAGATTGTCATCTTTCCCAATATCTCTGTTTTCTTCAGCTGTGTGTTCAGAGATTATGGTCACAGTTGTTCTCCATGAACTCAAAAATAAATTAACAAGTCCAGGCTATATTGAAGATAAAAGAAAACAATTTTTTAAAAAATATCAAAAGTGGATCAACCCTTATAAATTTATTTAGAATAAAACACCCACAAGGTCTATTAAGTGATGCACCAATTCTTCCAACTGCGAATCTTAAATTAAAAGTTCTGTGTGCGGATGGGTGCAGAACACTGTGGCATGAAGACCATATTCGGCTTCCCCAGGCTGCAATGTGAGAAATTCCTTTTACCATAATAATATGAGGGCGGCTGTGTCCAGCCAAGCAGGGTTCACTTTCTTAAGTCATGGAGGTTTATCAGGTCAGGCAAAGTTTCAGAATCACTTAATCTCACCTTTCATCGTCCATTATGGTGGAGCTGAAGGTATCTAATTCTAGATTTATGTGCCCGTAATGTGTTCATGTTGCTCTGAAGTGAGGCACCAGTAAGTGTACTCTCCAGATAATAGAAGTTATCCTTTCTCATAACTGATGTCATTTAGACTCTCAAGCAGATATGATAACTCAATTCAGAGATCCTCACCATTTTAGAGACTGATGATGATCTAATCATCCTGCTTCACGCAGCTCAGCTGCATCTCCAAGATCAGTCTTCCTCCTAAGCCTTTGCCCCATCTGTGTGCCACCCCCCCCCTTCCGTCTCCTCTTGGACCTCTTAGCTGCTGGAGCTTTTCTCGTCCATCTCTGGGTCATAGAGGGAGGGCAGAGGGCAGCCTTCAAAGCCCGGTAACAGCTGTTGCCGCCAGTACCATGAGCAGACAGTGAACACCCACCCCCTTCCCAGGCGTCTCTGCAACTCTCTGTCCACAGGCCCCTCGGCTGCCACTGCAAGGTGGCTAATGCTTGGGCTAATTTGATACTCTCTGTCACAGTTTATGATCTACTAAAAATTGAAACTTATTTATTCTCCAGTTAGAAGGTTTCAAGTTTCTGGTACTAAGATTAGACCAAGTCTTAGGTAGAGACATGATATCTCTTCCCGAAAATGGTGTACTAAGATTCTGGCACATTTTCCAGAGATGAGATGTTTCATAGCTTAGTGTGTATTGGAGCAGTCTTAGTTGATTGAAAACTCTGTTATTCCAGTTCCTCGTGGGGCTTCTTCTGGTGGGTTCCAATTCTTTGTTCACAGTATCACAAATGTCCCATGGAAATAAATGAATAAACTCAACTCATTTGTTTATCCATCCCAACACTTAACTGTTTGTTGAGTATGATTGAGTATCTGCTAAAAGTAGTGGAAGATCCTTCGAATCTTATCATTTAGTGGCCAAACACTAGTGGGCTTAGACCCTGCCATCAGTTATGGGGGCAATATTAACTGCCATATTGGAGGCAAGAGGAGAACAATCATGAGTTCATTGAAAGACAGGAAGAGCTCAGAGTGCCAGCAAGTCACTCAGTGTCGATGCTTTAGCAGAAAGACCGAAGAGATGAGTTTTTAGTTAAAATGGTAACATTTTCACAGATATGACTTGAAAATATGTAAATCTGCACTTCTTAAGTGACCAGCTGATAGAACTCTTGACAGCATCTATTATCTGCATGAACAGAAATATTTATTGTGCTGTGCATTTGTGCATAGCACTCTACCAGGAGCTGGAAAAAGATGGGCAAAGGTTAGTTTTTAATTTAAGAAACTGGAGTTTTTCTCATTAATTTTAAAAGCAACAAAGGATAACTTGAAACAAAAATGTTGAGAAAGAAAAATCTTCCCTTTACTTTTATTCCTAATTGTGAGTGAATAGACATGCAACAAAATACCAACCATGACAACCTAGCAAATCAGTATAGACTTAATGGCTCTTATAAAATATAACCCACATCCAAATCAGTCTGACTCACCTTCATGGAATTGTGCCACAGGGGAATTAAAGGTGAACAGTGGCCATGAATGATTTTATTGATAATCATTTTATCAGACCACAAATCTTAGTTCTTCCTAATCACTCTATCTCATGTGTCTATTACTGACATCAGCATTGACATTTTCTTCAAAATAATATACAACATGTTATCTGCCTAAAATATCCAGTTAGAATCAGTGAGTGATCAATCAGAACTTAGAAAATTCAGTAAGATCACCAGATAAAATAACAGTATAGAAAAATCCATTCCTTTCTGCTATATCAACCATAATCAATTGAAAAATATTCAAAGAACAATACACTTTACAGTAATAATAAAACTATTGGCTTATAATATTATTTCAACTATCTTCACTTCCCTCCCTGCCCATATCACACACATACACAATTATACCTGAATTTTATTTATTTTTTTAAAAGATGTTACTTGTTTATTTGACAGAGAGAAAGAGCACACAAGCAGGGGAGCTGCAGAGGAAGAGGGAAAAGCAGGCTCTACACTGAGCAGGAACCCCGATGCGGGGCTTGATCCCAGGACACTGGGATCATGACCTGAGCTGAAGGCAGCCACTTAACTGACTAAGCCACCCAGGCACGCCTATATTGGCATTTCAAAAAGCAAAATCCTTATATCTTTTTCAGCTCAAAATGAAGCTAATTTCCCTCAATCTTTTTCCTAAATGTGCCAATCCAATTATGCCCAGGGCTGAAATTCATTCCCACCTAGCCAGTTTCCTCCTCAGTACCCCATCTATCACTACCACCAATCTCCACCACTACTTAATGACTCCTTGAAAAGTGCTCTCTGCCTCCTGCTTATCTAGGCCTGAATAACAGCATCCAAAGATGCCTTTGCCCTAATTCTCAGAACTCATGAACCTATGATCTTACAGAGCAAAAGAGAGTTTGCAGAAGTGATAATAAATTAAGGATCCAGGGATGGGAAGATAATTTTGGATTATCCAGTTGGCCTAATATAATCACAAGATTCCATATAAGAGGGAAGAGAAGAGAGAGAGAGAGAAGATGCTAAGCTGCTGGCTTCAAAGATAGAGAAGGGGTCACAAGCCAAGAAATGCAGGCAGTTTCTAGAAGCTAGAAAAGGCAAGGAACCAAATAGCCACTAGAGCCTCCAGAAGGAATAGAGCCCTGCCAACACCTTGATTTTACCGCCAAGACTCATTTCAGTGTTCTGACCATCAGAACTCTTAAGAAAATAAAATTCCATCCATTGCTTTGATTTAAGCCAATAAATTTTTGCTGTGTGTTGCAGCAGCAACAGGAAACTTCTATGCTCCCTCTAGGTCTTGTTTGCCACAAACCTTGGACCACAGAGCTGTTCAGAGAAAGGCAACTTGCATGATCAGTGTGCACCTCAGGGTGACAGTAGCTGGAGAACATGCGCTCTTAGCACAGGTTGGGGGAAGAAAGGATGAAGTGGAAGCATCTTCTAGTAATGAGCTCCCACGGCTTTTCAGATATCGTGCTAAATGCTTTACACGTGGTCTCTCTTTAACCTTTTCTCTTGATTATCTTATCTTGGAGGTGTCCACTGCTTGTCTTCAGGAGTGTTGATGGTCTTTAAACTGTGAGCTTATTATTTGATCATTATTTGCGGAAGTCCTAAATTCTCAATTACGCCGCCTTCCTTTCAGAGAGGTCAGTAACCAGTGACCATCACCGAACAGTTCCATTCCCGAGAGTCTTGACTCAGCAAGAGAATCATGGGTTCAGATTCCAGGGACCCAAGCCTCAGAATTATTATAATAATTAAAGAAGATAAAAGATTGCAAAATCCCATTTTTTTTTTAATCTTTCTGGAAGGATTTATGAAAGAAGGGCTATGGAATTTGTCTCCCAAGACTAGCTGATGTCATGGGATGTAACGAGACTTAAACTGTTCTTTCTGTATCTTTGTCTCTTGTTTTGTTTTTTCAAATTCTTCTTTTTAATCAAATGCTACACCAGGAAACATAATGTGTAGGGAACCTCACCACACGCTCTCCACATTCCTCCGAGGAATCTGGTCTCCTCATTGGTGTATCATATATAATAGCAGTAATGGGTTTTGAGCCAGCTATGTTCATCTTAGAACTCATTTTTCCAAGAATCTGGATGTTCCAGGGTATCTAAAAGAGGCCAGGGCTCAGAGATACTATCTGTGCTCATATTATTATTATTATTATTATTATTATTATTATTATGGGCCTTGGCGGAAGGGGCTTTGTTACAACTCCCACTAAGTTGTCCACAAGATGTAAAGTACCAGTGCAAGCAGTTTCCACAGGGGTTTTGCACAGATGAAGAGAAAGAGAAAACAACCCTTTAAAAAATTGCTCTTCTCCTTCTCTGGCTTTCCTTTCTGCCTCACTTCAATTTCTAAGTGGTGTCTTTCTCCTTTCAAACCTCCTCCACCAATTAAAATAAGAAAGATCCTGATGTTATCATTTGCTTTTGGTTGAACTTCATTTTTGGTTATGGGTTAGCTATTCCAGGTCTTTCTATTATTACGTGTAACTTGAATTTCCCCAGGCTCCACCCACTAACCTATAAGGACAAATTAATTCACTGATTCCTTGCTCTGACTTGCTGGACTAGAGCCTCCACACTTCCACGCCAATCGAAACCTCACCCAAGTTCGTTCTTGGCATCCTTCAAGATGTTTCGGATGCTCTGAAACAAATTGGCTCTTCTTTCATCTGGCGCTCTTATTATGGACTTACTTACCTCAAAAGCAATTTGAAAGAGGTGCCACCCCACCACCTTGGCTGCTGGCAACCCCCCCTGGGAAGGTTACTTTCCTGACTAGTGGTACATTTGGGGATTCTTTCCCAACTGCGTATCTTCAAGGTATCAAGTGACCCTTCACTTCTTTCAGTCTTCACTGTGTTTAAGTTACTATGTAGTGTTTTGTGACCTGATGGGCGTAATGCACCCAAATTGTTGCAGTTTGTCACCTGGACCCTTAACCAACTTTGCTTTGGCCTGTGGATCTCACAAAATCCATCTCGAAGATAGCCCCTTTGATTTTACCTGCCATATTTGCTTTTTCCGTGTTTTTTTTAAAGAAATTAATAACGCGTTGATAGTTAAAGACTTTCATTTACACCTCCCATTCCCTCTCCCTGTTTTCCTTCCTAAAGGTGACTACAATCACCTGAAATTGATGTATATTTTTCTCAAGTATATTCTTTGTGATTACTACATAGTTCAGATCCATAAATTTTATGTTGCATTGTTATGCATGCTTTAAACTTTGTATAATTTGTATTATACTATGTGCATTGTTCTTCAATTTAACTTTTTTTGCTTAATTATGTTTTTGAGATTTATGTGTTGATATACATAGCTCTGTTTATATTCCCTCATATGATAATGTCACAATGTATTTGTCTATTCTCCTGCTAGTTGATATCTATTTCCAGAAAACTTTTAGCTATTAACTACTACAAAAAAGCTTCAATAATTTTTTTCCTTGTAAATGGATTTGAAGAAATTTTAAGTGTGGAAAATTTAGAATGAGGAAGTATTGTTCTTCAGAGATCATAGTTATAGTTGTTGCTCAAGATCACAATAATTAGGTAGAGTTTGGGAGAAAGGTGGTAGGAGAACAGAGTTGCTTTCCTGGAATTATCTCTTCCTTTCTTCTTACCTTCTCCCTAAGTCTCACAACTTTTTACTTCCTCTTTTTCTGCCACCAGAACTCTCCTCTATGGTCAATCAAGAACCCATCCAATCTCTTAGAGTAAAAATAGTCTGCTTTTGGGATTAAGCAGATCTGAGTTAAAATACTGCCTCTACTTCTATAAAAGCTTGAACAAAGTTGAGTAATCCATCTAAACTTCATTTTTCTCATCCATTAAAATTAGAATGCTATTAATGACTCCATAGTGTTATTGTGAGGAGTAAGAGATAATAGGGGGGCCTTATAGCAAACTGGACTCCTCCCATAGGGAGTGTGGCGCCTCCTGTTGAAACCCCGGGGTGAGAGGGGGATTTACTGTGTGACTTAAAGCCTCTCCACATTTCTATAGCAAAGCAATCAGCTTTTTATATGCAAGCACAGGCCTCCTAGTGTTTCCAGAGAAAAGAAATAGAATTTGTCAGTTTCAAGGCCTGAGGCTGGAAATTGGTGCAGAGCCTTTTCTGTTTGTCCAAGCAGCGGTAGATAACATCCTAACTCATCTCTTCAGAAATAACTTCTTCCTTCCAACTGTTAACCATTTCCCATCGCATTTAGTATAAATTAATTTTACACATGGGAGACCCTTAGTGATTGTTTCCCATCCACTTTTCTAAACTCACCTCAAACCACTTTCTCCCCACTTAACTATGTCTCAGCTCTGCTTCAGCTCTTTTGCATGTAGCAGACTTCCAGAAACTTTGTGACTTAAAACAACTATTATTTATTTTTCACAATTCTATGGAGTGGGAGTAAGGGGTGAAGAGAATAGGAGGGTCGGTTTACTGGTTTTGCCCAGACTCACTCATACAGCTGTATTTAATTAGAGGATTGGCAAGGAGCTAAGTTCAGTTGGGCCTCTGGGATGACCTGGCTTTGCTCTCCAAGTAGTATTTCCATTTGGAGGAGACAAAACCAGACAGGGCTTTTCTCAGGGCTCTGTGTTCTAAACAAGCACTTATCAAGTCTGTGCTTGTGTTGTGTTAATGTCCCATTGGACAAAAAAGTCACAGGGCTAAGCCCAAAGTCAATAATGGAAGGGGACTACATCAGGGCATGGATACCAGGAAGCAGGGGTCATTGGGACCCATGCATGGGACAAGACCCAAAGGCCAATTTTGTTTCCTAGAATGAACTGAGGGGTTTTTTTTTCTACCTTAACATCTTTGCATAGTTTCTTCCTTTATTCATTTAACAAATACTTAGACACCCACAGATATTGGACAAAATGCTGAGGGCTCTCATGTAGCTTTCCTTCTAAAGGGAAGAAGTACACAATAAGCAAATGCAAAACTAAACAAGAAAACTTTTATGGTGATTAGAGCCCTGAAAAAAATAAATCAGGATGGTGGGTAGCAAGTGACTAGCAAAAGAGTTAAGTTTAGTGAGGTCATGAAGGCCTTCTGAGGGGATGGCACTGGATCTGAATTGGAAAGATGAGAAGAACCAGTCATGTGATGTTATAGGCAAGGAATGTTCCAGACAGAAGAAATGGCTCATGCACATCTACCACTGCTCTCACTGCCTCCTACTCCTCCTTGGTTTCCTTTGTGCACAGCTGGTGCCTTCTCTTCTTGGCTTGAAGAGCTCTTCTTTCCCTAGGCTTTCTCTGTCTGCCTACTACAGTAGCTCATTCCTGCCCCTACCACTCCCCACCTGATTTACTGCCTTAGAGAATTAACAATTTTCAGTTATTTGCTTGTTGTTTACTTATTTCTTATAAGTCCCCAATAAACTATTATACCTACAAAGATTTGCCAAATTTCTTGAATAGTCTCATACAACTATGATTATTCAACACTCAGTGATAATCATTAAGTGATTAAATAAATAAATTAACATACTAAGTCCCATAGGCTAGAAGTATGACCACAAAATGCCGGGAGCAGGTTCTTATGTCCAGTTCTTGATGGGCCCAAACTCCTGTTACCCTTCTCTCTCCAGGTTGGGTTTGGAACCAGTCCACTGAGCAGGTTCTTTCTGGAGGCTTCATTTTCGAAGAGTCTTTGGAGTTTCCCTGCCTCTGAGCTTAGGTCAGCAGTGCCCTGTCCAGCCCAAATGTTTTTAATAAATTTCAACTCCAACGACAAAGCTTTGGGTATTGGTCCTTTTTTCTTAAAAACTCTCCTAGGATTCTTATATAAAATTCCTGTCTCTTTCTCCTGCTATCTTCAAATTATCATGGAAAACAATGACTTAATTCTTTGATATTAGACACCCCCTCCACCCTCATGAAGAGTGATAGCAGCTACCAACCATAAAGAGCATCCCAAGCCAGACACATGAAACATGATATCATTGACCCTCACTACAATCCTACTGGGTGGAAATTCTTGTCCTCATTTTTCAGATTAGGAAACAGAGACTTAGAGAGATACAAGCAATTCCTACAATGTCACACAAGGAGTAAATTGTCCCCAAGTGCAGTCTCCCCAAGTCTAAATCTGATCATCTTCCTCCACCCATATTGCCATTGTGTTGACACACTCAACATGGGGGAGGAAAATACAGGTCCACTATGCCTTGCCTCATCCCTAAAATCCAAAACTTCCTGAAAACCAAAATTTTTTCTGCACAAAACCTGACCTGACTTGACCAGAACTCATGCGTGAGCAAAACTTGACCTGAACTGATGTGAAGCTATTTATGGTCCTTATTTATTCCACTTACTGTGACTACTCATACATTTTGCTGCAAAAAATTGTAATATGTTAAATTATAGGATGCTCCTCCAGGACCCATTACTTATACAATATCTGAAATATATTGCTCTTATAAGATCTGAAAAATTCTGAATTCTAAAGCACATGTGACCCCAGAGGTTTCAGACGAGCAACTGGAAATCTGTAGTAAGTCATATTTTTGAATGACTTTATACACTACAAGGTAATTATATTACCAGTTTACAACAATTAGATGTAATCTGAATGTCTCACAGTTGGGGAGTGGCTAAATAAACAATGACAGTCCATGCAACAGAATATTGCAAAACCCAAAGAAAATATTCTTTATATAGTGATGTGGCCAAATTCCAGCACAGTAAGTGGCAAAAGGGCCAAAAATGTACATATAGTATAATACCATTTGTATTCTTTAAAAAGAGAAAATATATGCAATTATTTCCACATATCTGCATCACATATCTCTAGAAGATATGGAAAGAATTGATAACTTTGGTTCTCTGGAATAGAGAATGGGAAGGGGATTTTTTTTATGTTGTACTCATTTATATCTTTGATTTTAGAACCACATGAACATATTACCTCCCAAAATGAAAGTTATAAATAAAAATATTTGTAAATGATTTTTTACAATGCGGAGAAACTTAAAACGCAAATGCTACCCAAGTTAGCTGAGTTACAGGGCATAGCCTCATGTTAGTCATTAGTGTGGCACATAATTAATGACCCATGTTCTTCTTACTTGCACTTTTTTCTCATTTGGACGAGACATTTTTCCTCACACTTTTGATCGCTGGAGAGCCCACACTGGCCTCTGTTCCTGGCTCATGGCAACCTGTGCTTTCTCTTGTTTCTTAGCTTCCGAGACCTAAACTCTTCCCTAGCCTAAACTCTTGGCCTCCAGTCACCTGAACCTGAGCTCAACTAAAGGTTGGTATCAA
Organism: Procyon lotor; assembly: GCA_028646535.1. Classification (NCBI taxonomy): domain Eukaryota; kingdom Metazoa; phylum Chordata; class Mammalia; order Carnivora; family Procyonidae; genus Procyon; species Procyon lotor. The sequence goes on along the minus strand of CM053606.1, from coordinate 121,226,482 downwards.
GTCAGAGAACTGGGTAGGAGAAGAGGATCCTGGGCTGGAAAGGGGGATGAGCTGGCAGGCAGAATGGGTAGGAGGATGAGTCCTTAGACAGGTCACGGTCATTGCCCATGGTGGAACATCAACCTCAAGTCAAAGGCAAGGTCAGAGTCCAGGTGGGAGAACTGAGCCTGAGGTCCAGGGAGCAAAGCTGCTCCAGATGGCACCAGACAGAACTAAAACCAAGCATATAGGTGTAGGTCTGACTCAGGCTAGGCACCAGAAACAGAGTCCAGCTTCCAGAAAAGATAAGTTCACACACAGCCACTACAGATTGGAATGATGACATTCCCCCTGGACTGCTTTTAAGCATTTTTCCTGCTGGGGACAAATAAGAGAGAGAGGGAGGATTCTACAAGTGCTACTTGGTGACATACAGTAGGGTAAAATGTGGTGCTCTCCCCTCCCACATTTAGTGCTGTTTATCCCAATTTTATCCCCAAAGAAGCCATGGGTCACTGAGTTCCCAGCAAACTTTTCCCATCCATACATGGAGTTGGGTTGAATAATTTTGACGGCAGCCCTGAGGTTTAATGAGGCAGGCTGGTGACATTAATGACAGCGGGTGAATAAATGTGAGTTACAAAATAAATTCACAGCTAATTTCAACAACCAGACTTGTGGTGCCTGAGGCAGTGCCTGACTGCCATGGTGCCATTTGTTTTGTTCCTTGTTCATATTATGATGAAGGGATTAAGTTGTGCTCAATTTAGCTTCATCTAGACACTGCAGTTCAAGTCGTCCGTCAGAGCTGCATTTCAGTCCTTTGGAATTGAATAGCAGTATAAAAATCTCTAAGGTGCATCTATTTATCATCCATCTTTTCATTGGAACAATAGCAGCCTAACAAGAAACAAGTAACATATCAGGTCCTCACCTGTAGGTTCTCAGCAGAGCTAGTGAAAGGACGGGATTTTCAAGCTCACTTTGGAAGAGCAAATAGGAAGGAGACAGAAAGCAAATCATACATCGGTTGCCTTGGGCAGGACACCTGCCCCGTCAGTCTCTGCTACATCCAAATGGAAAAATGGGGGATCTAGGATTACCTTCATGCAGTGCCAGTGGCCAACACACTGAAAGGTCACATCTATTATCGTTGGCATTTCTCTCCTCTCTGGGCTGTTTTTTGAGAGTATGTCATACTCATCTCATACAGAAGGTATGTTCATCATGCCAGAACATTGCTGCGAACATCTGATCTAATAAAAGATACCCTATCTTTCTTGTCTTCAAACTTGATCAAGTCTAGCTGCTACTAAAAGATGATTCCTTTCTTCCTCGCCACTCCAACTTTATTTTTTAAGGACTTGAAACCTTGAGTAAAGTTTTATTTGTCACCTTTATTTTAGAGTGACAATGATTCCTTTGAAGTCATTATAGTAACCAAAACAAATGACAGTCAGCCCCAAGCCCAAAAGTGACTATATGTTATAGTCAAGGCTCCTTTGGAAGAAGCCACTGGACTTTATTAATAATATCATGCTTAACAGCAGAAAGCTTGAGATTAAATGAGTGGTATTTAATTATTTAAATAATTATTATAATATAATTATTATATAATTATATTATATAAATTATATAAATATATTTATAATTATATAAATATAATTATAATATTATATTATATTATTATATATATTATATATATAATAATATAATATATAATTATATAATAATTATATATTATAAATTATATAAATATAATTATAATATATTATAATTATAATTAAATAATAATTATTATTTAAATAATTAAATAAGTTGAAGGAGGACTAGAGACAAAATCTTAACCAGCAAGCAAAATTAGGATAGAAAAGTGTAGGACCAGCTGATGCCAGCTGCAAGCAGCCACACAGTAGAATCTCATCCAACTCTGCAGGGGGCCAGGCCATGGGAACTCTTGGAGCCTGAACAGGAGCCACGAAAGACCACAGTGTGAGAATGCTGAATGTAAACCTAGCTAGCTAGCGCCCCCAGGAATTACCAACAGGAGGAATTGATAACACTGCCAGGAATTCATCTTCCCCAGATCAAATCACTGCATAAAATCAACCTTATTTGTTCTAGGAAGTCCAAATTCACAAGCTCCATTCTAACTGAAGCTTAGTTGTTAGCCATAATGGCTCTTAAGGACTCTTTTGGATTCTTTGGGTCTCCATTTTTAAGAGAATTATTGACATGAACCTGGGGAGGTGTTTTTCCTGGAGTTCTTTCTCACCAGACTGGTTCCGGCTGCCTCCTGGGTGATGATGGAAAACTAAGGCACTTGCCAACATATCATCCTCTCATTTTGTAATCTTTGGGCACTTGTACAAAAGTTATGTGGAATTTTACCAACTAGTGAAAGGCAGAGGCTGGAGCAGTCTTAAAGGATTTAGGACTATTACTGCAATGTCCAAATATTGCATGTTAAAGAATTCCACCACAGGACCAGAGAAACTTGGTATAAGGGAATAAGATCAGAAGGCTTTCACTCAATAGCTTTTTACTCTTAACCTTGTTTTGAGACCCAAGGTCTTTCAAGTCACAGTTCAAGCAAACTCTCTACACTTTTCTAATTTCAGAAGCTAAAGGAGCCCTCAGACAGCATAGGAGAAACCCTGTGCACTCTCTCTATGGAGTCGTTGCTGAAGGAAGAACTAGACTTTAGGAGTCCTTAAAATTCTTCACTTACTTCTAGCCAAACTCATCTTAGATATCAGCTTAGTATAAGTTGTATATTTAGGTAGCTTTCACTTGCCTGGAGCAACTTGAAAAAAAATCTTAAAAGAAAAACAGGGGACACTCAGAATAGGACATATGGCCTTGGGGCGCCTGGGTGGCTCAGTCATTAAGCGTCTGCCTTCGGCTCAGGTCATGATCCCAGAGTCCTGGGATCGAGCCCCACATCAGGCTCCTTGCTCAGCAGGAAGCCTGCTTCTCCCACTACCATTCCCTCTGCTTGTGTTCCCTCTCTCACTGTGTTTCTCTCTGTCAAATAAATAAAATCTTTAAAAAAAAAAAAAAAAAAAAGACATATGGCCTCTACCACCTAAATCGATGGCCCAAGAAACATTTTGTATAAAGGGAGACAGGATCAGGAAAGACTTTCATTAAGATCTGGCTATTTCATCTTCAGCTAAAAGGACAGGAATCTTTTCTGAAATCTTGTTGTGAGGAGCCTTGTATGTATTTACTTTTTTCTTCCTCCACCTCTAGAAATAGAAGGGAGGAGGAGCCGTTATGTTCTGCCCTGTGCTCCAACTCTTCACCCCCAAAACTAAAAGAAATAAAGTAAATTTTTGTGGGAATGTGGAAATATGCATTCAGCAGTTATACTGAAACCAGGGGATTTAAATCACATGCAGCTTGGCTTCTCCATAGAAGTGTGGGGAAGGTGGGCATTGAAGGAGCCTGAGAAGGGGTGTGTGGGATAACTCTTTGGGCCTAACTAGACTGGCTTCCAGAGATGTGAAAAACCACAGCATCCATTTACTCAGGAGAGATGATGGTCCTTATCGTACCCTGAACCCCCTGAGACAAAACCAAACCAAACCCTATTTTAGGGAAACTATACTGACTGTTTTGGGGTAAGAGCTCACCATATCAGTGAACCTCATAATAATGAAGGAAAAAGGGATAGAAGGAAAGCTACTGATAATTTGATTTGACAACTTGTCACTGTGGGAAGAACACTTGATAGAGTTTGAAGACTCAGTGTTCTGGTTCTAACACTTATATCAGAGTTTGGATACATGGTCTCACTTCTTCATCCATGAAAACCTCTTTCTTTATTTTGAAGTGAAGCTACTAAAATGTGTTCCACCCAGCCCACAAACATCTTAAAAGTTATAAATAAGGGGCGCCTGGGTGGCTCAGTGGATTAAAGCCTCTGCCTTCGGCTCAGGTCATGATCTCAGGGTCCTGGGATCGAGCCCCACATCAGGCTCTCTGCTCAGTGGGGAGCCTGCTTCCTCCTCTCTCTCTGCCTGCCTTTCTGCCTACTTGTAATCGCTCTCTCTATCAAAATAAATAAATAAATCTTAAAAAAAAAGTTATAAATAAGATCATATGGATAAATCCCCCATTCTTGAGAGCTAGTCTAAAAGAAAGAATTTCTTTCTTGAAAAGCACCTGTAATCATTCCTTTTATTCCTTATTCATTTCTTAGAAAATGCCCTAAGGACATTTATGTCTCATGGCTTCAAGGCTGATTAGCTAACATATTTCATCAATCAAAGTCTTAGGAAACTCTGACCCAGCCCTATGTCCTCAATTCACCCCAGCATTTAACTCTCCCATCCTACTTAACCACAGCCCATGCAGTGTTCCATTATTAGTAGTACACTCGGTTAAAAAAAAAACAACAAAACCCCTCTCTGTTACTGTGTATCTGCTATTATCATTAAATATATTTTTAATATATATTAAATATATAATAATATAATATATGTAATATAATAAATATATAAATAATATAATAAATATATATTTAATAAAAATATATTATTATTTGGTATTAAAGTACTGTATTTGCTATTATCTCTAATCCTCATTAAAAAAAAAACAACTTCAAGGTGAGTATTACTATTAACCTAGTTTACAACAAAGAAATAGCATGTCTCAAATAAATTCGGTGCCTGGATAAAGGATTTTATAGTTAATGCTAGGACCTGAAAATATCTCCAAAGAAAAAGAAAGTCTTTAGAGACTGAAGGAGCATTGTAGATACTATTTTGCCCCATTAGGTGTTTTTGTTCACTCTTTTAAGATCAATAAAGAGGGTTTCTGTAATGTACTTCTGTGCACTCTGCTCTTGAATGAGTCATTCTGCAAACCACTGGTTCAATCAGTGCTCTTGCCACTTTTCTTTTATAGACCTACTAGGACAGGTCCCAGTTAAGAGTGAATTAAAATAACAAACTCCTGCCTGTGGCGATGAATATTTCCACTACTAAAAGGCATTTTGGTTAATGTACCTGTCTCTACTTACCATTGATGTGATGTAAGCATTTAATTAAAAAAAGCCCTGTAGAGCAGTTCACCACTCTATATTTAGCATGTTGACCCAACAGATAAAACAGTTAAAATGAATTAACAAAAAAGAATTTATTTTTTTTAAGATTTTATTTATCTATTTGCCAGAGAGAGAGCAAGGGAGAGGGTGCAAGTGCACAAGTGAAGAAAGGGGTAGGCAGAGGAAGGCGCAGACTCCCTGCTGAGCAAGGAGGCCAATGAAAGACTTGATCCCAGTAATATGAGCCAAAGGCAGACACTCAACCAACTGAGCCAACACAGATATCCCTTAAAAAAAGAATTTCTTTCCTGGAATTAGGTACTAGTAATACCAGTAAAAGCATTACAGGATTGAAAAAAATCTTGCAGGGAAAATAGACTAATCCATAAAATAGTGTATCCTGAAGTAGCTACTAATATTTAGTATTTTTCTAAAGGAGAGGGCATGTCAGGAAAACAGCATTCAGGGCCTTTAAAAAGTGTCAGTAAAAGAATCCAAATGCATTTAAAAAGATCACCTGGGAATTTTTGTTAAAAGTACTGATTTGGGAGCTAGTCCAAGATGGCAGAGGAGTAGAAGACCTTAGGTTCGTCTGGTCCCTGGAATTCAGGCAGATAGCTATCAAATCACTCTGAACACCTACAAACTCAACCAGAGATCTAAGGAAAGAATAGCTACAACTTTACAAATAGAAGTACTACCACTTTCTGCAAGGTGGGAGGTATGGAAAAGTGAATCCAAGGTGATCCATGGGAAGATAGGCCAAGGCAGGGTGGGAGGCTCTGTAAGCCAGCTATCTGGAAGTGATATAGCAGCAGAGCACAAACTTAGAACTTTTAGAAGTCTACCCCGGTAAGGGACACCTCTGCCTGAAAGGTGCTCAGTTGGCAAAAGAGGGCGGAATGCTGGGGGGGATAATGTGATCTCAGGATCCCCGGGGTCACGGATATCGGGCATTGGAGCACAGAAGCCAGTTATAATCAGTAAGCCTAGGAATGAGCTCTCTGCTGGGGGTTGCCATCTACCACTAACAGCAGCAGAGCCTGCCAACTGCTCTCCAAGCAGGGCAGAACTACGGCGATCAGCAGAACTACAGTGAAACCCTCCCTTCCTCCCTGCCCCGGGAGGAGCAGCATGGGTGTGCACCACAGGAGTCCGCAGGGTTTGTAGACATGCCTCACATGCCTGAGACAGAAATGCTGGATCACAGGCTGGGTGACATGGAGTGCGCTGGAGACCAGAGAGACAAGAATGATTGACTGTTTTTCCCTGAGGATGCACTGAGGAGTGGGAATCAGAGCTTTCAGCTCCAGGGCTGGAGGCTAGGAGACCATTATTTTCATTCCCATCCTCTAAAGTGGCACGGAAAGTCTTCAGGGAACAAAAGCCACATAAAGCAACCCAGAGCCACTTACACAGCCTGGTGTCCTGAGAAGGGCAGTGCAGTTCCATGGGGGGTGGGGGTGGGTTACTGTTGAGCAAAGATACTTGAGAATCGATGCAACAGGCCCCTCCCCCAGAAGATCAGCAAGAACATCTAGCCAAGACCAAGTCTACCAACCAATGAGAACTGCAAAGCCCCAGCACCAGGGGAAAGAAGTATAGAGAATTCATGGTTTTTTTCCCCACAATTCTTTAGTCTCAATTTTAAATTTTTTCCTCTTTCCTTTTTCAACCAATTTCTTATTTTATCAGCTCTTTTTTAAATCTTGCTTTAATTTTCATTTTTACACTTACATTTTATCTTTTCACTGTATTTAATTTAATTTTATATATATATATATAAATTCTCTTTTCTTTATAATTTTGGGATGCAGTTTTTTCCTAACAAACAGAACAAAATACACCCAGAATCTAGTGTATGGATCTGTTCTCTTCACCTATCTGATCATATTCATATTCTCTCTCTTTCTTTTTCTTTCTTTTTTTTTCAGTTAAAGTCTTTTCTAATTTTCATCTTTACAGTTACAGTCTATCCTTTCACTGTATTTAATTATATATAATATATCTTATATATATATATGAGGTATATAATACCTCAATATCATAAAAGCTATACACAAAAAGCCCACAGCAAATACCATTGTCAATAGGAAAAAACTGAAAGCTTTTCCCCTAAGGTCAGGAACATGGCAGGGATGTCTACTATCACCACTGTTGTTCAATATAGTATTAGAAATCCTAGTTTCAGCAATTAGACAGCAAAAAAGAAATAAAAAGCATCTGAATCAGCAAAGAAGAAGTCAAACTTCACAGATGACCTGATACTATATATGGAAAACCCAAAAGACTCCACCCTATAATTGCTAGAACTCATAGAAGAATTCAGCAAAGTGGCAGGATGTGAAATCAATGCAGAGAAATCAGCTGCATTCCTGTACACTAACAATGAGACAGAACAAAGAGAAATTAAGGAGTCAATCCACTTATAATTTCACCCAAAAACCATAAGATACCAAAGAGGGAAAGGATCTGTACTCAAAAAATTATAGAGGACTCATCAAAAAAATTGAGGAAGACACAGGGATACCTGGGTGGCTCAGGTGCTACCTCAGTTGGGCATCTGCCTTCAGCTTGGATTGTGGTCCTGGGGCCCTGGGATTGAGTCCCACATCAGGCTCCTTGCTCAACAGGGAGCCTGCTTCTCCCTCTGTCCTGCCATTCCCCCTGCTTGTGCTTTTTCTCTCTCTGACAAATAATGAAAAAAGAAATTGAGGATGACACAAAGAAATGGAAAAACATTCCATGCTCATGGATTGGAAGAACAAATATTATTAAAATGTCTGTGATACCTAGAGAAATCCATACATTCGATGCAATCACTATCAAAATACCATAAACTTTTTTCACAGAGATGGAACAAAGAATCCTAAAATTTGTATGGAACCAGAGAAGACCCAAATAGCCAGAGGAATGTTGAAAAAGAAAACCAAAGCTGGTGGCATCACAATTCTGGACTTCACGCTCTATTACAAAGCTGTAATCATCCAGATGGTATGGTACTGGCACAAAATCAGACACATAGATCAATGGAACAGAATAGAGAACAAGAAATGGATCCCAAACTCCACAGTCAACTAATCTTTGACAAAGCAGGAAAGAATATCCAATGGGAAAAAGTCTCTTCAACAAATGGTGTTGGGAGAATTGGATAGCCACATGCAGAAGAATGAAACTGGACCACTTCCTTACACCACACACAAAAATAGACTCAAATACCTAAAGGTCCGATAGAAATCCACCAAAATCCTAGAGGAGGACACAGGCAGTAACCTCTTGGATCTCAGCTATAGCAGCTTTTTGCTAGACACCTCTCCAAAGCCAAGGGAAAGAAAGGCAAAAATGAACTATCGGGACTTCACCAAGATAAAAATCTTTTGCACAGAAAAGGAAACAGTTGGCAAAACCAAAAGATAACTGACAGAATGGGAGAAGACATTTGCAAATGACGTATCAGATAAAGGGCTAATATCCAAAATCTAAAAGAATGCATCAAACTCAACACCCAAAGAAGAAATAATCTAATCAAGAAATAGACAGAGGACATGAACAGATATTTCTCCAAAGAAAGCACACAAATGGCCAAAAGACACATAAAAAAATGCCCAACATTACTCATCAGCAGGGAAATACAAATCAAAACCACAATAAGATACCCCCTCACACTGGTCGGAAGGGCTAAAATTAACAAGTCAGGAAACAACAAATGTTGAGGATGCGGAGAAAGGGAAACCCTCTTACACTGTTGGTGGGAATGCAGCCACTCTGTAAAAACAGTACGGAAGTTCCTCGAAAAGTTGAAAATAGAACTACCTTATGACCCAGCAATTTCACTACTAGGCATTTACCCCAAAGATACCAATGTAGTGATCTGAGGGGATACCTGCACTCCAATGTTTATAGCAGCAATGTCCAATATAGCCAAACTATGGAAAGAGCCCAGATGTCCATCAACAGATGAATGGATAAAGATGTGGTTTATGTATATACAGTAGAATACTACTCAGCCATCAAAAAAATGAAATCTGGCCATTTTCAACAATGTGAAAGCAACTAAAGGGTATTATGCTAAGCAAAATAAGTCGATTAGAGAAAGACAATTTATCATATGTCTCACTCATATGTGAAATGTAAGAAACAAAATAGAGGATCACAGGGGAAGAGAGAAAAAAAATAAAACAAGATGAAACCAGAGAGGGAGACAAACCTTAAGAGTAAGAGACTCTTAATCATAGGAAACAAACTGAGGGTTGCTAGAGGAGAGGGGGATGGGAGGATGGGATAACTGGGTGATGGACATTAAGGAGGCCAGGTGATATGATGGGCACTGGGCATTACCTAAAACTGATGAATCACTGACTTCTATTTCTGAAACTAATAATACATTATATGTTAATTAGTTGAATTTAAATTTAAAAATTTAAATTTAAATAAAAGCAGGGTTAGGTGTATTGGGCATCCAGTAGATATTTATTGGACTTATGCAAATACATACATTGTTATGAAAAATAAAAATATTTAATAGGTTTCAGAATTCTGGAGGGATCAGGTGGGGAGAAAAAGATAAATGTTTCAAACTTTGTTGTAAAGAAACACTTTAACCAAATTGGTGTAGGTTATAGCTAGCTTAATGGGAAGAAAAATAGAGGTCCTCTCAGTCTGGAAAAGAAAACGTTAAGGCAATTATTTTTTCATTAGTGTTTTAGAAATTTTGAGTTATATATTCATAACTAAATTAAATGCTATGATCTTAAATTTAATAAAATCCGTGCTTTTACATAAAAATACAGGTTCCAAGGCCTCGTATACAGACATTTTCATTCATTAGGTGTTTATTATATATCCTTTTAGTATACATAATGTATTTGTTCATATAGCCTACTGCTTAATAGGAATGCTTGACAGCATCTTAATTAGGATCTAGCATCTTCAGAGGTGGCTACTTAGCATATTTGCAACTGAATCAACACTGAAAGGCTTGTTATTTACTATAAAATGTTAGAAATAATTTTGTACCCATGAAATTAGTGGTACCAGATTTGTAACTGACTAGGGAGATTTTGCTAGACCTATAGCTCTTGCATAAACAAGATACATGAGTGGACAAGTCCGGTACTTCAATACCATGGATGTGCTTTGTAAGTCAGGGCCCCACTGGGCCCCAGTGGACCCAGAGGCCTGACCCAACAACAAAGTACACCAGTCCTGATGTCACTGAAGCCTGTTTAGAATGAGTCCTTCATACAAGGTGCTGGTGGGTGAGCCTCACTTGTAGTTGGGCCTTTCTGAAACTACAGACAAGTCATACGACTATTTCATGCCTGTTTGCTAATCATGAATGTGCAGTTGAGGAGATTGGTGAGAGACTTGCTCTCATTGAAACATAGCCTCTGGTAATTAGATTGCAGAGCTAGATTCACATAACTGTGGGCAGCCGCGGACTAGCTGGAGTGTTGACCAAACCAGGCTCGGACTTGCGTCCCCCGGACACCCACAAAGGGTTAAGAGCCCCGCAGGTGGACAGGCTGAGTAACGCTTGAGAAAGAGCTTGAGCAATGGGTCCTGAAACTCGCTTGTACGTGACTGCTCATGTAAACATAATTGGCACAATGCAACTAGGCCTAGCCATAAATCTGTTATGAGTCTGTGATGTTTTTGCTGGTCTACAAACTACATCCAATGTTCTTTTGAAGTATGTGCACCTGGTATAAACAACCTATCCACTAACTAGAGAGTCAGCCTTGAACGC
>CM053606.1:121177123-121215601 GCA_028646535.1 Procyon lotor | reverse complement strand
GTGGCTCAGTAGGTAAAGCCTCTGACTCTTGATTTCAGTTCAGGTCATGACTTCAGGGTCATGAAATCCAAACCCTTGCGGTTCTTCACAGTCAGCAGGGAGTCTACTTGAGATTCTCTTTCTCCCTCTACCCCTACCCCTCCCTGTACCCTCCTCCACTTTCTCTCTCACTCTCTCTCACATAAATAGATAAATCTTGGAAAAAAAAAAAACCTACCAATACTTCCCAAAAGAGCTTGATACTTATTAGTCATCCAAATAGCTTAGGTCTTTTCACAAAAGTAAGGGATTGGTTGAAATACAAATATATGTGCATTTAATTCAATTCACACACATGAATTCAAGGCAGGTGACCTACAAACTATACATTAAGAAACATTATTAAAAAAGGATATATTCAACTACAAATGTATTTTTAAAATCTAGTCTTTGATAAAAGAGCTTAAGAGTGGGGCGCCTGGGTGGCTCAGTGGGTTAAAGCCTCTGCCTTCGGCTCAGGTCATGATCTCAGGGTCCTGGGATCGAGCCCCGCATCGGGCTCTCTACTCAGCAGGGAGCCTGCTTCCCCCTCTCATTCTGCCTGCCCTCTGTCTACTTGTGATCTCTCTTTCTGTCAAATAAATAAATAAAATCTTTAAAAAAATAAAATTAAAAAAATAGCTTAAGAGCTGGCAAAATTGTTAAGGGCATTGGCAGAAACTTTCTTAAAATCTTAAGGTAAATTTTAGGTGGATGGACCCAAAAAAAATTGCATGAAAGATATTTTGACAAGGTGACTGATATGACTGACCTTCACCTCTTTTCATATTTACCTCTGAGAACTTATCTTCTTTCATATTTACCTGTAGGATTTAGTTTAATCTGTGACAAGCAGACTTCTGTTACGCAATTATTTGAATTTCAGGCCACACAAAATCACTTGAACCACTTTTTTTTTTTACTTAATCATGTATTGACCCGAGAGTTAAAATTGAACTTTTAAAAAATTTTTTATTTATTTATTTGTTAGAGAGAGAGAGAGCACGAACAAGTGGCGGGGAGGGGGTGGTTTGGAGGGGGGAAGCAGCAGGCAGAGGGAGAAGCAGGCTCCCCATTGAGCAAGGAGCCTGATGTGGAACTCAATCCCAGGTCTCGGGGATCGTGACCTGAGCCAAAGGCAGATGCTTAATGGATTGAGCCACCCAGGCATCCCTAAAATCAAACTTTTTTTTTTTTGAGGCTGAAGTTCATTATTTATATTTGTATGATGTTTTATGGTTTACAAAGCACTATTCATGTTATTTTATTTTTAGGTGAAAAATATTGTTTAAAATGTCATCTGTTTTAGAAAGGCTCGATAATCTCCCAAACAATGACAAGAGATAAGATACAAATAGTATTTTGTCAGCTATAAAAATAAATATAAGGATGGTATAATTAACCTGCTCAGGTTATCCACTCATCCAGTAAAAGAGCTTCCTAACCATTAGCTTAAAAGTGCACAAGCCTATGTTCTTTTCTTATTTTTAAGATTTTATTTATTTATTTATTTGACAGAGAGAGAGAGAGATCACAGATAGGCAGAGAGGGAGACAGAGAGAGAGGAGGAAGCAGGCTCCCTGCTGAGCAGAGAGCCCCATGCGGGGCTTGATCCCAGGACCCTGAGATCATGACTTGATCCAAAGGCAGAGGCTTTAACCCACTGAGCCACCCAGGTGCCCCAATGTTCTTAATATACACAGTATATTTTTCCAACCTGTAATTTCAATAAGCGTGGCAGTCAACTAGATGTATTTAAAATTAACATTTGTAAAAACATGAAATTATAAGAAACTGTAAATGCTGTGTGCTGTGAATTAAAATAGTTACCTATGTAGAGTTGACTTAGTTGTTAATAAAAAATATATTCATTTGTGCATTTAAAAATTGCACTCAGGGGCGCCTGGGTGGCTCAGTCGTTAAGCGTCTGCCTTCAGCTCAGGTCATGATCCCAGGGTCCTGGGATGGAGCCCCGCATCGGGCTCCCTGCTCAGCAGGGAACCTGCTTCTCCTTCTCCCTCTGCCTGCCGCTCTGCCTACTTGCAGTCTCTACCTCTCTGTCAAATAAATAAATAAAATCTTATATATAATATATATATATTCCAAGACAGGAAATATAAGGCTGAAAATTTTTTCTTTAATTACAGTAATAAAAGCCAAGAGAGAATGGACCTTTGAAATGTTTACCTCATAAGTTCAAATCACATTTGAAGAGTTAAGTTTTGACATTTACAAAGTGTCAAAAAAAATTTGACACTTGTAAAGACCAACATTCTCACTCTCCCGGCAACAACTGAAAGGCAGACATGTCACTTAATTCCTCCCATTAACAAAACTGAGAAGAGAAAGACCCTTTTCCTTAGTTCCAAATATGAACATGAGTTGAGTGGCACGCACCCCTGAGTTCAGATCATGCATTGGGAAGACACAGTCCCTGCTAATTGTTCTGCCCTTCTAAGTCTTTATAAAGGCACAATAATTGAGATTAATCATTCTCCCTTCACTTTAGTGAAATATTTTTGAGCACCACTGTTTTCTAGGCACGTTGTAAGTGAATTCAGTGGGTTTTATTTTTTCTTAAAGATTTTACTTATTTATTTGAGAGAGAGACAGAAACAGAGAGAGAGCATGAGCAAAGGGAGGGCCAGAGGGAGATGGGGAAGCAGACTCCCCGCTTAGCAGGGAGCCTGACGTGGGGCTCCATCCCAGGACCTTGAGATCATGAACTGAGCTGAAATCAGCCGCTTAAATGACAGAGCCAGCCAGGCGCCCCAAATTCAGTGGGTTTTTTAAAAATAAAAAGGACCTATCATTATGGAGGTGTCATTATAGAGATGGTTATAGACATTAAAGACATAAATTAATTTCAAAATGCGAACAATGTCAGGCTGCAAAAATACATGCTACAGAAGAAAGAAGATAGAATGATATCACAGAGTGATTGGGAAAAGGGGAGATGTGTTGGATCCGGAGGTCAGGAAAAATTGTCTCTGAGAAGGTGATGTTGTACAGAAGTCTAGATAAAGAACCATCCAGACGGAGGGGACAGCAGGTGCAAAGGTTTTTAAACAGGCAAACAGGCTCAATATGGATGAAAATAAAGACATCCACTGGAAAGAATAAAGTTGGTAAGACATTTTGTTACAAGAGAGAAAGACCAATTTGGGGAAAATGATAGCTGTGGGATCCAGATAAACCACTTAAATCGATACATCAGAATTTCCAGTTGTCTTAGTGCAAAAACATCTGAACAAGTATCACCATTCTGCATGACCGTCTTCTCCACTAGATATAATGTTTATCTTGCCATCCTGAACAGTACCCCTTCTGGAGGGGCAGGGAAGTTAGAGAGCAATGTGAGAGTCATGCCAAATTTGAGGGGTGGCTGGGTGGTTCAGTTAGTTAAGCCTTTGCCTTCGGCTCAGGTCATGATTACAAGAACCTGGGATGGAGCTCCCCATTCAGCAGGGTTTCTGCTTCTCCCTCTCCCTCAGCGCCTCCCCACCCATGCTCATTCTCCCTCTCTCTCTCTAATAAAAATAAATAAATAAATAAAATCTTTAAAATAAAAAATAAAAATGACACTTGATTTCCTTATTTTGGGAAAAATAGGATCCCAGAGAAGTCATTTGTCCTTGTGGAACTCTTAAGCGTTAGAGAACAGTTATGTCCTTTTGGAATTTCTTTCCAGTGACATTTAGCAGATCTCTACCATAATGAGGCACAGTCTTCCCATGTTTATAAATTTCTACACCAGAGAATTCTTTTTATTCACAAACTTAAGTTCGAGACTCCCTGCATTTCTTCATCTACCCTTTAGCTTTAAAATGTTAAAGGAGGGGTGCCTGGGTGGCTCAGTGGGTTAAGCCTCTGCCTTGGGCTCAGGTCATGATCTCACGGTCTTGGGATCAAGCCCCGCATCGCATCGGGCTCTCTGTTCAGCAGGGAGCTTGCTTCCCCCTCTCTCTGCCTGCCTCTCTGCCTACTTGTGATCTCTCTCTCTGTCAAATAAATAAATAAAATCTTTTAAATAAAATAAAATAAAATGTTAAAGGAGCAATCAGAGGAAAATATTCATTGAAGAAACAAGAAAGGAAAAGTTCAAATGAGAAATGCTAAGACTTTTAAATATAATGTAAAATCAGCTAATTATGGTTTCTAAATTTTATAAAACACTGAGGAAATACTGCTTTTTTGAAAAACATTTCAGGGCACTATAAAATCTTCAGCAAAGTTAATTGATGTTACTCAATAAATCAAAGTAATAATTAGCTGACTTTAAAGCAAATGTTTATAGACAGCTTGTTAAAGGCACGATGGCATAGAGGAGAGGAAGCATACATCGGCTTTCAAGGTAATCAGAAAGGAGTTAAAGTCATGATTCTTCTCCTTGAGTTTTGTGACCCTCAGTTATTTCTCTGCAAGAGTGAGGTAGGTGAGGGGCGCCTGAGTGGCTCAGTGGGTTAAGCATCTGCCTTCAGCTCAGGTCATGATCTCAGGGTCCTGGGCTAGAGCCCCTATGGGATTGAGCTCCGTGTAGGGCTCCCTGCTAAGTGGGGAATCTGCTTCTCCCTCTCCCTCTCCCACTTCCCCCACTTATGCTCTTTCTCTCTCTCTTATAAATAAATAAAATCTTAAAAAAAAAAAGTGAAGTGAGACTAACTTAACCACGGGGTCTGCTGTGAGGATTGAAAGAGGTTATTATTTTAAAGAATTAGCAGATGAAAATTGCTCTCTAAACAAAGTCTTTTCTAGCACACCCCCTAGCATGAGTGCTCAGGGAAACATTTCTTCCAGTAACCAGCAATCTTCCGACACTGTTGATAGTTCTGTTTGTTTATTGCATGAATTTTATTTATTAAGAAGGTCAAGAGATAAAACTGTGGCAAGAGCTTAAGGGTGGATCCCCTTAGGCTAATGGATCTCCCCTTAGGATAATTAACATTTCATCTTTACATTTTTTTTGTGTAATATTTAGCCTCTGAAATTCCATTTCATAAGATAACGAAGGAAACCTTTCTTTTCTCTCCCTTGGCTCATTAGTATGTTTTTGTCAAATTTTTGAAATGAACCAATATGGTTATTAAAGTTAAACCTTCTGTGCATCATCCTTTCAACATTTAAAAATCTCGAAAGTGCTAAAATCTTTTTTATTTTTATTTTTTTCTCAGCTTTATTGAGATGTAATTGACATATGACTTGATACTTCTTAATGTTATTAGTTAAGCAATTCTCTACCAAAATTACTTATGTACTTTTGCATTACTTTTTTTAAAAATAGATTTTTCCATCAACCCAGTTGCTTCTGATTCATTTTTAAGTATGTTTAAACTTATCTGGAGTATTTTACCAGGAAAAACAAACAGTCTTCTTCAATATTTGGTGGCCTTAGGAAATAAAGTGTTAGTTTAGAAGAGCAGAAGCTGTGTGGATTGAACTTCTTGTTATGCAAAAGCAGCCCAAAGATCACAGCCCTGGAACAGGACCCTGGGGGAGGAGGGAGGCTATAAGTGAAAGTGAAGTGAGTGCAAAATGAGACATCTTAGATTGAGTAGGGATATTGAGCTGAAAGAGTCAAAGTTTGTAAGCAGTAAAGGGGGATAAAAGTAAGTGAGTGGAGTACTAGGACTCAAACCATAGGTATTCATTAAATTTTATATCCTTTCTCTATATAGTTTTCTCCTTGTACACAAACACAGCCAGGTATGTATTTTAAATAAAATAAAATGTTAAAGGAGCAATCAGAGGAAAATGTTCATTGAAGAAACAAGAAAGGAAAAATTCAAATAAGAAATGCTAAGACTTTTAAATATAATGTAAAATCAGCTAATTATGGAGTGGAGGTAACTATTAGGACCTTAGAACAAAAGGTCCTAATAGTTAGGGCTCAAAGTAATTTTGTGCCAAAAACTTTAAATGAATTACCATCCCATATGAATGTTAAAATATTCATGTGATGAATCATCACATAATCATATAATGAAAAGAGATCGTCTTTTTCAAATATGTTTTTTAAATATGTTGATCGATATAGTAGTTCTGTTTTGAGTTATCTTTAGCAAAATAGCAAATATTAGGAAGCAAGTACAAAGCAAAGTGTACCTTTTACTCCATGAGCTTTTGGCTAAACTGAGACTCAAAGTCTAGAATGAAGTAAGCCCTGTAATCAAGTCTGGCTAATGGTCATCTTGAACCAGACCAGAACAGATCAACTAATCCCATCCTCCAGAAAAGAGAATCAAGTGGCAGTCATTGGGCATTTATTGGCAGTGGACAGTAAAGAAAGAATAAAAGCTCTGGAGTTAGACAGGTCTAGATTTAAACTCTAGGCTTATGGAATGTAAGCAGCCATTTATAAGCTTTGGAACCCTAGAATGTGTCTTCACCTCTATAAAGCCTTCTTCTTATGCAGAAGACAGATTTTAATACCTAATTTGGTTATTGTGAAAATGAAATGAATTAATGCATGTAAAATTTTCAACACAGCATATGAGATATACTGGGCTCTCAATAAACAGTACCCCCCAAAAAAGTTCCCTCTAAGTAATAGTTCCTTCTACCTACTGGAATGGCAGCTAGAAACTCTCCCCACAATGTTCATGAGCCACAGTCTGCTCTTATCTGGGACAGTTGGCCATTATTAGCCAAAAAGGGACAAACATTGTGTCTCTAGTCAACCTTGCTAAAAATTGCACCTAATCTTCCTTTTCCTTCAGGAAACCCAGGCACCTCAGACAACTGTAGAACACGAAAGGAGTTAATGACTACCATGGTATGAAAAAGCATTACTACGGAAGCTCCTTTTTCTGCTTGCATTTTCTTTGAGCATGTTTAGAGTCTTGGGTATGTGGACCTAGCCAGAGTCTGACACATCTTGTTGGTTTTCTTTGCCTGCTTGGAAAGCCCAATAGATCTTATCACTCACCAGATGGCCATTCTCACCTTGGTTCAGGCTTAAATTGGGCTTAAGAGAATTGTAGGTGTAAGAGGAGAATTAGGAGATCCCCCATCTCATAGCTCACACAGTGGGTACAGTGAAGAAAGCAACTGGACATGGCGTTGATGAAGTTTTGGCTTCCTGGCTTCTTGCTAGTTACGGACAAGTCCCTCAATATCTCTCAACTACAAAATGATCATTCTTACTCAATAAGATTTGTGTGTGTGGTGGTAGTGAAAATGCTTTACAAATCATGAAGAAGTATACAAAAGAAAGGTTTCTACTCCAGGAGAGCTGAATTTGATGTGTAAATATGTATTGGGCTATATTCAATTTCAGTGCTAATAAAACTGTCTTCACTTATGAAATCCAATATTGCTCTAAAATGAAGGACTTTATTTTCATCCTATGTGTTTATGAAACATACTTTAGGGATAAATATATTACAAAGAATTAGTAATTTTGTTATCTGATTTTAAATTAACAGCATGATACTGGTTACAATCATCCTATAAATATAAGAATTATTCTCCTTCCTAAAATACTGTTGGTAGTATTACTTAAGTTCCAATGAGGGTAACATTAGAAATATCAAGTGCACAAATCATCCTATAAATATAAGAACTTTTCTCCTTACTAAAATACCATTGGTAGTATTGCTTAGGTTCCAATGAGGGTAACATTAGAAATATCAAGTGCACAAATCCATTTTTAATTAAGGAAACCCAAAGACTCATATATGATAATATTCAGCCATATCATCTACTAACACAAGAGAACAGGGCTTGGTTTTATAAAACCTGCAATTTTGATATTTCTCCCTTACAGTATAAGAAAATAAAATAATTAGAACTGATCTGACCTTTGTGGGCTTTTTTTACGACATTTTTTTTTTACTTATCTATACTTCCTGATAGGCAGAGATGATGAAATAGTAGCCTATTAAAGGCAGAGAAGTTCCTATAAAAACCCACAAGTGGCGGTTTCACTTGTTTACTGCATCCTGGCTTGCAGTCAGTTATACCAGGTATTATCTTTGTTTGCAGAAAACTAAGTAGAAGATCATGGCGAGTTCCAACTGGGGATATGATGACAAAAATGGTAAGAGTTCTTCTACTTCATGTAGATCAAAATAATAGCTCATTGCCTTTGTCAATAAAAGGGGTATTGAGCATTGAGAAAAATAGATTAAATAAATAAAATAACTATATAGTCATAGGTTAATGGTTTGAATTGCCTGACTTGAATAATTATAATAACTTTACATGTACTCTCAGCATTTGTCTTTTGGGATATGATTGTCTATAAAATGTGTTCTCTGTCTCTTCATCTCTCTCAATCTCTCTCTATATATAGAGAGAGATTGCTAATATATATGCAGTTATATTATACATAGTATATAATATATAGAGTACTAATATATATATCTGTAGTATTTAACATATGTATATATACATACATATATATTAATATATAACATATAAGTTATATATGTATTAGAAATCTAGTACTAATAGTAAAACATTTATAGTTGTGTGGGCAAACATTTTATAGGATAGTATAGGAAAGATGCATTTCAAATGTACTTTCATTAAGTTAAACAGAATACTATTTAAGATACTTGAATAAATCATAATCTAATAAGCAAATACTGGTTATACTCGTAAAACTGGGAGTCAAACATTTGATGAATTTTGATTGTATGCACATGTTTGCCTTGGTAGGTCCTGAACAATGGAGCAAGCTGTACCCCATTGCAAATGGAAATAAGCAATCTCCCATTGATATTAAAACGAGTGAAACGAAACATGACCCCTCTCTTAAACCTATCAGTATCTCCTACGATCCAGCCACAGCCAAAGAAATTATCAACGTGGGGCATTCTTTCCATGTAAACTATGAGGACAATGATAACCGATCAGGTGAGTGAAAAGACCCTTTTGATTATATTTTCTTTGGAAAATTTAAACAATAGGACTTTAAGAAACGCAGACGCCATCCGCAGTCTTTTGTCACATGTGTAGAGCACGTGTGTAAATTTGCTGCACTCTGGTGAAGGATTTTGGACTCCTGGAAAACTCCCAAGTGGTAAAGATGATTTCTGGAACCCCAGCTCTGTCTTTATTCAGCCCTTCTCATCCATGTGTCCCCCATGACACCATCCTATCTCTTCTGGTCTCTCATATCTTTACACTCACTTCACACTTTCTGAATAAACAGTATTTTTTTCAAGAAGGTTTAATGAGTCATCATAGTGAATATAGAAACTGAAAAGGCAAATATTTTCTAATTGGAATGAGGATGAAGGAACACAATAGGAAACAGAAATGGAGTGAAGAATATATTTTTTTTGTCCAGAAAAATGACTCTATCATTGTAAAGTGCTTGGGTACCAGTAAGAAAATGAATTTTACATAAATCTTGCAAGATTTATTCTGTACATAAGTATACTTAGCTATCTCCCCCTCCTCTACGAGACTGTATGAATTCTTCATCCCCCAGAACTTAACACATTTCCTGCTACATGGTAAGATTTTCATAAATGTTTCTTGAATAATTTATTAAATGACAATTTCATAAGACAGCTCTACTGACAAAAGGCAAAACTTGTTTAAGCTCTTTCCTACAAGGTTCTGAGCCTAAGTTTTAGGCACCTTGGGGGTATGTCCATTGTTAATATTAGATTAGATCTGGTATTACGTGTGTTTAATTAATCATATGATTGCCCCCCTGGCACTTTCTCTTGGTCCGTGGACAGGCATTCTCAACAAAGGTGTCAAGATATTCACTGTGTCTTGATTAGTTACAAAATATGTCATGTATAATTATGTATACATAATTACAAACAAAAGTATGTATAATTTGTTACAAAATAAATTACTAACGATCTTAATGCATACTGTCTATATAGTCTTTGCTGAAAGAATGAATTAATAAACTTGCACATTACAGCAGATTCAAGGAAAGCCCTATAAAGCTATATTTCACTCACCTTCTGATATACTTCCTTGGCAGCAGAAAAAGGTAAAATTGGGGACACCTGGGTAGCACAGTCAGTTAAACATTCACTCTTGATTTCGACTCAGATCTTGATCTCAGGGTTGTGAGTTCAAGCCCCGTGTTGGGCTCCACATTGAACATGGAGTCTACTTTAAAAAAAAAGGAAAAAAAGAAAAAGATAAAATTACAGCTCATGTGCTGAGAACTGTACATAACTCAACACACCATACATATGAACATCATCATCATGGATGTGGGGAGGGAATCCAACAAGAAAAAAACTTTGGCACTAGTGTTTATTTTCAGTTCTACTTAATCTAATTTATTATTGGCTTATGTTAAATGCAAAGACAAGCAGGAGCTTATGATCATAAAACTAATAGTAGTTCCTTTTTTCTTCTAGTGCTGGAAGGTGGTCCTCTTTCTGAAAGCTATAGGCTCTATCAGTTCCATTTTCACTGGGGCAGCACAAATGACTATGGTTCTGAACACACAGTGGATGGAGTCAAATATTCTGGAGAGGTAATGTAACTTAGTAAGTGAGAAGAGATAATTGCACTGAGAATTACTTTCAGAAGCAGCTGCTTTATTACATAAGTGACCCTTATAATGGCTCCAGAGGAATGAGCATTCTTGTCCCTATAAGGAATTCCCAGGCCCCATGAAAATCAAGCACACACATAACAAGTTTGGTAATAGGAGGAAATTTTTCACGTGAAAAGGGCAACCTGGAGTTGAGTCCTGAGCCCAAGAATCATCTTTGTCTTCAGAATGACTCAAAAAACTGTTATCTTAAACATCAGGCTAGCCTCTAGAGGAGGTACTGCTCTCCTTTAAAGCTCTAACTCTAGACTAACCATGCCATTTGCTTCTTACTCAAATGTTCAAGTTAGGACACACTGGTGGCATGGGTGTGGCCAGGCTGGAACACTTCAGTAAGACTCTACCAAGAGTGCAAGTTTAATCATAGGAATGGACCGAGAGAGTAGCATACACCTAAATAAGGGTCTGAGGGTTCTTGCTGCAGGCCACCAACCTCCAGCCTCTTGAATTGCCCTGACAGGGAAGTCAGTGATCCCTCTCAAGACATTTTGTCTATATACACATAGAAAAATCAAGAATATTTACATCAATCTGTCAACAAAGCATCTGGGAGATTGAAAGAGAATTTTTGCTCTTTATATGTATGAATATTAAATATATATATATGTACCCATATATAGATTGACTTTTTATTTTACCTTTACAAAAATGAACATATAATACATGTAGTTTTGTGCCTTTTTTTCTACTTACCAATTTATCGTAATCATTTTCCAAGTCAATAGAGTTAATTCTACCTCATTCTTTTAATTCTCATTCTCAAATAAAATTCTTCTAATTTTATTTCAGTGTATGAATATATTGGAATTTTTTTAACTGGCCTCCACTGATGGACAATTACAATGCCCTTTGCTTTTTGTTCCATTGGTTTTTTACTTTTACCAAACTGGTGCTTCAACAAATACATCTGTACCTACACCTTAAGCACTGGCGAAAGCACATAAGTGGGCAGATGTTTTTATGAGAGGGATTGCTAGGTTACAGGGTATGCGCATTTTTTATTTTAATAGAAGATTTGAGAATTTTACACAAACATAATTGGCTTTATGTTACATTGTAAAGCTTGGCTAATAACTTTTAATACTATAGAAATCCATTAAATGTTTCTTCCCATTTCTCCCTAAAAAATTGAGAGTAAACTAAAGTCAAATGGGCTGGGGGCCTAAATTAATACTATATTTTTAGAGGCATATCTGGTTGCATCTAAGAAGTCTAAGTCAGTAATCTCCTCATCTAATTTAAGAAAAATAAAAACAATCTAGGCTAGAGATGAGAGGCACTCAGCCACAAAATTCAACATTTGACTGAGGGCAGGAGGGAGGATAGGAGGGGAACAAGAGTTGGGGTGAAGGGAGGAGGAGGACACAGAAGTAAAAGCGAGAGAGAGAGAGAGAGAGAGAGAGAGAGAGAGAATGAGAGAGATTAAGTAAGTGGTATGTAGAGAATTATTTTAATTTAAATTTATTTAATTATTTAAATTATTGCTTTGATTATTTTATTTTTTATTTAAATTATTGATTTAAATCATTTTAAATTATTGATTATTTAAATTTAATATGGTTTAAATTTAAAATAACTTAAATTATTATTAATTTAAGTAATTTAATTAATTTAAAAATTAGATTATTTAATTTAAATTAACCTACTTTAAAGTGATACAATTGACCAGATGATCACTTTACATTGGGAAGCCAAAAAAGAATTCTTCCAGAAGTGACATTTGTGTTCAGCCCTAATTCAAGACAAAAGGCCGCCATTGACAGATTATGGAGAGGGACATAGAAAAGAAAATCAGCAACTACTGCAAAACCTTCAACTTTGCAACTGCAACTACTGCAACTAAGGAACTTTAATCTATGAGATGTGCTGAGAGATGGCTGTTGATAAGTGGGCAAAGTCAGAAATTAATGATAACTATTGTACTTTTTGATTGAGCAATTGGGTAGATGGGTGGTACCTTTTCCACAGATGGGAAAATGAGACAGGTTTGGCAAGGAGGAAATCAAGATTTGTATTTTGGCCGTACTAAGTTTGAGAAACCTGTTAGACGTCCATGTGGGAATTTCATAGTATGTCAAGATGACATACATGCATTTTGAATATTCAGATCTAGAGTTCCATAGAGAGCTCAGGCTAGAGGTAATGACTTGACAGGTGCCCAGAGGTGCTTAAGAAAACGTGTTCTTGGCCAAGATTCCTAGACTGCCCAGGAACCCTTTCCTATAAAGTTGCTAAAAAGGACCTCACCCGACAGAAGTTATTTCAGTTTTGTTGAAAGCTAGTTCGCTGGAATTTCTTATCTTCCCATACAAAAGCAATTTTTAAAAAGGAATAATATTGAATGGTTATATATTGGGAAAAGAAACTTTACTCACTGTTTTCATGGAAATTGAAAATTGTCCGCTCTACTCAATGTACACAATCCTTCCAAAAAGTGAGAACATAGCCCTTCCTATCCACTGGATAAATGTTCACATAAATGTCATCTAAGCCAAGACACATCCTCACATATTGACAAGTTAATTTATAACTTTTTCCTCTTCACAATGGTATAAATAACTAATTGACCACATTATCATTTTTAGCTTCACCTAGTTCACTGGAATTCTGCCAAGTACTCCAGCTTTGCTGAAGCCATCTCACAGGCTGATGGTTTGGCAATTATCGGTGTTTTGATGAAGGTGAGTTACGGAGAGTTACAGGGCTCAGCTAACACTATTTCTTACCAATCAAACATCAAAATAGCATAAAATAAGGCAGGAAGATATTTGATGCTTTCTTTTTGAAAATTTTCCATTTTACTAACGGCGGCAGTATTTGGCTGCAGTTTTCTCTTGGCTTTTCCCTTTTTAAGAGAGAATTAAGTTTCAGGTAGGGATAGAATGGAAAGGTGTGGAGTGGGAGGGAAATTTCTATTTTCCAGATTTTCCAAATTCCCTTTCCTCTAAACTTATTACTTCATAGATTCAGAAACTTATCAAATTAATTATCATTGGGGGAAAATATTGAGAGGATTATTGTTCCACGAAGAAAGTTCAGTTAATATTTAAAGTGGCAGATGTTGCTTAAATTCTCTATAGGAGTGTCCCTGAAAAGTTTTGTAGGGAAGTTACTATTATATTGGGTATACTTGGGTCTTTTGAGCTCTACCCACCGAATTCCAATGTGCAGTTTCCCCTACCCTCCCCCACCTCTGACAAGAAACTCTTGGACACCAGCAGGGTGTTCAGGAATTCAACTCGATTCTGACACTGTCTACACAGAGATAGCATTTAGATTCCACAAGCTAAGGGTTCAGACTTGAAAGGTTATAATTCCCCCACCCTACTTCAGATGTCATTCTCAAGCCCTGTTTGTTTGCTGGGCTTCTGCCTGACTGACTATATTTTTTTTTATTTTTTTAATTTTTTTTTAATTCTTTTAAAGATTTTATTTATTTATTTATTTATTTATTTATTTATTTATTTATTTATTTATTTGACAGAGAGGAGAGAGATAGTAAGCAGAGAGGCAGGCAGAGGTGGGGAGGGGAAGCAGGCTCCCAGCTGAGGAGAGAGCCCAATGAGGGCTCAATCCCAGGACCCTGAGATCATGACCTGAGCCTAAGGCAGAGGCTTTAACCCACTGAGCCACCCAGGTGCCCCTGCCTGACTGACTATAAATCAGAGGTTCCCGAGATCTCTTCCTTGGGTTTGAAGAGGTTTGATTAATTTGCTGGCACAGCTCACAGAACTCAGAGAAACATTTTACCTACTAGATTACTAGTTAATTATACAAGGATATAACTCAGGATTACCCAAATGGAAAAAGATGCATAGGGCAAGGTATGGGGAAAGGCAGAGTGCTTCTTTGCCCTGTCCAGGCACACTGTTCTCCCTGTATCTCCCCAAATTCACCAATCTGGAAACTATACCCAGTCCTTTAGGGGTTTTAAGGCGATTTCATTATTTTTTCATGATTGATTAAACTACTGGCCATTGGCCATTGATTCAAGATCTAGCCTCTATCCCCCCTCCCGTTCCCAAAGGTCTGAGGGGGGAACTGAAAGTTCCAACCCTTTAATCACATGGTTGGTCCTCCTGGCGACCAGCCCTCATCCTTAGATCAGTCCAGAAGCCCCCTGTTGAACATAACAGAAGACACCTTTGTCGCTGCCATCACTTAGGAAATTCTGAGGGTTCTAGGAGCTCTGTGTCATAAACACATTTCTTAGTATAAATGTCGCACTTAGGTGGCTAAATTTTGGAATTACGGTAATTTTAGTTAACCTTTGTTGAACACTTACAACACCCCATACACTCTACCAATTATAACTAATGAAACAGGCCAAAAGTAAGAGGTTGGATTTTGTGTCACAGTTTTGCTGAGTTCCTGGATTTTGACTTGTATATCCTTGAACATCTTGCCCGTATTAAATTAAAACTGAGCTTTTTGTTTGCCACTTTCTCTGTGCTATGAAAAATGACACACACAGAGCCATTTTAAAATGGAGCGGTAGTAGTATTTCCGGAGAACTGACTTGCACACCCTGCTTTCTGAACCTTTGAGCTGGGCCAAAGCACCAACATTCCAAGAAGTCAGCAAGAACAAGAATATCCTATTTGAGAGATCTGATAAAAGTGAACTTTTGCATAGTGCCCACTTCACCTGACCCATTGGTGAAGTAGGAATCCCATCTTGCTTGTCAGCACCAAAGAACTCTTCTCAAAACCACTCCCGTGATCTTCCTTTTCTTCTATAAAAACCCTGGGTCTATGTCCTGTAATTGGAATGCTGTTTGGCTTTCTACCCTAATCTGTATACACTAACCTGCAGTTCTTTGATCTCAAATAAACGCTTTGCCTCTTGAGCCAATTTCTTGTTTTTAGGTTGACAGTGGTTACCCATTATGAACAATTTATAGAGGACGAGGGTCCGGAATGTTATCTGCCCAGCAAAATTCCCTCTCCTAAAGCAGAGAAAAAAATAACTTACCCTTCTTCAGTTATTTTTTTTAATTGAAAAAAAATTAGCTAAACATAGTTTGACTTTATAACAATTTCGAACTCACATTTTATTTATTTTTTTTAATCTCCAGGTTGATGAAGCCAACCCAAGACTGCAGAAAGTACTTGATGCCCTAAACGCAGTTAAAACCAAGGTCAATAGACTGAATACATTGGTTTAAATCAGAGAACAAGAGTTCACAGAAGTACTGAAATCATTTAATTACTTGAAGTGGGGGGTATTTGAAGTGGGGGGTAGAAAGGCTAGAGCAGAAGCTACCAATTTGAAAATCAAGGTACTCTTAGATATTGCTTACTTCTGAGAAGGTCTCTGACTCAGGTATTTGTTTTGTTTTGTTCTTTTCTTTTTCCCAGTTGTTTTTTTTTTTTAATCTATTTCAGCAACATGAAGCCTAGAGAACAGGTTCCATAGCCATTCAAATTTTCCTTAAAAAATATATCCAACTAAAATGTGACCTTTTTCCCATTTCACAAAGAAAATTATCTCTGCTTCTTTAACAGTACAAAAATGCAGGAGTTAAAAGTATTATTTTGAGATACCATTAATATGCCACTCATAAACAATCAAAAAAAATAAGAATAAATAGAAGAAGGTTAAAACATAACCAATCAGCCTGTCAGTAATAGATTTGCCACTGGAACAGTATCTGGCCTCATTCCTAAGAAATAATAAAGGTTTTATTTTGGAAATGAAATATCTTTTAGAGAGGATAAAATTATTTAAAAACTTTTTTAACCATTGTTTATGTTCGACCAAATGGGGAAGGAAGAAAATTATTTAGCCAAAGTGTCAGTGTTGCAAATTTTCAGTCTTCTATCACTTTTATTGTTTAAACATAGAAGATATTATGTTCAAATACACCAGTATGTACTATATAGTAGAAAAATTAATTAAATTCTGAGCAAATTTCAAGACAGTATATATGCCAAGATAATATAATATAGATATCATATATGTAATATGATGTAAGTATTTTACATATATTTTGTATATTTGCATATATGTTTATACTTACATATATTTAACATATATTATACATATAATATGCATATAATATATCATGGTATAATGATATATTACTTTTCTTTTTCTTCCAGGACAAACGAGCCCCGTTCACAAATTTTGACCCATCTACTCTCCTTCCTTCCTCCCTGGATTACTGGACCTACTCTGGCTCTCTGACTCATCCTCCCCTTTATGAGAGTGTGACCTGGATCATCTGTAAGGACAGCATCGGTATCAGCCCAGAACAGGTAGAGTATCAAAGGTGAAAGAGTGAGAATTGGGAGCAAAGCAGTAATATCACTTCAATTCACAGTATTAATGGGGGATGTTATGATTTCAAATAGATTTTTGTGGAGTTTGTTTTCCATTCCTACTGAAAAAGATTCATTTCTGACATAAGTCTATTAAATAATCAAAAAGAAATGTGCATTATAATAATGCTTTTTACTTTACATAGAAAAAAACAATGAGATTCTGAACTCCCACTGTCTTTTCCACCTTATTAAGGAAAAATCCAACCTTGTTAGGTGTCCTAAAAGCTTCAGAAACAAAGAAAAGATTGTCACTGGAAGTTCTGCTAGGACTTTGGGGGAGTAAGGCTCACGGTTGACATACTCAGAGTTGACAAAGATTTTTTTGTTCTTTTTTAAAGTTTTAGTTATTAGACATCCAACAAGATATGTCTTTAATTACCATTTATAATTATGGCAATAATAGCTACCATTGATTGAGCAACTCCCTTCATTAGGTGTCTTACGTAGGTTTTGTCAACCAATTCTCATAACAAACCTATAGGACAGGCAATGTACAGAGCCCACTGGTAGCGGACGCTTACTGAGGGTGTGCTACTACATGCTGAGTACCATTCTGAGAACTTTATATGTACTAACCCATTTAATCTTCACAACAACCTAAGGTAAACAGCTGATAGTGTTTAATATTTTTCCTATTAGCTATTTAAAGACTCTGCTTCGTACTGCTCTCTCCATATAAAATCCTACCTATATTAAACCTATATTTAGTATGGAAATGTTGAGGGCATGCCAATTTTTTTCAGGTGCAATCATTATTTTCACTTTTATTTCATAAAAATCAGTGATTTTTTTTCACATCTCCATAGTTTTATAGGTCAGTTGATGTGTTTGCGGAACTCTTAAAAATCTTCCTACATTAAATGACAGGTTTTTTTGGTAAGGTGACATCTTAAGTAAAAGTAGGAATATATTTTGGGGTGGGAAAGTGATTATTTTGAGAGCTGATAAATTATCATACATTGTTGTCCACAAAATAAGCCTTTGGCCATAGCTTAAGTCACCCTAAATAGGCTAGATTTTTAGCAGAATAGGACATCAACGCTGAGAACAAACTGATGGTTGCTGGCTGGGAAGAAGTGGGGAATGGGCATAATAAATGAAAGGGAGTGGGAGGTAATGTTATGAAATGAATAAGCCATGGGGATAAAAGGCACAGCACAGTGATTACGGGCAATGTTACTGTAATTTTACCATATGGAAACTGGGGCAACAAGCAGAACATCACTCACCCAAAGAAGCCCAGTTGATATTCGAAAGTTGGCCTCCTAATCCAGCCCATCATTAATAATCTAAACCAAATACCTAGTTCAAAGAAATGTGAAGGGATTTTTTACTTCTTCCCTTCCCATTGGTGAGACCGTTGCAATCAGCAACTTAGTTTTCTAAATATCAGTGCATTAATAATACTGGAAATAAAGTGTTTTGTGTAACCTTAATAGCCTTTGATTCTTTAAGTATTTCATCCTCCTTCCCAGTTGGCACAGTTCCGAAGCCTTCTATCGACTGTTGAAGGTGACAAAGCTATCCCCATTCAGCACAACAACCGGCCACCCCAGCCTCTGAAGGGCAGAATAGTGCGAGCTTCATTCTGACAGGACCAAGAAGGAACTTCTCCTTCCTCCAGGAACACTGCCCTGCCTCAGACATAATCCAGTAAAACAATTTTTAAAAAACACATTTATTTCAATACTCACAAGGCAGCATATTTACAAATTCAATCTGTAAAGTGAAGTCTTAATTTTTATTCTTAATGCTTAACTCAAATGATAATCCATAAGCTTGTAAAACTTGTCCTTAAATTCAAGTTTACTTTGTGGAATTCTTCATAATTGCAATTAAAGTATACTAAATAATTTCTTGGTGATTTGTATCTGTTTCCATTTTATTCAGTTTTGTTGAACCAGTAAAATAACTTTATCCCTTTCTTGTCTATTATGTACTCTATTTTTTTTAATGTTAAATCATTTGTGGCCCATGTACATTCAAAAATCTTAAGTGTTTTATTTGCAATATTATTTTGCCTCAAATGTAATAACCTAAGAGCAGCTTCAGATGAAATATTGAGAAATTAATTTTCTTACTCGTGAAGGCAACTATACAGCTAAAATGACAACAGTTTTTAATATTATTATACTGGCCCAACATTACTATTGTTTGTATTCTCTGTGATTAAAATGGTATCTTTTATATGGGAAGATCCTGCTTGTGGTTATTGCTTCCACTTTTCCTCATCCCATTAGCAAAGTCAGTGGTTCCCCACCCCCATTATTATAACTAGTTAGCTTGAATAGAGAACCTGTCATGCAAAAGTTGAAGAAAATTCACCAGCCAATGGTTTATAAAAGTGATAGAGTCATTTGGACTTAGAGTCACATAAAAACATCATGTAATCTTTTAGTCAGATGGACCCTTAACCTGAAGTCAGGTCTTTCTGAAGCCATATCTACATCCAGAATTTAAATCTTGTGTGTAATGTGTAGTCTTGTGATTTACTTTAGTTTCCTTCTCCATGACTAAATATAAGAAATCATATTAGAGATCAAAGCTGTACCCATTCCAATGTCTTAGTATTGTCTAATGTTACAGAATCAGTCAAAACTTCTAAATAAACATGGTTTAAAAAGATCAAGCAGATTCTTCATTGCTCTGGAAAAGTCTTTGTATAAAGGTTGTGTTAAAACCATACTAAAAGACTTCTTTTGAATTTTTGATCTGGGGCCCAGCATTTAAAGGATCCTATTTATTAAAATGTAACAGGCCCAAACAATACTTTTGCTTTGCTTCCATAAGCATTATATAAATAGAAAATACTTTCTTTGCAAAAGCCATTTGTATATATTACTATATATTTGCCAGATATTGAGAAAGCCTGAAACAGTTACACCTGTCTTATGATCCTCTCATTTCACATGAGTCACATTGAAAGGATTTTAATTCTAAAGTTATCAAAAGCCATCATGAGAGCCAAAGAAAGAGGAGTATGAGTTTAATTTGAGACATGTATCTGCAGAAGATATAAAAGGTATAAAAAATTTTTGCAGGAAGATATCTGCAAAATATATCCACTCAAGACGTAGTGTTTGGAAATATTTTCTGGGAAGAAATTGGGCAATTTAAAAAAACAAATTTCACAACAAGGACCTGAAAAATACTTAATCACTCATATTTTTTTTAAGAAAGTTAAAATGGATTCTTGAATTTAAATACAAATTTCTAAGTCTTGCCATGGAGAAGGCAATGAAGTGACAGAAGATATATGGTGGCCATCAAACTTTATCCCTAAGCTGAGTGCCAACTGGGGAGCATGTTTCCCCTTACTGCTTCTGCCAGAATTTCATTTATTTGGCAGAACTCACAAGGTGCATTATGGGGGCTTTCCACATTTCTCTGAAGTAGCCGATGAAAGCAGCTGCTGAGAGAAAATATGTGGACAAGGCATTGGATCATCTGAGAAAGCAACTCTGATGCTTCTTTGACTCCCCCTCCTGCTGTGTGTCCTCTTCCCTTGCCAAAGTAGGTAAATGATTTGAACATCCTTCAAGGATTTTCTGATGTTTCCATGATGTTTGACAGCTGACCTTCTTCCAATCATCCAGAATGACAATGGCAGCTGAAAGGCCCAGCAATGGACTCAAGGTTGAGCATTCTAGGTGCTCTACTCCCTACCACTTTCTGTCTTATGTAGCCCACCATTCCTACCCTTGCTTTCAGAAATGTTATACTGAACATTTATAGCATCCTTTTGCTGATTTGTGAGTCCAAGCTATTTTCTAAATTGTTCATTTCTCTCCATTTTGGAAAATAACTCTAAGAATATTAAATTAAAAAAAAAGAATATTAAATTCATTAAAGGCAGAATTAGGGAAAATGAAAGGAAAGGAAACAAACATCTTCTTTAAATTTAATTTTTTTACATGACTCAAAGGAGGAAATTTCTATTTCTTATAACTCTGGTTACACTATATCCAGTGGTTTCTCACTATTTTGTGGTCACAGATTCCTATGAATATATAAGTAAAGCAATGAAACTTCTCTCTACCTCCCCTGAAAATGTAAATAATTAGATAGAATCAAAATTTAGCCTGGAGTTTTAGAGTACTTAGAAACTCAACCCTTTGCTCCTCTCATCATCACAAAGTCAATCCTAGACCACAGATAGGATTCTGTCTCTAGATGACACAAATAAGTTGAACTACAGTGGAACTCCAAGTCTCTCGATCTTGTTTCCTTATTTAGCATTTATTTTTGCTTTTCTACATCATTCTTTATAGCAGGTTTCTAGATGGAATGATGTACGTATCTAGTATAGTTCAAGAATTATATTTTTGTTGTTTCTCTCTTTTACAAATATTATTTTGAGTTGGTATAGGGTCCCATTGCAGAAGAGATTTAAAACAATAAAAAAGAAAGAGAAATCAAACTTTAGTGAATTGTTTCAATTATTATTATTATTATTTTCTTACTGTGCAAGTTTCATTTACTCATTTATGTTTACAACTGAAACTCGGGGAATTCAAAGTTAACATCTTTGCCTGTGAGCATCTTACAGACACCAGAAAAAGTTTCAACCTTGTGCTCCACGTTCTTCTGCTGTGCTTTATCCAAATGAACCTTGATGAGCGGGCTACCATCCAGTTTCACACAGATTCTCTTGCCCACAATTTTGCTTGGGAAAACCAAGTCCTCCAGGATGGCGTCATGCATGGCTATCAAAGTGCAGCTCCTGGGACACTTTTGCTTACTTTTTGTATGGCTTCTTCGAGTTGGCTTAGGCAGAATTCTTCTCTGAGCGATAAAGATGACGTGCTTCCCCCTGAACTTTTTCTCCAATTCACGGACTAGCCAGACTTGGATTTTCTGGAAAGATTTCAGTTGAGCAACGGGAACAAAGATGATAATAGCCTACCCACCACCGCCAACTTCAATTTCCTTGGCTGCCGTGATATTCAGCCCCCTTAGCTGGGCTTTGAGGTGGGAGTTCATTCCCAACTCAAGCAGAGCTTGGGAGATGCCAGACTTGAACTCATCCAGCTTCTCGCCATTGGGTTTCATGATCTTTGCGCTTGAACTGAACATGGCCTTCTCCTAGGTGAGAGCGCTGGCCTAGGAAGAGCTTTTTTTTTTTAACATACAAAAAGACAGTATTTATTTCACTCAAGCTTTCATATAAGAAGTTAAAGAAAACGATCCCTAGTTGAAGGCATCACCCAAAATATTCTTAACATTGTTTCACGTACCCCTTTGGTGGGGGATTATTAGTGGATAAACTAACAAAAGCTTACACATGAGAGTAAAAAAAGGCGCAGAAAAAAAAATTCAGTTGAAGATCTCATCAGATTAATAATAAGCCCAGGTCTCTCTGAAAGACATCAACATTCTTTGTATCTAAGACCATCAACCTATGTGGAAATATTTATTTTATGAGCATACTTGCTGATTATCCATAAATAACAAATGCCTAATTATACACTGTTCTCAGTGAGACACTGTACTAGGATTTCCTTATTAGTCTTACTAGATTTGGCTGCTTTCAATCTCAGTAGGTAGACAGAGACATAGGTAGACACACATAGATATAAATGAAGAAATGAATTTATTGCAGGACTGTTCTACTTTGACAAAATAGAAACACAGATATTTAACCTACTACAAGAATAAGGTTCATTATATGTTCCTAGAATTATATGGGCACATTTATAAAGCTAAGGAGAATATGCATAAAGATTTATGCAAAATAAATATGCAAAAAAGATTTTAATAAGTATATACCATGCTTAAAACGAGTTAGGAGAAATGACCATAAGCATTCTTGCTTACAAATCTTGATTTCAATAGAGAAGTTACTCATGGGAATAACTTAGAGTATTAAAGACATGTGTATACTCTCACACAGATCAAACTGGTGATTGCCAGCTGAGAGAGGGACAGGCGGATGGGCAAAATAGGTGAAGGGGATTAAGAGGTGCAAACTTCCAGTTATAAAATAAATAAGTCACGAGGTGTAATACACAGCATAGAGACTATAGTCAATAATACTGTAATAGCATTATCTATGACAGATAGAAACTAGACCTATAGAGATGATCATTTTATAATGTACAAAAATATCAGATCATTGTGTTGTATGCCTGAAACTAATATAACATTGTATGTCAATTATAATTCAATTAAAATGTAAAGCATAAAAAAGAATAAAGCCCTAAACTAGGAGGAAAAGATGCATGCATACTCTCATCTTGTATCTTTACAAGTATCTTTAGTATCTTCATACTAAGAGTGAACTGATGGGCAAAAAGTTCGTGTTTGAAGGTGTTAGAGTGTTCACAACACAAGTGCACTTGCCAGAGGTTTCTCACAATGGCATCTGGGATGTTAATCTCTTTGCTATGAGAAACAGAAATAGCAATTATGTCAGAGAGGAATAGTGTTTAAGTGACATTTTTTTCCACTCTAGAGAATATACTAGACTAGAGAATATCCTTTCTTCAAATAATAAGTATTTTAATATCCTTTAGAGGTGGACACATGTTATGCTATTTGGATGTGTTATTTTCCATCATGTTAACAAATTACCTAAATTATCAGCAAAATCAAACATGCATAACAGAATCACAACATGCAAAAAAAAAAAAGACCTTCATCCACACACCACAATAAATTAAGGTGGTTTAATTTTTTAGTGAATTCAATCTATTAGAAAAATAGGTAAATATTTAAATATCTGATTGAAGAACCTCCAAAACACCAAAAGTAGAAGCCAAGAAATAACAGAATAGTTGATTGAACTATGAAATCTTAAATATCTAGGTCAACCAACAATTGTTAAAAGCAAGAAAAAAATTAATGAAAATAAAAATGACAAGTGGGGGACACCTGGGTGGCTCAGTCAGTTAAGTGGCTGCCTTCAGCTCAATCATGATCTCAAGGTGCTGGGAGCAAAGCTCACATCGAGCTCCCTGCTCAGCAGGGAGGCTGCTTCTTCCTTTCCCTCTGCCCCTCCCTGCCACTTGTGCTCTCTCTCTCTCTCTCCCCCTCTCTCATAAATAAATAAATAAATAAATAAATAAATAAATAAATAAATCTTTTTAAAAAAATGACAAATGGAGAAATTTTTTTCAGTGTAAATGTTATCCAAAGGAACAACAGCCTTGCTGTAGAAAAAGCTTTCATACGTTATTAACATAAAAATTGAATTCCCAAAAGGAAATAGGAGATATAAATGAGTAATCAGTAAAGAAGAAAGACAAATGGTCAATAAATATATGAAAACTTCTCAATCTTAGTAATCAAAGAGGTACAGAACAAAAAAATACTCTCTGATTCTTTTTTTTTTAAGATTTCATTTATTTTACAGAAAGAGAGAGTGCACAAGCAGGGGGAGCAGTAAGCAGAGGGAGAGGGAGATGCAAGTTCCCCAGTGATCAGGGAGCCCAATGTGGGGCTCAATCCCAGGACCCTGGGATCATGACCTGAGCCAAAGGCAGATGCTTAACCAACTGAGCCACCCAGATGCTCAATACTCACTGATTCTTTACATATGAAATTAGTAAATATTTTAAAAATAATCCATAGTGTTATCAATAATGCAAGGAAATAAAAACTGTCATACATTGTTGGGAAGGGCATAAAGTAGTACAGTCTGTTCATGAGCAATGCTAAAGTTGTGTTCCAGAATAAATCTTATTATCAAAAATCACGTGGGGTGCCTGGGTGGCTCAGTCCATCAAGCTTTGTCTCTTGATCTCAACTCAGGTCTTGATCTCAGGGTCATGAGTTCAAGCCCCATGCTGGCTCCATGCTAGGTGTGGGGATTACTTAAAAAAAAATTAAAATCATGTAATGAAACACTAGGTTCAATGTAGGGAGGGAGAATTAAGTGGTATAATTCCCACAGCTGAGGGGTGCCTGGGCGGCTCAGTGGGTTAAAGCCTCTACCTTCAGCTCAGGTCATGATCTCAGGGTCCTGGGATGGAGCCCCGCATCGGGTTCTCTGCTCAGCGGGGACCCTGCTTCTCCCCCCCCACCTGCCTCTGCCTACTTGTGATCTCTCTCTCTGTCAAATAAATAAATAAAATCTTCTTTAAAAAAAAGGGGGGACCTTTAAAAAGATAAAAACAGCACAATCCCCATTGTCTGTGACTGTCCAATTTCCAAATTTTCAAGCTACATTTGTTATGAATCTGTCCCCAGTCAGCTTTGAAAGGTTACCTGAAGTCAAATAAAGCACAACCAAACAACAACAAAAAAGTTATTTTAGGTTAAACTTGATTTAGAAATAAATGAGTCAGCGCTTTAAAGAACAAAGGGAACATTCTGTAAAGCTACAGAAAACTCAAGGATTCCAAATGTTTCCCACGGAGCAAAGTACACACAGAATCTCACCAAAGGTAACTGAAGCGAAGTGTGGTATATACAGAAAACGTGTTAATGAGCAATATACATTATAACCCAACCATCTATGACCTCGTGGAGCTGTGAAATGAACTGCTTTGACTCAAAGAGATGGGAGCCAAGAAACTGCTTTTGGGTATGAACACAGTTGTGTAATAGTATCAGACCAGTTTCACTGAGAACTTCTTGGTATGTATATCTTCGGTATCAATCTTTCTTCGGTAAGAATGTACCCACTTTGCAATTCAAAGTATTAAAACAATATATTCAAATTAACTCACAGTTAAACAAAGGCATGTGATACTGTAGTTAAAATGCCATGCCGGAGGGACTGGAAACAGGAACACAACTCACTTCCGCAAGCATTTGTTAAACAACTACAGTGTTCTAGGTCCTCCTGTCCACCCAGCTTCCTGCCACTTTCTCAATCTCTCTCAACTCCTCTCATTCCCATTACCACTACCCCAGCTTTGTTTAGGTCAGCATTGTTTATCCCTGGGATAATTGCTATCCTAATTGCTGCACTCTTGTCCTTCTCCAAATATGGACTCAGTCTAAACCAATTCCTCCCCTGTAAAAAATTCTTTAATGTTCCTCCTTGTTTTAAGATAAACACCAAATGGCTCTTAAGACCTGTGTGATGCGTCCCCACTTATCTTTTATAAGTGAGTGAACCTCAGGGTGAACCTCCACCCCTCCCCTCAAGCCTCCTGTGCTCTAGCCATGCAGACATGTTTGCAGTTCACTGAGCAGACTACACTACTAAGTGCCTCAGTGCCTTAGCATATGCTCTCAGCAACATGCCCCATAGTGCTCTGTCTCCTACAAAACTCAACAAAATATCTGTCTCATATGAAAATTCCTTGGTTCTGGGCACCTATGTGGCTCAGTTGGTTAAGCCACTGCCTTCAGCTCAGGTCATGATCCCAGAGTCCTGGGATTGAGTCCCATATCGGGCTTCCCCTGCGCTGCAAGGAGCCTGCTTTGCCCTCTCCCTCTGCCTGCTGCTCCCCCTGCTTGTGCTCTCTCTCTCTCTCTCTCTCTGTCAAATAAATAAAATCTTAAAAAAAATTCTTTTAAAAAAAAATTTCCTTGGTCCTATAGTTAGTAGTTACACAGTATCACCCTAAGACCAAAGCAAGAAGGACCTCTGCACTTTGGAGGGCCTCATACATCAGAAACACAAAAATAAATTTATGAAAGAATGTATAGACACCTCTTTCTCTCAGGGTCTGGTGTTTAGCACTGGCAGAGCAAGACTCATAACCCTAAACATCTATTCCATGACTCATGATTCAGTCTCCAAAGAAATACCTCTCCATATCTCTAGGATATGTTGTATGTCCTTGAAACAAAAGGTGACTAACTGCAGCTGGACCACACAAATGTTTGTGGGTCAGGCCACTGCCAATGCTGGAGACAGACCCTGCTGTAGAATGTGGGGAGAATTTGAGCAGTGATAGTGTTTAGGCAAGAGAAGGCCAACAATAATCATGCTTTTCAAATAGCATATGTGCAATAGATTCTTGCAAAACAAACTGCTATTCCCAGTAGAGCCAAATACCCATTTTCTTGTTTGTCTATGTGCTCAAATTTATGGTTCCAGAGCTGCTCATGAATTAGCAAGGATTCACAACAGCTACACATGGCCGCTGAGGAGCATTCCGCAACTTTTAGCAATTCACGTTACTCTTACATATGTTTGTTTGTTTGTTTTAAGGTTTTATTTATTTATTTGGCAGAGAGATAGAGATCACAAGCAGGCAAAGCAGCAGGCAGAGGGAGAGGGAGAAGCAGGCTCCCTGCTGAGCAGGGAGTCCACCGTGGGGCTCAATCCCAGGACCCTGGATCATGACCGGAGCTGAAGGCAGCCACTTAACCAACTGAGCCACCCAGGCTCCTCTACTCTTACATTTGTATGTAAGTAGATGTAACATGTGTGACTCATCAATCCAATTACCAACTACATGAACATTCCTATATGTGTCAGTTATAACTGACACTAATGTAATATTGTGTGTCAAATATATTCAAATAAAAATATATATACTTAATAATAAGTTTAAAAGATTTTATTTATTTATTTGACAGAGAGGAGAGAGATCACAAGTAGGTAGAGAGGCAGGCAGAGAGAGAGGGGGAAGCGGGCTCTCTACTGAGCAGAAAGCCCAATGTGGGGCTCGATTCCAGGACCCTTAGATCGTGACCTGAGCAGAGGCTTACGAGCCACCCAGGTGCCCCTATTTAATAATAAGTTTAATTAAATGTTTAAAAAATTGAATTATAAACTTCAGCTTTAGTCAGGTTTTTAAAATTTTTAATGTTTTATTTTATATTTTATTTTAATGACTATATTTTATATAAAGAGAACTTTTTGAAAAAATATTAAAAATATAAAAATAGGGATGCCTGGTGGCTCAGGACCTTCAAGGACTTTAGGCGAAGAAGTGTATGTAGGTAAATCTTTCTTTTATTTTTTTTAAGATTTTATTTATTTATTTGAGAGAGATAACAATCAAGAGAGAGCATGAGCGGGGGAAGGGACCCTGGTATCATGACCTGAGCTGAAGGCAGACAACCTACCTCAGCCACACGTGTGCCCCTACTGTACTTTTTTTTTTTTTAAAGATTTTATTTATTTGACAGAGAGAGAGAGAGATCACAAGTAGGCAGAGAGGCAGGCAGAGAGAGAGGGGGAAGCAGGCTCCCTGCCGAGCAGAGAGCCCAATGTGGGGCTCGATCCCAGGACCCTGAGATCATGACCTGAGCTGAAGGCAGACGCTTAATTGATTGAGCTGCCCAGGCACCCTGGACCTTCTCCTTATGTGCAAATTGGTGATTATTTTTTTGAGATTCTTCTGAGACAACAGTGATTTAAAAGAGTATCCCAAGGAACCCAGTATTAAAGAGCCAGATGCAGAGTCCATATTCCAAAACAACAATTCTGTTCACAAAGGGGGATGATTCTCCCACACACCACAACATCATACCTCCCTGTCTCCACATATTCAGAAGAATAGCATGACATTCTGGGCCTCCTTTAAAAAAAGAGTCCTCAGCTTTTCTTAGAGAAGACCAGCAAGATACAATACTAAAAGGCAGCAAATGCTGGGGGGTGGGTGGGTAGTAGAGATGGTTTAGCAACAATGCTGCATATTGCCTTTTAAAAATGAGATTTCTAGGAGAAAAAAAGTTGTCTTAAATTTAAATAATTAACCAGGGTATAAAAAAGTTTAAAAGATCTTGCTAATGAGCTCCCCACATCACTCTCCCTGAAAAAAATCTCTTCAATCATTTTCCAGTTTACTGGGATGGAGATAGTCTTCTTTTCTTGCACACTTAACTTGATTGAGTGAAGAACCTAACTCTTGTCTGTGTGCAGTTTCAATTTCTAAACAGCTTTCTCAATCTGTGACCTGATGTTTTAGATCTGTTACAATTTCCTTCAGGACCTTGATAGTGGAATCCTCTGGAAAAACGGACTTAGAGACCAAACACTTGCTCGACCCAATATTTTTTTCAGAAGTAACTTCAAAAACTAATTTTAAAAACTTACACATTCCACTCTATGGTGTAACATTTTGAAAACTCAGTTCTAATATTCTATTTAGATCTTAAAAATGAACAGATAAATGAACTAAGAGATACTGAGCTCTGACCTTACGACTCTTCATTATTAACAGCATACATGGTAATTGGATCATCGGGTCCTGTTGGTCTCCATGACGCCTATAGACTGTGCAAGCCAAGTATGTAAAGTGTCAATGTGGAAAAAGACGATTTGGACATTTTATTAACAAAGCAACTGAAAGATTATCCACTGCTGAAATTAACTCTGAGTGAATGCCTTTGTAGTGCACTAACGTCACCACAGCATTGTCTGCTGGCTCCCCGAACAAATAAGTCATCCATATGGAAAGATTTTGTTGGCAAGAGCAAAATTCACATCTAGCAAAGTTTTTAAAAGCTGGTAGTAAGCACACTGAGCTCTGAATCTGGGTGGGCAAGCCGTTTTGAATGCTCTGGCTTGGAAACCCTGCCCTGATAATCCCTGAGCTAAAAAAAAGATGCAGAACACAAAAGGCATCCCGACAGCGGGAACTGGCAACACTTTCCTTTTCTGTGACCAAACCAGGAAGATTCGTCATTGCTGAACCATCTCACTTCTCTCCCATCAGCATTTGCTGCCTTGTAGAATTGTATCTCGCTGGTCTTCTCCAAGAAGAATTTAGAACTCTTTTTTTTTTTTTAAGAAGACCCAGAATACCATACTACTCTTCCGAATATGGGGGGGTGGGGAAGTATGATGCCGGTTACATGCAGGAGAAGCAACCCCCCTCGTGAATAGAATTGTGAAGTTGCCACCCTCTGGCATATTCCAGGATGTGTGGGTAGAGGATGTGGGGTTGTAAAACAGGTTTACTGTACAAAAACTATAAAATACAAACGATCCTATTGAATGACTAAAACTTACCCATAATCTTACTACCCAAAGACCACTATTGTGGCATGTGACCTTCCAAATATAGAAACCTGGAGGCGGGAGGAGAGATAGAAGATACTACAAACTGTGACTTTATTCTTTTGTAATTTGCTTGTTTTGACTGTCAATTATTTATTAATACACTCCCATGTCAATTAATACATTTCTACAAAATAATATTTAATAGCAAAACAGTATTTTAGCAGGAGGGTGAGCCAAATTTAATAAACCCTTATAGTTAGACATTCGATTGTTGTCAGTGGATTTCTGACAGGCAGATTTGTGCTGATCATTTTGCACAACATGTACATAAATATTTGTACACTGCTCCGATTTTTTTTCTTGGTATGGATTTACAAAATATGGAAGAGTATGCATATCTTCAACTCCTGGTGTGTGATTTCCTCTGAAAGGCCAATGTGGTATCATAGGGACAAAGAGGAGTGCTCTTCCTTATGGGATCGCATTTACCGTTGCTCAGGGACAACCAACCAAATACGGGGTCTAATATTTTGATAAATAAGTACCTAACTGTTTAATAAAGAGAATCCGCTTAGGAAAAAATAACACAAGTCTTTGCTTTCTTTTGAGGGAAACTTTAGCTTTCCTAAACCTCACAGACTCACCTTAGCAAACACAGCCGATCCATTGGGCCAATGCACTATACACTTGTGTCGGATCATCTGGAGAAGCTGGAGGTGGCTTGGGGAAATGGGTTCCTCATCTCTAACAGGTTTCAAGAGCTACCCTCCTGTCCTAGGGGAAAAAGGGAGAGCACCATCATCCTTCCTCAAATGGAATGTAAGGAATCCAGATACATCCTCTCTCTTTCTACCATGAAGCCTCAAGTCACAGACATGACAACTTTGAACCATGGACCTTCCAGTTATGGCTTCCAGGAACAGAGTACAACTGCTTTGCTCTTCAGCACTTTTCCATGAATACACCCATGTTATCTCTCTCCCACATAATTTTTATAATCCTTTACAAACATAAAATCTTTACAAACATATGTATCTTACATATACTACTTCCTTGCCCTCTTTTACATTCCACACACATTTCCTTATTACACAAAATTCCTCCATCTATAGTTTAGTCTCTGAGTCCCCTCCTAAATGACCTGGCTCTTTCTAAGAAAGGGCAGGAGCTAGAACACTGACATTCTGGGAGTAGTAACTTGGAGAATGGTCGAAAACACCTAAAAATAATTTAATATGCACAACGCTGAGGGAAATTAAAGGAAGGGAAGGATTTGACTTTTAATACTTTTAAGTTGGTTTTTTTTTTAAGATTATTTATTTATTTGAGAGAGAAAAAGAGCATGAAACAAAGGAGGAGCAAAGGAAGAGAGAGAAGCAGACTCTCCCTCTGAGCAGGGAGCCCGATGCTAGGGCTGGATCCCAGGACCCAGAGATCAGGACATGAGCCAAAGGCAGATGCTTAACTGACTGAACCACCCAGGCACCCCTAATCCTTTTTAAAAAGTTTAAAAGTTTATTTACACAAAACCGTAATGATAGATCACATTACACCTACCAGGATGGTACTGGTAAGGATGTAGAAAAACTGGAATCCACTGAACATTGCTGGTGGGAATGTAAAATGCTACAGCCACTATAGAAAATGGTTTGGCATCCCTCAAAAAGTTGAACATAAAACTACCATACGA
Organism: Procyon lotor; assembly: GCA_028646535.1. Lineage (NCBI taxonomy): Eukaryota > Metazoa > Chordata > Mammalia > Carnivora > Procyonidae > Procyon > Procyon lotor. The sequence continues at coordinate 121,184,171 of CM053606.1, read as the reverse complement.
TCCAACAATTCCACAACTATGTATACACCCAAAGAATTGAAAGCGGGGAATCAACAGATACCTACATGCCAATGTTCATTGCAACATTGGACAAAATAACCAAAAGGTAGAAATAACCCAAGTATCCGTCAACAGATAGGCAAATAAACCAAATGTGGTGTATGCCTGTAGTGAAATATTGTTCAGCCATAAAAGGGAATGAAGGTCTGATACAGGCTGCAACACAGAAACCTTGAAAACGTTATGCCAAGGACACATAGCATTACGTTATGCTAAGGACACATGTCCTTTTTGCGGACACATGTTGTATGACTTCACTATCAGACGTATCTAAAATAGGCAAACTCTTAAAAGCAAAAAGTAGATTAGAGGTTACCAGAGACTAAGAGGAGGAGGAATGGGGAGTTATTGCTTAATTTGATTACAGAGTTTCTATTTGGGGTGATGAAAAATGTTTTGGAAATAGATAGTGGTGATGTTTGCGTAACATTGCAAATGTAATTAATGCCACTGAATCATACACTTAAAAATGGTTTAAAATATTATCACGCTTTATATATATGTATATGTTTTATCCCAATTTTTAAAAAATCAATAATGCGATGTGCCAAAACCATTGAGTTGTACACTTTAAATGGGTAAATTGTATGATGTATGAATTTTATGTCAATAAAACTTTTTTTTTACTTCTTTTCTAAAAATGCTCCCTCTCTGCATCTGATTTATTATAGTTAAGAAGAAGGCACAAATAAATTTGAAATATGTTTTATAGTTTTTGGAATTGTGTTTCAGGGGCTTCTCTTCCTCTTTCCTAGATACAGTTCCTGGTAGTATAGAAAAATGCCTTACTTGCACTGTGCTATATATTAACTATATTTACTTACAAAGGTGCGCATTCCCGTATGTAGTTACTAAACTTACATTATTTGAATGAAACAACGGCTGATACTGGTGGTTTCTGTTAGAGCTGGTTCCTGCTATGACAGGGTGAAAGCCACTCTCAATGAGGCTAAGCGGAAATCAGCTAGCCAGAAGCCGAGATAACAGCAGATCCTTCATATAGCAGCAATATCCACAATAGCCAAACTATGGAAAGAGTCTAGCTGTCCATCAACAGATGAATAGCTAAAGAAGAAGTGGTGCGCACGCACGCACACGCATACACACACACACACACACACACACACACACACACACACACACCCTGGAATATTATGCAGCCATCAAAAATGAAATCTTCTCATTTGCAATGACATGAATGGAACTAGAGGGTTATTATGCTAAGCGAAATAAGTCAGTCAGGGAAAGACAATTATCATATGATCTCACTGATTTAAGGAATTTGAGAAACAAGACAGAGGATCATAGGGGAAGGGAGGGAAAAATGAAACAAGATGAAACCAGAGAGGGAGACAAACCATAAGAGACTCTTAGTCTCAGGAAACAAACTGAGGGTTGCTGCAGGGGAGGGCGTGGGAGGGATGGGGCGGCTATGGATGAACCTGGGAGACATCAGTGGGGGGTATGTGCTATGATGAATGCTGTGAATTGTGTAAGACAGATCAGTCATAATCCTGTATCCCTGAAGTAAATAATACATTATATGTTAATTTAAAAAAATAAAATAGACTAAAAATACATTCAAGAACACTTGGGGGAAAATAATATATAGCCAGTTTTGCTCTATACATGGAAAGAACATTCAGCTTTTGGAGGAAATCTTTATTGTGCTTCAATACTCAAGTGTATGGAATTAGACCCAGAAAAAGAAGGACTCAGTCTTATGGTACAACCCATCTGTTTGGAGGACAAGTGAGAAGCTTCATGATCCTTCTTCCTCCAGTTATTGGATAGAGCATTTAACATCTGACCTCTAGTTTCTCCTCACTTCCTACCTCCAGTTTTTCTTAGGTGAAATAGGAATAAAGAAATCAGGATAATTGTGAGGATCAAATGAAATATTTTGTTAAGGGATCCATCAATGTTAGTTCTCAGATGAGCTAGGAACATCAAGTGAGACTCAGCTCATGAGAATTTGTATGATATTTTCCATATTCCCTAGGCAGGAGCTAAGATTTTATTTTCTTTCTCCCAACAAAGCCATTAATTCCCTCCAACTGAGCCACACCACTGAATGGAAGCCGCATGCCAAAAGATGGCCGCCATAAAGAACAGCAAGGGCTGCTCATTACATCTTTCTTTTGTGAGTGAGACTCAACTCTTCTTGTCAGATAGTCAAATATATTGTCACAATGCATTCCTATATTAGATTTCTATTGCTTCCATAACAAACTACCACAAACTTCGCAGCTTAACATAAAACAAATTTATCGTCTTATTGTTGTCTAGGTCAGAAATCCTACATGGTTCTCATTGAGCTAAAATCAAATTATTAGCAGGATAAGCTCCTTTTTTGATAGCTCTAGGAGTAAATCTGTCTCTTTAACTTTTCCAGCTTCTAGAGGCCACCAGCATTCCTGGACTCACGGCCTCTTTCCTCCATCTTTTCAGCTCACAAACATACAACTTGCCAATAGACATATGAAAAGGTGCTAATCTTTAGGGAAATGCAAGTCAAAAGTACAGTGAGATATCATCTTGCACCTGTTAGGATGACTATTACCGAGAAGACAAGAGGTTCACAAGTGTTGGAGAGGGTGTGGAGCACTATTAATGGGAATGTAAATTGTGCACTATCGGTGGGAAGGTAAAGTGGTAAAGCCACTATGGAAAACAGTATAGAACTTTCCCCCAAAACTAAAAGTAGAACCACCATATGATCCAGCAATCCCACTCCAGGGTAAATATATCCAAAGGAAATGAAATCAGTATCTCAAAGAGATACCCGCACATCCACGTTCATTGCAGCCTTAATCATAATAGTCAGGATGGTGGATGAATGGATAAAGAAAATGTGGTCTACAATTTATACAATGGAATATTATTCACCTATAAAAAGGAAGGGAATCCTGTCTTTGTGACAATATGGATGAACCTGGGAGACATTATACTAAGTAAAAGAATCCAAACAGAAATGCAATACTGTATGATCTCACTTATAGATGGAATATAAAAAAGTTGACTTTTATAAAATGCCAGTTGACTATCTCAGGTTGTCCCCTTTCTATGTCATGGTTCATTAATAACTGGGACTCCTTGTCTCGCTTGGCCAGACTAGAGGAAGGCCACTGCAAATCCTCTCTCCAAGCCTATGAGGCAGGCTTATACTGAAATTTAAAGATGGATGCAAGACTCTCTTCCAGTAATCTTGTTAAACTCTCTGTCTTCTCACTTTACAGAAGAAGGCTAAGGAGGTTTGTGGAGACACGGTTGCTTTGTTGCTAGTACTAAGGATTCCTGGGACAGCAGAGTCTCAGCAGGGTCTGGAAGTGAAGGAAGTAGCCTCTTTCTCTGAATTTCTAGCACCACAGCTCTTCTCCCCAACAGGATGGTCCACTGTGGGAGTCAAAGGGAGAATCAAACCCCCCAGTACATCCAGCAGAAACACCCAGGATTGTACCTTTGCTGGCAAAGAAAGGCATTACTCTTAAACATACCTTTTCTGAGTAGGACAGACCAGATATTAGATATAATTTATGTAGTTTTGTTACTTACAATCTTTTTTTTTTTTGCTACTTATGCTTCTTTTTTTTTTTTTTTTAGGATCTTTTTTATTTATTTGACAGAGGGAGAGATCACAAGTAGGCAGAGAGGCAGGCAGAGAGAGAGGGGGAAGCAGGCTCCCTGCTGAGCAGAGAGCCCGATGTGTATGATATATGAATGTCCGGGGCTCAATCCCAGGACCCTGAGATCATGACCTGTAGTGGAAGGCTGAGGCTTTAACCCACTGAGCCACCCAGGCGCCTCTGCTACTTACGCTCTTAAAATGCCGCTATCCACTCTAATTTCATGAAGGAAAACGCATCCAAATGTAAGAACATTTTTCTATTTTACCAATTAAATAAATGAACATAATTCACACTTATCTATTTATCTCCCTCACAAGACTGTGGGCCCTTCGGATCATATTATTATAATAATAATGTCTTATTCAGTGGGTACTGGTGCCCATCACAATGCCTGGCACATAGTAGGGATCTGGTAGGAAATGGTTGAATAAATAAATAATATATGTTGTTAAACAACCATCACTTACGTTTTTATTAATTGACCAGTGACTAAACCTATTTACAAATAGATGGATTTGTTCAAAGGTATTAAACAAGCACCTATTATGTTCCTGACACTGTGTTAGTTCTGGGGATAAAAACATGAAAAAGATACATTAAAAGAAAATAAGTTGTGGAGGGGCACCTGGGTGGCTCAGTCGGTTAAGTGTCTACCTTCAGTTCAGGTCATGATCCCAGGGTCCTGGGATTGAGTCCTTCATCAGACTCCCTGCTCATTGGGGAGCCTGCTTGTCCCTCTCCCTCTGCCTGCCACTTCCCTGGCTTGTGAGTGCGCGCGCTCTCTCTCTCTCTCTCACACACACAAATAAAAAAATAATTTTTTTAAAAGGAAAATAAAATAAGTCCTGGAGACCTAATGCATAGTAGGGTGAATACAGCAAACAATATTGTTTCATAATTATACAACTTACAAAGAGGTTAGATCTTAATTATCCCCACCATAAAAAAAACGACAATTATGTGAAATGATAGATGTACAAATTATCACTATATTGGCAATCATATCTCAACACTTAAATGTATCAGACTAACGTGCTTTACATCCTAAATTTGCACAGTGTTATATGTCAAATACATTTTAATAAAATTTCTTTAAAATTAAAAATACATGAAATAGGGACGCCTGGGTGACCCAGTGGGTTAAAGCCTCTGCCTTTGGCTCAGTGTCCTGGGATGGAGCCCCGCATCCGGCTCTCTGCTCAGCAGGGAGCCTGCTTCCCCTTATCTCTCTGCCTGCTTCTCTGCCTACTTGTGATCTCTCTCCTCTCTGCCAAATAAATAAATAAAATCTTTAAAAAAAAATACATGAAATAGAGCTGCAGTCTGCCCGGTGTGAAAGAGGCAAAGACAAAGAACTGTATTATAAGGTGGGCAGTGCTATGAACAAAATACATCAGAGCAGAGTTGAAAAGCCCTTCGTCGTGACCAGCAAAGAGGGAGATGCTCAAAGAAAGATTCAGAGAAGAGGCTACATTTGTGCTGGCTATTAAAGGACAAAGAGATAGAGCAAGGAGTTTAATGGAAACGAAGAAAGTATGAGCAAGACCCAAGGTAGATAAGAATAGAGCTTGCTTGGAGAATGGCAAGGCCACCAGAACATGGTGGGGTCAGCCAGTGAGCAGCAGGAAATGGCACTGGAAAGGGGGTCAAGGCCAAGAGCACAAGGGCACAAGGTCTTGAATGCAGGAGCTCTTGAAGGCTTGGCCTCTACTCGGTTGGCCACATAATCCCCATCGAGGTGTGTGGCCACAGAAGAACACCACTGTATCTTGGAGAGATGGTTAGTACAGTGGTGAGGCAGCTGGACTGCAGGCAAGAAAGCTTGGTGGGGGTGGGAGTGGGGCTCTTAAGGCCTGAATTGGGACGATGCCTACGAGAAGGGGTTCCTGCTTCCAGAGACTGTCACAGCACACGCACCATTTCCAGATTCACGGGCCTGTGTGTGAATGAAGGAGCTCAAGTATTCTATGTCTCACTCATGCAGTCCCTACCACCTCTCGTAAAGCCAGCCTTAAGATGAACTTTTCTAAGCAAAAAGGTGAACATGTGACTTTTGAGAGTTAAAATCCTGGCATCTCCTTAGACACATGCTTAATAAAGGAAGATTGTGTCCTTATTTGCTCCAGCCTTAATGTTGGCACCTGTGTGACACCATAAACTGAATTATCTCTGCTTGACGAGAAAAGAGCTTAGCCTCGTCGGGCAGAGTGTGACATTCTTCGACCATCTGCCACGACTCTGAAATGCCTGATGTCATACGGAGTTGAGGACATGGTACGTTTGCTCCTAGTCCTCTTTGCTGAGCTTGCAGGCAGAAACATCATTTGGAGGGTTTATATGTTTGAACAAGGAAAATAAAGGCTTGCTTTTGGATGGAAAACAAACTTTACCCTTCATATTATAAAGGACATTGTAAGTTACTGCAACTCTGTGACTCACAAGCACTGAGCAATCCCCAGTTTACCAGATTCCTCCCATTTTCTGCCACAGTATTCAATGGATAAAAAGTAAACAAATTATCAAAACTTTAAAAGACCAAGATACACTAGAGATTCCTTTTTGTAACCCCCACAAGGCAAAATGGTCAGAGTTGTCATTGGTACGGAAGTGAGAACATGAGTGACTTTTTTCTTCTCACCTTTATTTTTCTTCTCTTTAATAAGTGGAATTCTAAAGCCACTCTTTACATGTGTTGACTACATTACATTTTCCTAATAGAACCTTATGAATGAGCAGCCCCAATTAAATTCCTGATCTGACTTTCCGAGGTAAGCTCTCTTCTGGGGAGGTCCGGTTCTCCAAGCCAGGGCCCCTCAAATTCCAGGAGAACCAAGGCCTCTCACCTTTTCCACCGTCCCTGCATAATCCTTTGTGGATGAAGTAAATTCTTCTACTTCAACAGAATAGGAATTCAGAGCGGGGCGCCTGGGTGGCTCAGTGGGTTGGGGCCTCTGCCTTCGGCTCAGGTCATGATCTCAGGGTCCTGGGATCGAGCCCCACATCAGGCTCTCTGCTCAGCAGGGAGCCTGCTTCCCCCTCTCTCTGCCTGCCTCCCTGCCCCCAGTTTACCTGATTCCTCCCATGCCTAATTGTGATCTCTCTCTGTGTCAAATAAATAAATAAAATATTAAAAAAAAAAAAAAAAAGAATAGGAATTCAGAGCAACACCGTTTTCCCAGTGAGCAGAAATTTGGAGCTGCCAATCCGGCTCAGCCATATTTAACTTGCAGTTTGTTTGGGGTTTTGTTCGGTATTTGTTGTTGTTGTTTTATTTTTTTCCAACTGTTACTTTTGGTTTGCGGGCAAAGGGCAAGAATGCTCACATTGCCCTTGGCACTGGAAATTATTGCCTCCTACAG